>JAXIUT010000001.1:5799980-5814331 GCA_035586675.1 Eurytoma californica
TTTTTTGAAAATCATTAAACATCGAAAAACTTTTAAATGTAAGAAATTATAATAAAATGCTAGAAAACGTAAATAATAGTAAGAATATATAATAAAATGTAAAGATCTGTAAAAAATTAAAATGTAGAAATCTGTAAGATATCGTATCTTTATGTTGGATTTTGAACATTATTTCCACTAGGGATGTTACAAACGTTTCCGTTTCAAAACATTTCAAATTTGCCGCGCAAGCTTTTATAGATATAATTCTTGAGAATAAATATCTAAATAAATAGTAAATCTTTCGAATTTTTTTATAGCTTAGGTGTTAGATTCTTTAATAAAGTATTTTATAAACAAATATGTCTGGAAATTGTACAGTAGATGTAAATAAATTAGTAAATTAATCTATATATTGATTTGGATTTCCTTTTTTCTTAGAAAAATATTTATTACTATAAATATGATGTTGAATGGAAAAATAATTGTTAAAAAATAACATGTATAATTTTCAGATTAAATTTGAAAAAGAACAAGTAATTAAAATTGAATTATTTGTAATGTTCAATTTTTTAATTATTTTCTAATGAATACTTTATGTAAGTAATTTATCATTCCACGCTGATCTACTGTTTAAAGCAAACAAAAAGTAAATTTATCAAAACATGAAAATATAAGAAATATATGTAACGGTGCAGTTTTTGTTCATTCATATTTGACACAATAATCTAAAGTCAATAATGCTTTTTGATATGCAATCAATATGAACGTTGCACAAAGAATGTATTTATCGTCAACTTATCAACTCGTAAAAAATTGTAACTTCAAAATGAATAATTGCATTTGCTTTTTAATAAAATATTTTCCTTCAGATTTTTCTGCAAACCTATAATTAAAAATTAAAAATATATAATAATTGAATAATTAAACAAAATCTTAGGTAAATAAATAAGCATCCTTGGTTAATTAAACCTGATAAACTAATAAACCAAAACCAGTGAACACCAAAAAAATTAATTATCTTTGCTGCATTTACCTTTATTTTTTTTAGCTTGTACTAATTTAACATGCAGTAGGCATCAAAGTTACATTTTAAAAAAAATCTTCGTTTATTTATAAAATTTGTTATAATCTTGTTTAAATCAGCACTTGCACTTAATTCGCCAGACAAAATGTATCTACCGTATGAACATACATATCATCAAAGAAAATAGGACGCTAAGCGTCTATATTCTTTGATATCATGTACATATATGCTTAATCAGCTGATACAACCCCTTCCCTAGAACAATCAAGCCGTGTGTACACAAGCATTATTAGTGCCTGGGCCAGCAAAGCGCTGCGACACATAATGCCTACAATACTTCTCGAATCACGCGGAACTGTGCATATATTATACATTTACGATAGATAAAATAACGAATGCCAAAGCGCACACAAAAGCAGCAGCCCTCCCCCGAGTCGCAGCACAAAATTCGTAAACGAATTACTGAACACGACGAACACATACCTTGTCGAAGCAAATCAATCCGTCCCCGAGCGGCTTTTTCTCTCTCGTCTGATTGTCGGGGGAGACAATACTCGATCAGTACTGTGCTTGATTGTCCGTAGGAGTTCGCAGTATTTCACACGCGCACGGCCGATGCGATATTATCGCGATCTCTGAAAAAAGGAAAACTGAGCGCTTGCGCCGGCGTCGGGGCACGTGGCGCCATCGCGCGACTCAATACGTAATAAAACCCGGATTGGGCTAGGTCTCCAATTTAAAATATTCGACGTGTCTATATCTATACTGCCTGTTTTCAAGCTCAATGTTATTTTGTATTTTTTTTCTATTTCGGAGCGTCGATCGAAATAAATCGGCGCGTGTGATTTTTCGTTTGCTTGTCAACGCGCTGTCGCGGAGTAATTTTTTTCCATCAAATCTAACAGATTGGTAATTTTGATTATTTTAAATATTAATTGTTATTGGAGATTTACGATTGTTTTTAAGTTTTATTCAAAATTATTTTTTTATTATAATTTCAAGTTACGTATGATCTACATAGTTGTGGAAATAATGTTTCATATGAAAAATATTGAGTATCATAGTTTAATGGAAATTAATAATTAATAAAAAATAGTAACAAATAAAATACTAATATAATTATTAAATAATTAATAAATAATTTATAAATTTTGTTTAATTATTAGTTTTATCATTTTACTTTATTATAAATAGTAAAATAAAAAACTATCTGGTTCAATGATTATAATGAAAATATTATGCAAGCTAATATTATTTTGTTTTTATAGGAACAAAGTGAGAAAGTACGAAAGAGAAATATTATTTTTTACACAATACTTTAATCAATGCTTAACAAATGGAATAATACATAATACTTCGCACAGTATGTACAATTACTGCGAGTATGCGATAGAAATGTCTTATTTTTTTCAAACCTTGCAATATACAGAAGCGCTCGCTTACTTAATCGTTGTGACAGCAATACAATATAGTATTAAACATTACGTGATATCAGATCGTTAAAAAAAACATGCACGAATCAGCAAATTCGCCTAGATATAAAAAAAGAGAAAAAGTTTCTTACATCGGAGAGTACAAAATAAAAGATCTATATAATGGTACATCGTTTATAATCCCTAACTCAAAAGTAAACAGACATTCGCTTAATCAATCGACAGAAAATTAAAAGAAGCACAGCAGGTAAGAATGTCCTCCGTCTTAACGGAGGGAAGAAGTAGAAAAACGCATGTTTCACGCAAGAGTTCATATGTTACATTGGTATTACAATAAAAAAAAGGATATTAGTTAATCGGAGAACGACATTCGGTTTCTTCATAAATCTTTACTTTGAGCTTTGTCTTTTCTTTGAAGAGAAAACGAAAAAGAACAAAAGTGTAGGCAGGGATGCGCTGCTCCTGTCGCCTCGTAACAATACAGGCGGCCAAAACGCAACACGCACATGAGATCAGCCGATTGCCGATTGCCAATGCAATTCACGTTGCATCAACATACAAAGGGATGCGACAGTCTTTTCTCACCCGGTCAGCGCTTTCACATTTTTCTTTCGCTTATAAATCTTAACTTTAAAATTTTCTTTTCTTTTCTTTAGAAAAATTTTAAAAATTCGCACAGCAGTTGGTGATCTTACTTTTGAAATAATAGGAATCAAATTATTTATACGCGTACCTCGACGATGTCGATTTAATCGCAGATTAGATAAAAAAAACAAACTAATTCTCGACAAATTTTTTACTTGTTACACTACAGAAAAAATCGCGACTCAATGAAAGACGTGATAATCACAAAAATTTAAATTTAGCGATACGAACAATCCTTAGAGACGTAAATCACTTTTTTAAAAGAAAGTATACATCGAATGAAACAACACATTGCCTTAAAAATTACTACACGCCGCGCAACTGAAAGACTTTCGCATCCTCTTCATTGCCCGTTCTCTCGCACGCATTATTTATAATATACACGTACACATATATACGTACGTACACCCTTTCGTTTTACGACTCTAAAACAGATTTGACATTGCGAACACGCTTTTCGTCCCACGAACGAACGTCGATACTTTTTTTTCAATATTTAATTTCCTCCCCGCCGCGGAGGAAATCGGCGACGACACTACCGGCGTTCAACAAACCCGCACGTCGCCTTTTTTTTTTCTTTTTATTTATAAAAACGTTATAAATATTGCAAAATTTCCGCATCTCTCTAGCCTTCTCAATAAATATAATTCTATATCAAATTTAGTATCACTGAGAACGAGATTACAATCTTTTTCCAGCTTAACAGCCAAAATTGCTTGTAAGCTTGTGCGCTTTCGAAGTTGATAATTTTCTTTTGTCTATAGACATTTCGCGTTCGTAATCTTGTCTCTCGTTTGTTGTAAATATCGTCTATTATTCTTTTTTTTTTAATTTTTTTCTGTTTTACAAACAACGCTATACGAGGGTGCGAACACAGGTGACATTTCCATGTTAGTTTTATTGACTTTTCAACTTTTCCGTTCAACAACGATCGTTTAAAACTTGCAATAATTCGACTCTGCAGAGCTTTTGCTTAATTTTTTTTTCGTTTCGCGATGACGAAACGCGGTTGCCAAGTACAGAAAACACGACAATAATATATATAACTTACAAATGACTATGTGTATATATTTAAATAAGACGCACTACACTAGATTGCGTTTGTGTGACTGATGGATTGCTTAAAAATTAAGGTATAAGTTTTTCCTTTCTGAAATATTACACAGTGTAAATGCACTCAAGAAAAATCTCCAAATTCTCAGATGAAATTTTCTTTAAACTACCGTCTATCGAAGCCGGATCAGTCGATCCGCTTAAAACAGTTGCGCGTGTGATTTCGTTAAAATAAATATGAAACTACAATTATCCTATCTCTAGCTTAGCTAATAAAAAGAAATTAAGAAGGAAACATCCGTGTTCTTGTCGCTTTTCTCGAAAATATTGCGTCCCGCTAAATGTATATGCACGGCGCACACTGACAAAAAAACTTTCTTAACAAAATACTTTAAAAAAATATTTTTTCGATAAAAATAAAATCTACGCAAGTTTACATTTAGTTTACATTATAGACTTCGATAAAAAAATATTTTACTCGAATAAATGTACAAAAAATATTTTGCAGTTTTTTGTCTAGCGCACGCATATGTCCACGCTTAAATGTAAATGCGACTTCACTCGAAGTCGTCGATGTATATAAAATAAAAGAGAAAGACGAAAAAAGATACAACGAAAAGTCGTTGAGTGATGCATGATTGACTTAATTATCAAAGTGAGACGCGTATGTACCCCGGGTCAAACTTCTCATCTTGTCGAAAAAAAGCAAACACGAATGTTTTTTTTATCGCCAAGAAAGATGCGTCGCTGCTCGCGATCGTAATTCCTATATGCTTTGGCGAAGCGAAACTTCTGTCTCTTTCTCTCCCGTTATGACGAGCGCCTCGCCAAAATAATAATTATGCTTAGTGTAATTTGCCTTTTTTTCTCCTTCGTAAAGCAACGCATGCGCGCGTTTCCTTCGCGCCGGGGACTCTGCTCGATCGCTCGCTTCGACTCAGGTTTAGACACATGCGTGAATTTATACTATCTAATTAGCGTCTGAATTTTAATTTTATTTTCAAAAATTCAGACGGTTCGTATTATTTTCTCTCCTACTCGCTTGCACAGACGATCGTCGAATCAGAACAATTTTTTTTATTATTTTATTTTACTTTTTTTTTATTTATAGTTTTTTTAAATAATATTCGTAACATTAACAAAATTATGAAACCATTCTTGTTTTTATTCATTTTTTTTTATTTTGATTTTTATTAAAAAAAAGAACTGACCTACTTCTGTAAAAAATAAAGCTCTGTAAATATTATAAAGCGTTATTAAATAAAAAAACAAAGAGCTCCATAATTCTGCTGGTACGAGTAAAGTCTTCAACAACAATATTATGCTAAATTTAAGTTCCTCCGTGAAGGAACCCATTGCACTTTCAGTTCAAAGTCTTAGTTTTTCTGTTCTGAGATAAATTATAAATAACTGCATGCACTTATAAACAATAGCCATCCATAAGCAGTCGTATATAGTTATATATAATCACATTTGATCTTAAAATATCACTATTACGAGATAACAGCTGACTTCCGTTTTGAATCGACGGCAAGTGAGTAACTTATTTTTCTTAAAATTTTCTCATCTATCTATGAGCGAAGCGAAAATTGTTCGAGTTCTCCAAGCGCTCAAAAACGCGCGTCGCATCTACGTTATATAGATCTATTAAATTGATTAATAAAAAAACAATCTCAATAATTATTATCACCTTAATGTATCCAAAAAAGTATATAATATGTACAATTATATATGATAAAGATAACTATCGATATAACGAGTTAATATTTTATGGCAGTCGTCGTTTGCTTTTGTTTGTTACGTTAGAATCTTCTCATATATATATAAAATATGTATGTATGCAACATATATACGAATATTTCAAATCTCACCTATTTCCTAATAGTTTTATGTAAAAAAAATTATCTGCTTAATACATCGATCAGTCTCACAATCGTTCTTTTCTTTCATATTATTCGAAAAAAGTTGGTGTAAATAAATTCATGACGTATTAATAGGATCAGGTGGAATTCTTTGTTGTGAGTTGCAGCTTCTCTTATGATTTGTACATTGTGGGCATTGGTGTTTTTGAACTCGCTTGAATTCCCCAAATTTCCTTTCTCTAGCTCTCTAACGGTTTTTGTTGTGGGATCCATGCTAATTTTTTAATATCAAACATTTACACGTTTTACTCATTCATTGTCCTGAAATTTTTGTGTCTTCATAAATGAACCACTTGAAAACTAAAAAAAGGTGTTAAATGTCTGAAATTAAAATATCTCCCAAATTTCTTTTTCTGATCAAATTTAATTCACCTAAATGGCCACGACATTTGTATATTCTTGTGAAGTATGTAGACTTTTCAATTTTCGAAATAATACCTTACATTTAAAATTTCGAACGATCGAAGTCGCAATGTACGTTACTTTTGTACAAATTTTATAAACATTTTTTTCAAATTTTTTTTATCAACTTTTAATTTACACAGTATAATCACAGCTCAAGTTGACTTGATAATTTACATTAACAACTCCTGTGGCTCTTCAACAATCTTACTTTGTGACAGTTTTGTGCGAGCATCGTTAAATGTGCTTAGATACGAACGGTACTTAGTATAGGAATGTAATGACTGCATTTGCTGTTTATACACATATACATATAAACATTCTGTTCTTGTTAATAAACTGCTTCATAAAAAAGTGCAAGTAAATGGTAATATTTGATTGACTCTGGGAAATCTTAGTCCCTTATCTTTCAGTAAATTCCATTTAATGGAATTTAATGAGGTAACATTATTCTTACATTCATACACCGTACCTTAATAATAGTCAACTTAGATTTCATTCATAACCATCTTTATTGACAAACTCTCTCTTCTCTATTCCGTTTTCTAAATATCATTTAATTTATTCAATTTGTGTTTGATTGTCTTTTTATTAATAGAATCACTGATTCTTTTTAACATTTCTTACTGAATACTGTTGGTGATGTGATATGTAATTATGACAAAGAGATAGATAGAGAGAGTCCTTATTAGTAAATAAATTTTCTTTGTTCTTTGCATATGTACAAGCAGAGTCAAACGACTAAACACATTCGACGCTGCAGTGAAGCTGGTACTCGGAGTAGGTAATATTAAGTCATTTGGTCCGTAATTATTAATTGAAAAATTACTTGAGTCATGGAACCTCCTTTTATACTTTTCCTTTACACTCATGGAGTCTAAGTGCACTCCTTAGTACAAACAAAGATGTTCGTATATCACATAAATATCATTTGCCGCTAGGACTGCTTATGAAGTTACAGCATTCAGCAATTACGCGACAGCGGTAAACTTTTCAAAACCCGTTCGAAATTGCTTTTGTTTTATTTTAAATACTAAGGTACTTAACAACCAGGCTAACTAAGAATGCCACACTAGCGACAAAAAATATTTTCTTTGGAAGATCCTTGTCTGTCATTAGGATGATTAATTGAACAGAAGAGCGACTTTTATCGTACGAAACGAAGCTTATTTAGTATTTACTATTAAAGCCTGCATACTTCACTTCGAGAAAGTTGCAACTCTTTGTCATAAATATATTAAATATAATATGCATATATTATTATATACATATTTACTGTATATCTAGTTGTACGCGAGATTGAAAAAAAATAAATATAAATTAAGACTCTGCGTATTTTACGCTGAATTTTCATCGTTCATTCATGTCGCATTTCTTTGACCCACTCAAACGCTGCCTGATCTTTTTGCCTTGATTGCAAGTCCTATTGGCACATTAAAATGTAACAGGAGTATTAACAAAAATAGAGATGATAAAAAATAAGTTATCTTGTTTTTGCAAGTTAACGTGCATTAGTCGTTGATTGAAAATACGTTTACCGAGGTGTAAGAGCAGTTTACAAAATAGAAAAACAAATGCTGCAAAAAATTGTACAATTACTGGAGTCAAGTTAAAAATACGACACGAACGGAGGTTCGGAAGGTGAGGAAGTCGAGCGACTGTCGCGCTTAATGAACGCAAGTAAGAAGAGGCTTTAATTGGCAAGCGATTGCCGATGGGGCGAGGGTCGCACGGAAAAGTCGACGGGGGTGGGTACCGTGAGCACCGAGTCGACTGGCCGCGATCCACCTTGACTTAGGCTTAGCTTGGCCGAACTTACGAGGGCCACTGGCTTACACAGAAGCTTGATCGGCATTTTGGTGCCACCGCTATTCAGACTCTTCAATTGCAACGTCGTCGACACCGGCAGGATCGTTTTTTGTAATTTTTGCGATTGCACTTTGCCGATTGGCTTACCTGCAATTTATAAAACATAGTCTTTATTATCTAAATTATTGTACTATAAACATAATATATTTTTTAAATTAAACTTGCTTTTTCTTTAAAAACAGTGAGAATAAATAAAAAAATTTATTGTAAAAAAATTATTTGAAAGCTGAAAAAAACATACCAGGCTTGGCGAGAAGATGAAGTGCTTGGGACGATGGAGGATGCTGATGATTGTTGTTGAGGTTCTTGCTCACAGTCACGATACTCTGATTCGAGTCGTCGTAGCCAGAGTCGGACGATGAGTCGCAGAAGCCCTTGCTGATGGCCTTGACGTTCTCGGCGCCCGAGTCTACGCTGTGGGCTGGACTGGTCGAGGCCGAGCTGTGGCAGGGACTTGCCGAGGCCGACGAGTGCGAGGGACTCGAGCTCGCTACCATCGAAATCGTCGAAGCCGAAGCAATCCGCTGGCGCTGCTGCCGCGCCAAGCAGCCCATACACGGTTTCAATAAGGTCGGCTCTATCATCACTTCTCCCATCATGCCCACAAATATCACGCCGCAACATACGTTTTGCCTGGGAAAAGGGTAATTTTTAATTCGTGCCTTCTTTGAAATTAGTTAAAGAAATAACGTGTTGCATAAAAAATTTACCTTTTAAAATACGTTAGATCAATAAAGTTACTAATATCTAATTCTTGTTGGTCGATATCTAGTCTCTTCTCTCCTACTCCAGTGTCATCGCTTCCTGCTGGACTACCTGCTCGGCTGGAGCCTTTGCTACCAGTACCAGTCAAATAATCTTCTGCAAATATAATGAAAGTAAAGTTGACGTGTTAGTTTGAAGTTGGAAACAAAGAAAGTCAGATAAGGCAAATTTCTGTCAAGAAAATAAAAGAAATAATTTTGTTGATTTTTGCCAATTAATTTTGTACCCCTCAGTTTATTTTAATTTTCTGAAGACATGTGTAGCCAATTGAAATAAACTAATAAAGTTGCTTTGCATTTGAATTAGAATTTTCTGCTGTGAACTTGACAGATTATTGATAGCCAATATCTGATCACAAAGTACATAACAGATATCTTAAATAAATTTCTATTAATTAATGCCTAGTAGAAAAATGATTGTAGAATAGCTTAGTTTCTCCTCTAAAGATAACTAAAGTCTACTTTCTTATGAAGATCATACCTTTTCACAATATAAAGTTGCATTTATTAGCTTGCGTGTATGAACCGCAAAATTGATAAGTCATCGTTGATAAAAATAAACGTTTATTCTTTATTCAAATATTTAGCATTTGAATTACTGCTATAATTGGTGCAGTCAATCACGTAATAAGAAATATGGTTACACAGCTTTCAACCCCACTGTGTTCCTACAAGAATTTTCATGTAAAATATTGATATCCAAGATGAAATTTCAAACCTGTCAAATCATCGCTCATAGCAGGACTCTGCTCACGGTCTCTGTCATTCTTCGAGTAAACATGTTTCTTCTTCAAAATTTTGTCAAACTTTTCTGGAACATCCTTGTTCTTTTTCTTATTCTTTGCTTTAAACTTAGTCAAGGATTTAATTCCTGGTCCTGCTCTGGCATCAACCACCTGTTAAAAAAAAATTGCATCATATTACTGTGTGTCAACTGGAAATATTTACCTCCAACTTACGACAAACAGATTTCATACTTTTAAAATATCTAAATCAACTCAGGAAGAAAATTTCTTCTTCAAAATTATATTTTAAATTTGAATGTAGTTTAACTTACATGTCTCCAATTGCGACTGCTTCCAACTGGCAACTTCTTCCATCTCTTTACTAAGAGAACACATGCATTGCAAATTTCCCCACTGCGACGCTCTTCCAACTGGAAACATTTTATGAAGTCTTCTTCGTACTTTTTACTATCTGTAAATCTTGAACTGCTGGATTTGGCTTTGCAGATACAGCATCCGGTACTTGACCGATACACCTTTGGCTTATGAAAACTGAACATCTTGGCCTTTGCTACTTTTCTACGTTTCCTGCAACAAATAAAATTGTACACATAAATATTACATTCAGGAACATTAATCACTTAATTTATTGTGCAATTTAAAAAAAAAAAACCCTATCACACACAATATCTTTAAAAAATATCACCTAATATTCGATTATCTTAAGAGAAAAAACGGAATTAACAGAAAACAAACGTTGAATTCAAAGTACTAGAAGTGAACAATCATCCATACGATTCAAAATTCACCATGTCACGTCGATACCGCTCCGAATCGCTCTCCAGAAAATTTATAAAAATTGAACGAATGTAAAACCGTCCGAAACTTCGAATCAACGTTCGCGAAAATTGACTAAAGAAAAACTTCGCGATAAAGGAAAAGAAAAGATCTGGACAACAGGTATAAAGCTCCTCTGCTCCGAAATATCGTTCGCCGCGCCACGCGGAGCGTTCTGCATATAACGTGCGCGCGAACGAGCCAGCGGCTACCACGAAAACTACTCGCGGCGTCTCTCCCCCACGGCCGCCATGAGGCGAGGGGAAATAGCCCTAAAGCTACGCAGCTACACTGACGGCACGGTGGTCGCGCCGCCACACACGCCAACACACGTCACGGACGCGCACGCACCTAGGGTAAGAAAGTCAACTGCGAGTCGTGGCGAGAAGCACTCGAGGAGCGTGGACACGTCGTTTCTGCATTGGCCGAGGAACTTCTGCAGCATATTTGCCGGGAAGTGGCCGGACGCGCGGTGAGCCCTCTCCTCCTCCTGCCGAAAAGCCGCGGCGAGGGTGAACGACCCCGGCGGCTGTCGCACCGTTACGCCTGCCTCGGCGCCGTATCAGTGTCCTCCTCGCGGGCGCGTGGTATTAGGTGTATGCACACGATGGCCTGCTGCCGCTGCGTCGACGTCACTTATGTCCGCGTGGTGTACCGCGCTACTGCAGCGAAGACTACTATGTGGGAAAATAGGTCGATCGAAGACCGGCGCGCGAGGGACGCGCGCGATGCTGCCCCCTCCGCGGCCCACCTACGCGAAATGGGTCGACGCACGCGAGCCGGTGGTTGCGCGAGTACACGACTTCCCGCGGGTGTCGGTGCACTGTGTTTTTTTTTTTTTTTTTTATCACGGGTACTGCACACACGAGTGAAGCGTGGGTATTGTAGGTACTCCGCGGGGTTCGACGCGCGCGACTCTACTGCGTCAATGTGTTGCTGGTTTACGTGAGCCCGCGCACGTTCTGCCCGTGTCTCTCTCTCCCTGTCGTCCGCAGTCGGGGGGAGGGGGAAGTGGTCGCGCGGCAGCATCTCCCCCTCCCTCTCGGAGTCGGCGGCGCACACCTTCTCGATGTTGCCCCTCTTATTTCTTCGTCTCGCGCGTTCGAGGGGATATCTTCTGCGAGCGCGGGGCATCCTTTCTGTTATACACTGTGTGGTGCGGTTATAAGCCCCCGCCTACTACGCTATGCAGCTACGCGAGCGAGTGCACGCGTACCCACGAGGAGCCTGGAGGGCTGCGCTCTCATTGGCGTTTTCGGAGCTGAGGGTATATATGTATACTGTGGAGCTTCTTTTTTTTCGGAGCTCCGTATACATGTATATGTTGTAAGTTCTTTTTCGTCCTTTTGCGCTCAGTTCGATGATTCACCGCGTGTCTTCGGGATGCCTTTCTTTGCGTGTGAATTTCGTGGCTGGACCTTCTTCGAATTTCGTTTTGAGTCATATTTAAATGTAGATTCTTTAATTGAAGGCGAAGGTGAAGGAACGTAGACACAATGGGACGATGGAAATTTGAAATTAATGTTATTAAATTCTTTTTTTAAAATGCACCGACTATATAGTTAATTTTGAATATTTACTTTTTCTATTTTTCTTTTTTATAATTATGAGTTTGAAGTTTGCATCGTTGCTACGTCAACGAAAATCGATTTTTTTTAATTTTCAAAATTGGATATTAATTAATAATTAAAACACATTCTATGTATAAATAAATTAATTTGGACCCCACAGACCATGTTTGAGAAATGAATCAATGTTTTCAATAAATGAATCAATGTTGAGAAATGAATCGGGTTTCGTTCACGTAGCAACGATGCAAACTTTAAACTCATTTATAATTTCAAAATTTTAAAAACAAATGTAGAAGACTTTAATAAAGAGAAACTTTTTCTACGTATTCAATTTTTATCCTGGATAAATGAACAAACACTTAGTAAAGCAATAAGTGACATAATCATAAGAAACGCTAGCTTTCTTGTCAAAATTTAATTATTTCTTCTTTAAAATTTTTTATATACTATTTGATTGCCTAGTTAGTAATATTAATAACATAAGTAAAAGTAATTGACAATAGCATTTAAAATTTTATACGACGATAATAATTTACTTTGCAACAAGTTTATGAAATACACGATTGCTAAAATAAGGAAATGTATAAATCGAAAATATTTAGGTAGCAGAGGAAAAATAAAATAAATTCGTATGTTTACAAAAGAAAGAGAAAAGCATATATATATTCGCATTGATCTCGATAGTGTTAAAAAAAGAATTGCGCGACTGTCTTCCCGAGAGGAAAACATTTAGAGCAGCCTCGTCGCGCAAATATCTTCTCGTTCGATAAACAGTTAAACAGCCGGCAACAACATGTAGTCGTACGAAAATAAACAATGTATATTAAGATAATATCAGCTAAATAAACAATCGGGCGCATAAGAAAATAAAGATTATGCCGATAACAAAATTTGCACACTTGGATCAATTGCAATTTTATTTAAAGCTCTGGAGTTGCGTAGTTTTTTTAACCATCGAGGCTTTTTATAGCGAGGGTCGATGGATCAGATTTTTGTTATTCTCGAAAATCCTTAGCTTAAGTTAACAAAATAAGATAAAAATAAGTGAGTTTTTAATTTTATACATTTTAGAGAAAGACCATAATTGATTTCAAGCATTTTTGAAGAAACGCGCCTAACAAATTTGATTACCCTTTGAATGCGCAAAAATGTTGTTTTCCACGTATACTCAATTTACAATGTGACATAGTGCATTTATATCTTCACCTACACTTCATATCTTCAATTGCTTATTACTGTACAATAATTAATGAAACAATAAGTATAATTCGTCCATTTTCGCAAAGGATGCGCGTGAAAACGTGGCATCCACATCACGTGCGCCTTATAGTTACCTAATCTACAGTTTCCCCTCCAATCTCAAGCAAGAAAACCACACCGCGTCAAAAGCAGTAAGCGGACTTCCATCACGCGCGAATCAATCCGTGAAATTGCAATCGCCATCGCCGCCTCCTTGAAACAGCAACGCGCCCGATCGCCCTGGAAGCTTCCCACGCCTACATATATATAAACGCGGCGAACCCCCGGCGTATATTCCGCGGCGGCGCGAGCGTAAAAGGGGCCGTCGGGGACGCCGGCGCGACAACCTTTCTCTCCCGGCCGGTTTCCCTACCCCGGGCCCCCGACAATCGCACGCACATAACGGAGTAGGTGCGCGCCGCAAAAATTCGCGCGGGCCGGGGGATGGGAGGGGAGACCACGACCTCACCCGAGGACCGGCGCGTTGCCCCGGCCGCGACGCGCGCCCCGATTGGACGGCCGCGCGTCGCGCGTGGGTGCGTCCCGGCGCCGCGGCGGGAGCGACGTTTTACGCGGGAGGGACTCGACCAGACACCTTGCTCCCGCGTCCGCGTTTAGGGGTTACGACGAGACGGAAATTTGCGCGCGGGGGCGAGCTGATGGTGTATCGATTTTGCTGGTGTTCTTGTACTTGTGTATGGGTGACCAATGGTAAATGTTCCTATTTATTGTTGTGTCGTCCCATATACACCTTTATGTTTGTATTGTCCATCTTTTTAGGAGTGAATGTAAATTATTAGTGTGTATAAGAGAGTGAATGTTGAGATTAGCTAATGAATTTTAAATCCTGACTGAATAGTTTATAAACTCTAGTCATTTTAATAA
>JAXIUT010000001.1:5814431-5833814 GCA_035586675.1 Eurytoma californica
AAAATTTGATTAATACTTATAATTTTATTTTTTTACGTGATTTTATAAAACAATTTTTTTAGGTATATGACCCCCTTAAAACAAGATTTAATTATTTCGTAAAAGAAAGTACCTGTTACAACTTAAAAATCACATTATAAATCTTGCAGTGCCACTGGATTCCAGCGCAGATTCTGAATTTTTTTATACACCTATTCGTAGGAATTAAACGTAAAAAAACCGTTCCTTCAACGGAGCTCAAAAATGTTCACGGCTGGCCGCGCGCAGCCGAGTATTGGCGAAGGAATGCCGTCCGGCGTATTATCATCCTTGCTCTGTGCCGAATCGTATTAATCGCTCGCATCGGAAAGACCCGGAGTTATTGGAAGAAAAAAAAAAAAACTGGTTTGACGTTTCGGTTGCCGGCCGGATATTGATATAACAGTACAGCCGCAGTTGCCTGTTCCCTCGGAGTCTGCAAGTAGGTTGTGGGCTTCGATCGTGGGATTCGTAATTGCGATTGTTTTTATCAAGGGGAAGCGTCGAAATTTTGTCAATAATTCGTGTTGGAAGCGTTACTGTAGAGAAAAATTAAAAAACTTTTTTTTGGAGAATAAACGTACGATGGATAGATCGAAAAAAGTTCCATGCGAGGCGGCCAGGTGAAAATAAATCGATTAATCGTTGTTATGCAAAATGAAGTGAAAGCTACGATAAGAATCATATAACGATTGAACAGATTAAACATCTAAATCTGTACTGATTCGAAACTTTATAGTAGGCTTTGAATATTTTTTAAGTATTCTGAATTTCAATTTATAGCTTGCGCGTTAGAGAACGATCATTATTTCGCTTATAATTTTTTGTTTTGCATTGCTCCACTACTATATGTCTGAAATATTATTATCAGAATTTTTTAACATATTCTATGCGTAAAATAACTTTCACGCGTTCATTCCTTAGACCACTTATTAAATTTTTTTCATTTTAAATTTCGCATAAATTACTAGCAAATATCGAAAACTCAAAGAAACCGTGAATGCAAATCGAAAAAATTAACGATTTACGCTTCGAACACTGTAGTAAAAAGTTTAACATTTCAAGATACTTCTTTTTTCTAAAATTCTTTAAATAAATTACATTCCTTTCCTCGTGCTCTACTTATAACCATATATGCCAAGATTACACCAGCGAACCCAATCTCTCTGAAAATATTCGCGCATTCCCCCCCAAAAAAATCAACTCCCCACCCACGAATAAAAGATCGTAGCCACGTGCCAAGGAATCGCAGTCGGCGTGCGCCCGTGGAATTCGAGAAATGCGCAGGCGAGCGAGCCCTGCGCACTGCGCGCGTTACACACGCGGCGAGTTCTCGTGACCCGAATATCCGAATCCCGAGGTCCCCCACCTCGCGGAATCGTGTGACCTAACAGTACACAGCGGCGTCATCGGCGCGCACCTTGCGCTCGTCACGTAGGCTCCTCGTTCCCCGGCGAGCTGCACGCACCGTTACCATCCGCGGGCTCATCTGTTGCGCGCGAGCCGATCCGAGGGCCACTTGTGGCTGTTGACGGAGGGGCTCGGCCTCTGGCGTAGGCGACCGACCGAATGGGACGTATCCGCCCGTGATGGATATTACTCGAAACTTTCGTAGGTGTCGGTGGGGCAGCTTTTGGTGTGTACGTGTATTTGCGTGTCTGTGTGAATGCACGCGTCTGTGTGCGTGTGTGTTTGAAAGGGAGAACCGATTGTGACTCAATCGTGATCTAGTTTATTTTGTATGAGCGATCTTTTGATTTTGTAAGTTGTAAATTAATTAAGGCTGTTATTTAAGTATTACCTTCTTTTAACCAGCAGACTAGTTTAATAATTGTAACATGATAAGTGGGTTGAACGAATGGAAATTCAATCGAAAGTGTAATAATTTTAGTTTTTTTAATTAACTGTATGATAAACGTTTATCAATAACGTATTCTATAATTGTATATTTGCAGAAATCATTAAAAGTTTCATTAAAAATTCCTTTACTGAAGCAAGGACAAACTAGAAAAATCACAAAAACTGCGTAGTATAGTGATTAACAAATTTTACTATAAATGTAATAAAAAAATATAAATATTTTAAGGTTTACTACTCTTTTTAAATAATTAGATATTATTTTCTGCTTTAATTAAAAAGCAATTCAGTACTTACAATTTTACTCCTTAAAAAAGGTGAAATTTCTTCTTTTGATCTTTTCGTTCGTTAACAATTTAAAATCAACGAAACGCATTTTAAAACGTCTTTCAACATCCAGCCAGGATCATCGCCCGCGCCGCGCGCAATTAAAATCCGAAATTTACAGTCGACAGCTTCCGCGAATCGCAGAGATTCGGCATTTAAATAACCGGCGCACCGCTGCACATGTAGCCCGGTGTATTCGCCAAAGAAAGAGGCAAGGGTTTCGTGAAAAACGAGATCGGACTGCGGCGTAAAAATAGCCGCTCCGCGAGCGGGGAGCGTAGGAAGAAAAAGAAAAGGGTAGGGGGCAAAAAATATTAGCCCGACCCACGAGTTGACAAAGGCAATTTGCCTTTTTCCGATTCTTTGTTTCGCGAATTAATACAAACGCGCCGTCCGCAGAACTAAACGAAGCGAAATGAAGGGAACGCCTGCTATACATGCATGCATTTTTCACGTAATTATAGTGTAAAAAATTTTTCTTGAATAATTGAAGCGAGTTATTTTAATTAACAGAAAAAAAAGATAATTTACTTAATTATGTATGAGTGCAGATATGAAGCATTGACTGCATCGGCGATCTTCGTGAAATCAGTTATTTAATTAGTTGGGAGTACTTTTTCAAATATCTTGTATTATATTCTATTTTTCTTTTCTTCAAACACAGAGAAATCAGTGACAGATAAGGGCCAGCATTCCGTGTCAAATATCTCCCCCGTGAGATAACCCATATATACAAACGATTTGAGACGTCGTTGTCGTGCCGATCTTGCGGAATGAGGAGAGCGAGAAAAAGCGAGATTATAAAAAAGTAGAAAGTCATTCGTGCAGTCAACCCCGATGAATGATTCCAAAAACATCTACTCGCGGATTTTTTCTCATACACTTTTTGCTTCATTTTTATTCTATCCGTGTTTCCATATCAATTCCATTCAAACCAATCAAATCTAGAATAGATGATTTCACTTTCACGCTCAACATTTCTTTAAGAGAAGGCATAAGTTACTTAAGGAGTGTAACATGCACAAGTGACGTCAAAATTTTTGAATTTGTACTTGATTTGAAAAACTTGAATCGCGTGCACTTTTTGCATCCCGTAAAAAGGTAGCATGAAATCGCCACATCATAAAATTAATAGAGCGCAAATAAAAATCCACAAACAAACGAATCACCGCGAAAATAATCGACATACTTTATCGCGACCGTGGAACAATGTCAATCTCCTCGTCGAGTCGTTATTTTATTCATGCAGGCAGCATTGACACTGTCACGATTTCTCCCGGGTAAGAAGAAAATCGCGACGAGCGGCGGTAAACAGAAGAGCGTTTAAAACGACATCGACGAAGAAGAAGTAGAAGAAGAAGGAGGGTAAGAAAAGACGCCACGTGTTGACCGAGCGACAAGATGCATCGTCTCCGAGCTTAAGTGGCACAGTGGAACAATCGTCGGCGCGACGCGCCTCTATTCTCTAACTCTCGATTTATTTCTTTCCTCGACCTGCGCATCTATTTCTGAATTTCGCTCGAATAAATCGTGTACGCGCCGGCGACGCATACATCACTCCATCGGACTTGCGCTATTCTTATATCAGGAAATGTGACTTTTTTTTATCGCCAGGCATCTCGGGAGATGAGATTAAGAGAGCGCAATGCACACGGCCGAGATGTTTGTGCGCATTTTCGTAATCAAGATACGATTTTTATTTTTTATCCGACAATTTTATCTAATGATTGATTGTGCAGCGGGGATCGGTATTTCGTGCAGCTTTGTTATTTAAGCGTAACGGCAACAACTCACAAAGTGTCGATCGCTAAACTCACATCGCACGAAACAATTAACGCAGGCGATAAATTAATATACAGCTGTCAGGGCCCCTGCCTCGTTGACACTAAGCCGTGTAATGCATAATTGAAAATGAATCACGACCTTAAATCCATCGCCGTGGCGCCGAGTAAATTGCTCCGAATTACGAATTCCTGACACAATTTTAAAAGCGTCGACTTGTGCATTCTTTTAAAAAAAAAAAAAAGAAGAGAAAAAAAAGAAAAACAAAATTTGAGAGAACCGCGCTAATTCGGTCAAACAAAAGCGGGCGCCCGTGAGTCCAAGGCCGACGCCTATAAGCGGTTGATGACACCCGGGTCCGCGCCGAATGTTTGCCTCCTCGAAAATTTGCGCAATTGGCCGCGAGCGTGTCACTGCCAAGGAAACATCAGGCGCCTCGTCGAAGGGAAAAAAAATAAAACAACCGACTGGTGCGAGTGACTATCTCGCTTGTTCATAGCTATTAGGGGAGAGAGAGAAAGAGGCGAGTCACTTTGATGGAAATATTATCGAGTCTAAAACTCGTGACGTCACTCGCCCAGCGAATTTCGCGTCCGTGACGCCCAAACGCCAAACGTTGGCCTCTTGAATTGCAATACCGAGGCCAACTGACGCAACCTCGTTACTCGAGTTTCGGCGCTTCGACGAGGGGAATTTTTGTCTTTTATTAATACTTGGAAACATACGAAACATTTTGACATGGAAAAATAAAAATCTTGAAAAAAACATTTAATGCACTTTACTACCTCCGTTTAGCGTTGAAAATGATAAGCGTTAATAGCAGCGCATTTCTAAATGCAGGGTAATTAAGAAGGGGTACTTCTGGTCTTTAACTGGATTCAAAACAATTAATCGAGCACTTATCAACTGCACTTGTGAGTGTATAAATAAACATCGGAATACCTGTCGTCGCTCGCATAAAAACAGCCGAACCGAGAAAAAAAAATCGTGTAATTCCACGATCTTGTGAACTGATAAAAAAAGAAATTGACGAGCACAGAGGAAAGAAACCGATCGCGAAAGACGCGATACGCGAAGTGCGTACAAGCTGTCAAGCGGCGCATCGATTCGTGCGAAACTAATAAACTTGCAGCGTGCGCCTGTACGACGTACGATATTGCGCCATCGACGTCACGATAATGAGTTTTTCCAGCAGCAGCAAGCGATTGATTGAGTAAACTTTGCTTATCTTCATTAAACGTTACCTCTAAACTAACATCCTCTTCAACTCGATAAAAACTGCGTAATTCGTTTAAGAACTAAAGAAAATTGAATAAATCGACGAACTTTTTCTACTTTTTTCGAGGACTAACCGTCTGCAAGGTCACATCAAATTCGCAATGCTCCAAGTGTATTACGGACGGACGCGACGTACCCGCGCGACAGACATGGCGCGTGGCACCACACGGACGCCGCCATGCTTCCTCCCCCTATACCCCCTCCCCTCCCTAAAAAAAAGTCACGGCGCGGGACGTATAGAATTCGGAGTTCATTCACCCCTCGCGACTGAGCGGCGAAAATCGCCGCAGCCTTCGTCGACAGCCTCTCGTTTCATCGCGTATATATCTATACGTACTGTGCGAAGGACCTCCGGCGGGGACGGCGCGGGAAAGCCAGGGTCGCGCCATGACGGCCGCTACCGGAGCGAGAGCGCGATGTACACAAACGCACGCGCCCGGCGCGCGCGCACTTACCTGCGGCTCGGGGCTGACGGTCTCCAGGAGGTAGCGCCGGCTTGTAGGGGCCGCTGCGATGTCCAGGAAACGCGGCATCCCCCCTTTTCATTCACGAAACTCGCGGATTCGCGTATGCGGACGTCGATCCGCCCGGCTATGACAGGCGCGCACCTTTTACCGTGCGGGGATGTGTTGCGCGCGCGCGCGCAGACTCCGTTGCGGGGGAGAGGGAGAGAGAGGGAGCGAAGCAGGTGGGTATAACGCCGTCTCTGTCGCGGGAAAGGCGCGCGAGAATACCGGAGCCGGTGACCGTCAGTTTCGGGCAACTTGCGACGCGAACTCGCGACGTCAGCCGTCAGCTGTTTGCTCGTGCGGGCTCGTCCGAGCTTCCTGCCGAGTGGGGAATATGTCCGCGTGCGTAGACTTTTGCGCAGTTATCCAGGTGGATTATGTTAGCACAACTGTTAAAGAGATTGACTGCTTATCAATCTCTTGAATAACTACAAAAGTTTCTTTTTTGGAGCAGATGCTTCGAAAACAATTACAATTTACAAGTACTAAAGACCCCACTTAAAAAAAACCGACAAACTGTCATCACAGTGTCGAGATAAAAATTGTCCCATTTACCTCCTTCGCCTAAGTGCGTCTAAACGCGGTATAATTAGCGGTTAATACGCACTTGAGGAAGGTAGGGAGTTTTCTGATACGGTCGAAGGGCCGGCTCCCGCAGGGCTTAACGAGGGCAGAAGCAAATGAGCAGAAACAAGGTAGCTGCCGTGAATGGCCATTTAAACCGACTACTTTAATGAATCAGCTGTTGCGTTCGCCGAGTTTTCTCCACTTCTTTTCCTGCGCGGGCGAGGAGACCGAGTCAACCATAATAGGGCGACTTTGCCTTCGGCAGCTTTACGGGGGGTCAGTTGGAAATCCGTCGTGAGGCAGGTCTTTCCAGCCAGCTGTGCGCGCCCCAAAATTTCACAGTCAGTGGAGTACGGTTTCAAGTGCCTCGTATACCTGACTCCGTCAATTAGATTATTATGGTTATGGAGCAAGAGAAGAAAGTGGCTCGAAATTGAAATTGTTTTCGTTTATCAAAATTATGTTCCGATTCGATCGACTTTATCTGACTGATATTTCGCGTGTAAAATAAACAAATTAATATTGTTAAGATACAAAAGATAAGTTTAAACAGAAAGATGTTAAAGATAAATTAAAAAATAATGGAGAATGCTAAAACAGTTTGCAAACTTGCGTACACGATAAAACTTTCAAGGAGGTAGTTTGTGTTGCGAAACGACACATTTTTTCGGAGAAATTCGCCTTGATCTTAATATTATTCGTTTCTTGAATACGCCGTAATATTATTGTCATTCTTATCTCGTCGGACGCTCCTTTATAATTAAAATCCAGCAGCATATTACAAATACGTCACAAGCATACTTCTTATCTTTAAAAAATACATTTCCAACACCGATTAATTTACGTGTCGTATCTTGAGGTGAAAAAAAAAAAATGGCTCCGATACTTATTAAGTCACATCAGAATAAATTATCACACGAGAGCTCAGTGAGAGGCAATCTTTAATCTTCCCTCTCGCTGTCATCAAAATATGTAATTAAAAATAATTTGGAGTACCTAAGGGGCGATAAAGCATCCATGCCACCTCACGCTATCTCGTATTCCCAAATACCGAAAAGTACGGGAAGTTTTATAGACGCTATTATTAACTCTCACAGCTGTTTACGATATCAAAGGTGACGGCCTATTAATAGCACCGTGGCAACACTGGAGCATGCTCCAAAAACTCGTCACGAGGCTTACCTCCCACGCGACAAAATAATCAAAAAGTCGGTAGACGCCGAAAAAAAGCCGAAAAGTCGCAGGCAAAAAAGGGAGAGGAAAAAAAGTATAAGGATATAAGATCCGGTCAGGTTACAGTGTCCCCTGACGGCCGGACTGACATGCCGCGCGCATTGCTAAATACGCGGAGCTGGTGAAACGGGCGGCGCGCCTCCCCCTTTATCACGCACGCGGGCGGCCCTTCGAACGAGCCGCTAACATAAAGGCGACGAGACCTGAGATAAAACGAAAAGGAAAAACCTCGAAAATCACGACTCACCTGTTGAAACTCGCGGGGACGATCAAGTCGGTGTACCACGACGTGCCCTAAGTGAGGACGGTGGAGCAGCTGCTGTCGGGGCGGCGGGTGGCGGGTAGACGTGACGCTTCCTGGGATGCGGTGCTCGACATCGACTGTTGGGGCCGGCGAACCGAAGGTTCCATCACACGGGTACCTCGAACTCTGCGCGCCTCCTCCTCTTCCCCTTACGGGTCTGCGTCAACAGGCGGTCGAGGGGCTGGCTCTGCACCGGCTTCCACGCGGCTGCTCACGAAGTCTCTCGTTCGTCCTGAATATCTTCGAGGCTGCCGGCTTCTGAGAGTGACTTTCTCTCCTCTTCGATTCTCTTCGATCAGCTGGCGAACGGCGTGAATCTCGGATTTCCGATCGGCGAATATATTGTCACTTTGGGGGGAGCGCGTGCACCACACTGGCCTGCGGCGCGCGACGAGCGGCGACGTCAAGTGTCAAAATATAGCGTGCGCACGGCAGCTGCTGCACACATACCACACTGTGCGAATAGGCGCGCGCGCGCGGTGTTGACAGCGGGGCTAGCGACACCTGACGACCAGACGACCAGCGGCTAATCTTCAGTTGCCGCCAGCGGAAGTCGGGTTTCTTCGATTACTCGGAGAAGTACGGAGTGATCGCGACGATTTTATTTGAATCCTTTGTCGGATTCGCTTATTTAGCGAGGAGCAATTTTTTATTTCGGAGCGGGCGTTGCATTTGCGAGCTTTTTGCGCGGGATTGACAGAGGTACGCTGCTGCCATCTACCGGATGGAATGTCCGGCGCCGCGGGTGGCTCGGAACGTCGAGATTTTCGAGTAGGCGAAAAATGTAAAAATAGTCCTGCAAATGCCTGGGGTGTGAATCATTTTTCGCTGTCATGCAGCATTGTTTTGCTCGTTGGGCTGAGGTGCATCGCTTTATTTTGCTTCGAGTACTTATTCAACGACGTAAATAACATGTAAATATGACCAATAAATTATAGAGAGATAAAGAGAATGCAGATTAAAATGAGTGAATTTTGATAATTACTATCGAAATTATCGGTGATTTACTGATTTTACTTAATTAATTTAATAAAGTGATAAAAACATAATATAAATTGATTTCAAGTCATTTATTTATTTATAAAAAAATATAGTTACTTATACTACACGAGATACACAACAGTGCACACGTATACATATATGTATGTACATACATATGCACTATATAATGCATTTATCAAAAAAATCATCTCTGATCTCTTCTGCTATATCTAGTGCGTACATCTTAATATCTTACATGATAAACACTCACATTTTTATCAAACTAACCTCAAAAATTGTTAAAACTCTCTAAAATTTGTTATCCTTAATTTCAGAATTATCAAATTAACCAACCACTTCATCCGGTTTCTGCAAATAAAAAAGCACGCAATGCAAAAACTCTACGTACGCACAACTACAGGATCACCTTAAGCAATCAGCCGAAAAGGAAGTTCCCTGTGGTACGGCGACGTGCAACCGAGCACAATCTCACGCAGCAACTTTTACAAGTTTAGTAGGTACGCGCGCACATTGTCGCATCAGTATCGCAGGGACGGACCGCGGGTGAAAAGCCCGCTGACATGATTGCACAGGTGAGAACAGCTGATCAGCGGCCCAGGACCCGATAGCGCGCCCCGCAGCAGGCAGCAGGTCCCCCGCCCCTCGTCATCAGGGACACCAGGAGGCCGCACCCGGAGCGCCTTTACATGCGAGCAAGCAGCCTGCGGGCGCGCGGGAGCAGAGACAAGCCAGCGGCGCCTCATCTGCTGGAAGCGAAGGCGCCGAGGAGACGGAGCACGGCCCCGGGGTACGCGCGGCCTCGACTATGGCAGCCACACCGGGCAACGGGTACAACTTCAAGGTCGTCCTGCTGGGCGAGGGCTGCGTCGGCAAGACCTCCGTCGTCCTCCGATACGTCGAGGACAAGTTCAACGACGAGCACATCTCCACACTGCAGGTGATGCACCATCGCAAGCTTCTACATTTTGTTTTTGTGCCTTAAGAGCAGTTTTTGTCAAGGTCTCATTGTAACAATCCGCAATGTGTTTTGGTTCAGGTCTTGGGATTTTATCGGTCGTTTTGCAAGCTTGGTTGTATTTTTTTAGTTCCAAGTGACAAGTAATGAGCTTTTGTTTTAAGTTTGCGACAAAAGAAAGTATTATTTGGTTCAGCGGAGCAGAGAGGCTGCTCTGTTTATGAAACTGCTCGAATAGAAAATTATTCTGTTTTTACAGCTCATTGCAGATGATATGAATGGCTTTTGTCAGTCTATAGAGTATGTTCTGCGTAAAGTCCTTATAGCAATGAATGTAAGTTTCAAAGTTAGGATGTTGTTATTGATTTAATTTAAAGCTTAGCTGTAACAATGTCTTTACACAGCAACAACTATATCACTGTGCCAAGAATTATAGACAACAATTCTAAGCTGTTGTCTATTTTGATTGCAAAAATTGCCATAAGTATAATGTAAATTATCAATTAAAACGTGATAAATAGGCAAACTTTTTTATCACATGACTTAAATTCAGTTCATAAGAATAAACATCTGCTGTTAAAAACTGATATCAATGTTTTCAAAGGATTGAATCTTATTACCACATTTTATGTATTTAGTATATCTATTCATTATTAATAAATTTTCCTTGATTGTTTTATTGTATACAGTTGCAAAACAGCTATCATGCCATTTATATTTTAAAATGTTAATTGCTTTGTTATTACTGAAGAAAATTAATTTGTATTTAATGTACATAGATAAAATGAAATTCATGGCAGTGATTAAATTAAAAGCCATTAAAATTATAAATGTATACACAGTTTTCTAAATTATAATGATAATTTTATATATAAGTTTTCTTGTAAAATGAAATTAAGTTATTTAATAGTAAAAGTAAAAGATTATATAAGTAGAAAACATCCAGAAGTCCTTCAATTTTATTAGTTTCATCCCATTTTCTGTTTCTAACTTGTTTTACTTGAAATCTAATAAAAGTATTTTTCAAGATTTTAATGACTAATATTTCTGCAATAACAGCTAATTGAATATAAAATAATTTTATGATTTTTTATTTTGTTTGCAGGCTTCATTCTTTAAAAAAAAATTAAACATTAGTGGGAAAAGAGTGAACTTGGCAATATGGGACACAGCAGGACAAGAAAAATTTCATGCACTCGGGCCTATATATTACCGGATGTCTAATGGAGCCATATTAGTTTACGATATTACAGATGAAGAAAGTTTCAAAAAAGTGAGTAATATGGTTTTCCCAAATAATTGCAGTTTTACTATACTTATTTCTTGTTTTATAAACAAAATTTGGTACAATTTAAACAATTAAATTGTGTTTTGTAAAAATTTTTAAAGTGATTGAACTAGTGATTCATACTACAGCTTTGTGTCACTATCACGTGTCTAAAATTAGTGAGTTCATAAAAAAAAGAGGAATAAAGGCATTTAATCTTATCTATAAAAACTGTTGACTTTAAGGTGTTCTAAAGTACATCTTTTTACTTTGTAGGTGAAGAACTGGGTAAAGGAATTGAAGAAAATGTTGGGCAGTGATATTTGTTTGGCCATAGCAGGAAATAAAGTAGACTTAGAGAAAGACAGAAATGTCACAGTCGAAGAGGCTGAAGAGTAAGTTTGCAATTTTCATTCCTTTGTTTGTAAACTAATTTAAAGTCCGCAATTACTGCTGACAGTTCACAATAATTAGCATCAAAAGACTTGAAATTTCCATTGTGCAATTCTGCAGTGCTTAACACAACATCAGTGATTGCATAAGATAGAAAAGCCATTTGGGCAGAGTAGTTTCACTTTTACAGTGCTTTATTACGAATAAAAAAAAATTACTCTACATTGTGAATTGAATACATTTTTAAAAATAAATAACTTTTTTTTGAAAGACTTTCATTTTCCGTATTAAATAAAATCTTGCAGAATCAAAATGTAAACATTGCAGCACAAACCGCATAAAAACGCTTTCATGATTCTTAGGTACGCGAAGAAAGTGGGCGCGGTGCACTTTCACACGTCGGCGAAGCAGAACCTGAACGTGGAGGAGATGTTCGTGGATCTGACGCGACGCATGATACAGCACGCGGATCAGGTCGAGCAAAAGTCGACGCTGACGCGGAACAACAGCACACGGCGAAATGTCGTCGTCGTGGAGGACGAGTCCGCGGAGCAAAGCCAGCCAGCGAGAAGCGGCTGTTGCGGCGGCGGGGGCAGCTCGTCATCGTAATAACCCCCCCCCCCTAAACTTAGTCCCTGTCATAAAGCGAAGCTTTACCAAGATTGTAATGCTATATATTTGTACCGCTCGCGTGATTTCCGCTCTACGTTCTACGTTAATTTAGACTTTTTTCATGCTTTCTTTTTAAACATGTAATTTGTTTACGTGAGCGTAAATTGCTAACTTAATTTTTGCATTTAATTTTATACTTTTTTGGATAGTTGAATAGTTTTCTATTGTACTTTATCCTTGAGTTACTATCCTACGCATACTCGTAATTTTATGATCACTGATTACGATTTACTTCAATTAAATTTGCTTGAATCAAGTTAATATTTTTTTTATACAATTATACACTTCGACATTGTACAGGTATATGGAGTTACAATCTTAAAAAGGAAACATGGGATTTTTGTTGAAATTCGCACTGTGAATTTTAGAATTTCCTGTGTTAAAATGTATATAATTTCAAGTCATCTTTGTGAAAATGCATAGCATAACTTGAAGTTTTTATTATGGATTTGAAACACTTTCTTGATAGGATGCCAAAAAAAGCGTTTACATTGAATATGTAGTTAAAAACGAAAATTTAAACACCTAAGAAATAATTGCTAGTAGATAGATTGTTTCCTTTGTTATTATATACCATAATGGAAATAATGTGATTCACTATTATTTAAATGCGTTTAGCGTCAAATTGAGGAGCTAAATAAAAATAATGAAAATGTTGATTTCTACTTCTCCAAAAAAGATGTTTTTACACGAGTGATCATATAAACCCAGGAAAAAATGGCGCGCGCAATTACGGTTAATTGCTTATAAATACAATCTAGGCGTTAGAAGATAAAATCTATTTATGCAGCTACATTTAATTAAAAAATTATATCTTAAATTTAAAATAAATTGACTAACATTTTTAGTATCTAAAAAACAATTATTTACAACAATTAGGTATTTGTAAATATTTACAAAATGTAAATTACTATATTTTATGTATTTGGTGACTTAGATGTAACAAGCTACACTTGCATAAAAAGTTTACATACTTTTCCTGGGTAAATAGTTTAGTGATCTAGCAAAGATTTCTTTTTTCACTATCAGATCAGACTGACGACACAAGTATCAATAGAATTTTTTATATAAAATGACACTACGATGTATTATATCGGAACGTTATGGAATTGCAAGGGTGATAATAATTTCAGTATTTTTTAATGAACACGATTTTGCGTCACCTTTGCTACTTTTATAAGATTTAAATTAAAAAGCACTCTATGACTTGGAAGAACTGAATGCGTTACTGTGGCCATTAAAACTGAAAGATTTTTCCATCATCTGCGACTTTTTCTCTCGTGCAGTCATGTTTCAATGATAATGAATATAATTTGTACATAAATCTTACTGCTAGCATACTGAATGTACAAAATGCTATGCTGTATGACATAGTAAGACATTACAATTATGGATACTTTTTGTTATGCTTTATTATAATTCTTTCTTTATAAATTCTTTCAAAATAACTTGATATTATATAGGATTAGAGATCATGTAGTGAACTTAGTCTTGAGCACAAGATTTTTCTTTACGATTATTTGGCAACAAGAACAAGAGCCATCTAAAAAATCTTAATAAGTATTGTATTTAGTTCTTTAAATTACAAGAACATTATTAATGTGCGAGGGATTAAAATATTTTGTTCACAAAATCGTCTGATAAAACTTTTTTAAAACATTAGAATTTAACAAACTTGGATTATTTAACAGCTAAAAATTATAAGTTAATAGGAAATTCATTAAAATTTGTGCTATGGAAAAGTAGCAGAAAGTATCTATATTTGAAAATAATATAACTAGACTGTTAATTCTGTGGCAAAAGAAAAAACGAAATAATGAATAAGTGTAATAAAAAAAAAAAATACGCGCTACATTATACGTTGGGAATTTAGTATTGTTCTCAATGATTATGTATATTTCGTTTTGAGGCTCTTACATCGCATCGAATTACGTGTTTGTGATAATTTAAAAAAAAAAAGTCACCTCGCCAATATAAAACATGAAAAACCATATCGAGAAAATCTTCCATCTGCAACTTTGTTGAACAAAACACATTCTTTTGAAAGTTCATTTTTTTTATTAATTTTTAGTATCATATTATACAAATACTGTTAAATGAGCAATTCAAATTTTATTACTTTATGTAGAAAAAGCGTTTTACTTTAATTGATGTAAAGCTTGAACTTTTTAATTTTTTTTAATAAACCATTAATTGTTAATTTAATCCTGTGCAAAGCTAACTCGCGGGAACTGGTTTTGTATACGTAATTTAAAAAGAAGTTTATTTTGCAGTTGTGCGCAACTATAACTAATATATTACCCTGCATACTTTGTTGTCACTGGCTTGTATAAAAACAATAAACGATATTGTTGAAGTAAGAGGCCTTTTTTCTATTAACTGAAATAAATAAAGAAAACTAATTCTTTTGTTAAGTTCATTTAATTGCCAATCGGCAGATATTCGAGATGATACAGTGTGCAACTATCACAGGTATATACAAGGGTCGTGCATGTATCAGTCTACACTACAGACATATTTCATTTTTTTACGCAGATTTGACTTCCCTGTACAAAAGAACCTACAGTATCAATTTTAACAATTGCTACGATATTTTTATTTTTAAAATATAGTTTGAAATATGTAAAAAAATAATATCAATTTTATAGTCCTTTTTTACATATTTTATTGTGTTATTGAAAAATTCGGTCTAGTTATTTAAGTGTATAAATTTTAGTAAATGCAGTTGATTATGAAAGTTACTTCACAAAGATATTTTAATTGTTCCTAGGTTTCTTTCGTACAGGCCAATTAAAATGGGTTGAAGTTCCTAATTATGCCTTTTTCATGTACCGCAAAACAAATATCTTTGATATTTTTTTTTTTTTTTACTTCTCTTACACAAATATTTATTTAAATCACCACAAGGAATGGCTAGTGATTCAGACGCGATGCACTGTTACAATTAGTACTTAGTTCGCATTTGTTAGGTGCTTACAAAGATTAGGTGACTGAATTGAAACGAGTTATTTTTAGTGTGTTTGGTGTTAAGGTACATTTAATGTGTGTGATCAGATTAAGAAAAAACGTGACAAATGCTTCGGTCAAGTAAGTAAAAATCTCTACAATAATTTAAACCTACAATTATTAAAATTTATAATTTGTATATAGAATAATCTGAAAAGAACTGATATAACTTCGATTATCATTTCCTGTATTCGTATAGACATATCTCGACATGATTCACAATCGTCTTCGTAGTCGTTTACTTTTATATTAAATTATCCTCTCTTATATTCTTTCTTTAATTAAAAATCAGTTCTAGGCGCCTTAAAAACTATATAATTTTATACACCGTTGTATTATGTACAAGTTATTATTTATATTACAGGATGTTTCGATTAGTAGATCATTTAAATCAATAATAGTGACTCAACCGACGTAGCTTCTATTCTGAGTCTGGCCTGCATTTTAACCCTTTGAATCGTGAAAGAAAGAAAATCAAATGCTTAGATTTTCGTACCCAAAGAGTTAAAACGTTAAAAATTATTTCATTTAGAATTAAGCATTGTAAAATTGATGTGGAATGTTGAACGCTGCATTTAATGCAATAAAAATAAAATTATTTCGTGAAAAAATATATAAAAGATGTTGATAAAAAATGCCGCAAAAGGAAATCATTCATTTTGTTCCTGCGAAAGTAAAATCTTGGAGGAATCATCCTGCATTACATGTAATACCTATGAAGAATTAATTACACCGTTTAAATAATACTACTTTTTACATACAATCGTGTGACATCTTCGTATATCTTTGGTATGCGGTCGACAATTTTCATGTAAAATATACAAACCCCCAAGACTCATCGATGTTTTTAATTACTTTTTAGCCCCAACCTAATCGTGGACCATTGATATAAATCTTACAAACACGTGACAATCATAGCGACGTTGTGCATAATTACGTTGTTACATTAAATTATTTTTTTCTTTCCTGCTGTTTATTAGTTCTTTACTCGCGGCAAGTCGATAAGTATATCGTGTTAAAATGAGTCTTAAAATGATGTTTTAAACATTGAACGAAAAGAATTCTTTAAATTAACAAATGTTATTACAAAATATAAACATCTAATAGATTTTCTTTAATTAGTAATCACTGGTATAAGACATTTATAAATATAACAATTATACCAACAATCTCTCTGATATCCTTCCATCAAGGAGTTAGTATTGTAGTGTTATACAATGAAGGATTCTCCTTTCTTTGGTGACGTTCTGTTGATCATTCAGTGATTCGAGAAATGATGATAGAATTTATAAATTTCTACAGATCTTCACTGCTGATAAATAAAAAAACAAATGCAATATATATTACAAATTTTTCTGTGTACATTATCACTGGCAACATAAAAATCCTAGTATTTTTATACAAAATCAGATTTGATATTAATTTTAATAAATCTTCAATTGAACTTTTTATAAATATTTACAACCAAGAATCTGCAGAAATTCGTAAATATCAGATTAAATTGATATAGTTTAAAAAAACCAACAGAAAGTCACATCAAAGTCTGTACAAAAAGGCTTCAATCGGAGCACCGTTAGGCCCTTACTTGCAAATGACTATACATTTACTTTTAAATTATAAATATTTTATCTTGGTCGGTGAACACATAATCGATGAATTGATTGATTGGGCCGATCGCTGATAAGGACATACCCCGCGAGGGCGGAGCTCTCACGAGATTTGGACCAAAAACCACAGCTAAATTACTGGACGTCATTTTGTTCAGATCACATCTGTCCATTACCTGTTTAATTATAACGAAAAAGTTTCATCAAATGTCACTGTATTAATCAAATTATTTTGACATAGGGCGTAAAAAAGTACATTAAGCAAGAATAAAGATTTTATCCCAAATGAAACTTAATGTGAGTATTTCTTAATGCAATCGTAATAGTAAAGTGACTTACCCTAGATAAGAACTGAACGATATACTTTAATAGTTGATAATTATCTTCAGGAAGTTTTTCGAGGATTAAGATCTTCACTCTTCTAGGACGCTCGTCTTTCGACAATGCTGTGAACAAAAAAGTATCCGTGAGGTATTTGTATTGTACAGGATGACTTAACAGAATGACAAAGTCTCACTTTGGAATTGTGTAATTTCGTCATACAAGTCGTATGTCATTAGAGGCTCTTCTAGCTCCCGAAGAAAGGTTTTTAAAAGCACGGCGGCAATGTGTGCATCGCCTTGGAAATCAACAGGTAATCCCTGATTACACTTATTCTGAAGCTCCTTAACTACCGCTACATTAGCGGATCTTCTAAATATACCTTCGGTCTCCAATGCTGCAATTTATCAATTAAAAATAATTAGTGTAACAGGGCATTTCAGCAAGTGCTACTTGAATAATTGTTTCTTTTGTTTTTTACAGTAAATATTAATATTTAAAGTTAATTTACTGAAAAACTCAATTTTGATGAAACAGCTAATTTTAAGAAGTTGCGACTATTATACATTTATTTCCGGGTGTAATTATGAATCACCTTTACTTAAAATATATTGTGAATCATAATAGCTGTAATCATAATCGGTATATAAAGCCTTGAGAAAATATTTAACGAATCTTTGAAGTAAATTTCTATAGGTCGTTTTACAAATTACTAGTCGTACCATCGGGTGTATCAAGAAACTCTACACATTGTCGAACTATAGGTGGAATAGGATCTCCCCTGTTATTTTCTTTGATGAATTGAAGACTCGCTCCAAACTGTGTCGTTCCAACTGGAGTCGCTATTGAGCTCGGCGGTGGACTCGTTGGCAGATTTTTCTTGTGTTTCAACATGAGTTGCTCGTCATGCCTGAAATGCATATCATGTTTATTATTATTATGAATGCAAGAATACTACTTTTATTGCATTGTAGTGGAAAAAAATTACAATGTTTAAAAAATAACTTACAAATTTATTAAAATTTTAGACAAAAAAGTAACACAAATATTTAGGCTGCTTAGAAATTCAAATGGTTAATTGCGTTTTTTTTTCTAAATTGTTTTGATAAAAAAAGTACATGAACAGGCCACTTACTCTATTACTTGTTGTGGAATTATCAATTGGTCAAGGTTGATATACTGAGCCAATTCGTCTAAATAATTGACATACATCATTTTTCGACCAAATTTAGCACTGAAAAAAGAGACTTCGATTATTATAATAAAAAGTATTCATTTCGTTGTAAACTTTGTTAACAATAAAAGTAATCGGAACACGCATTTTGAACTGAGCATAAAGTGCTTTTTGAATGCATATGACACGCATCTGCTACAGAATTATATGCGATTCTAGTATTTAAATTCTTCCCACAAAAAAAGAACTCGTTTCTCAAGTTCATTTGCATTTTAAAGCATAGATCTGTGAGAAAAGATTTCTGCATATTTCTCTGAGGCATGCACAAATATAGCACAAAAGATGTCAGTTTCAGAATAATTAATGAATATTATTTGACTTCGGTTTTGTTTCTGTCTGTCTGAGCCTGCTTTTGTCGCTGTTTGCGATAACTAATCAGCTCATTCAGAATATTTGTACACCCACACATATTAAAAAGGTTTATCACTTCCGAAATGAAATACAATTATTATCAACTTTAATGAATCTGCATTTTTTTCATTAACCACATTTGGCTTTATTCCAGTGTAGGTTTTATTGTAAATGTATTTCACTAAAATCTTCCTAATTAAGAAAGTATTTTTTATGCGTATTCAGAATATAAATCTATATAATTACTTAAAAATTCCTACTTCTGTATTCCTTAAAAGATGTTTCATAGTATTTAAATTTCAATTTAAAAATACATACGGACGACGTGCAAAAAATATTTTATGCATAATTCAGAAACCATTTCAGATGAACGTCCCAAATAGCCTTGAACAAACAAAAAGTATAATCAACCTATCTACGTCAAACGTATTTAAAAGAAATGTCTAAACTCTTTTGCAAATAAGTCTTTTCCTACTCCACTTCTGTACCCTATTCCGCCGGAACCGTTACTTGTTCACACCAAATCAACGCTTCGCACTGTGCAATTACCAACGCACTCCGCAAGGTCTTACTTTTCCTCCACCTCGAGTATAAAAAATAAGTACAAACGAAAACAGAAAATCGCAAAACCGACCTGATGGCCGGCTTGAAAATCTGCCAGACTATTCTGATGAAGTTGGTCGGGTGCACGAGGTAGAGG
>JAXIUT010000001.1:5839701-5860008 GCA_035586675.1 Eurytoma californica
TACCCTTTTCCTATAGAAGAATACTAATTTTTATAGGATTTTTTAACAATTTTTGCTATTCTTTTTCTCTCCGTGTGTATATGATACTTATTTCTAGAGCTATGCTGCTTTTTTCGATTTTTATTTCTTATTTTTTAATTTATTGAGTCTCATCTTGTTTCTATGGTTGAGGTAAATTAGGAAAAATTATTCTTCAAGTAACAACTTCCTTTTTTTTTTGCTAATGTAGCGATCCTCCTGTAATGGAGTTTAATATTTTAGTACAACAAGATGAAGAGTATAATAAGTTTTCATTTACTAATGTTAAATTCAAGATATGATTATTGCAATAATGAATTTTTATTATAAAGGTTATAATGTTTATTCTAACAATATAGTTGAATATTAAGATTTTCTCAAATTACACGAAGATAATTTTCTAATAAAAATGTATGTGTGGTTAGTAATCTTGAGTTGCAACATAGCATTGTAAAAATTACTCAGTAAAATCATAATTTTTGCAATTTTTACTGCAATTTTTACTAATTGATAGTTATTCTTTTCTTGCGCAGGTTATCTGAGCACACAGTAATTTTTATTAAAAAATTTTCGACGTATTACTAAATGCTATTACTCTGTGCAAATGAATATTATTATCAATTATCAATTTCTATCAAGAAAATATTTCGTGCACTAAATTTTCTAAAAATTCTAATCAAATAAACTTACTTTGTAAACTTGTAATGATTAAAAGAAATAAACATTTCTTCGCAAAGTGCCATAATTATACTTAGTGGAGAACCGATAAAGATTTTACCTTTCACTTAAACCCACATCCTTTTATCTTTCAAAATATTTGACCCGTAAAAACCCACAAAACTGAGCTAAATGAAATAATAATAATCCGCCCAGCGCAGCCTCCCCGAGCATCCATGAGACTTTCCCTCCCAGATCCACATCGAAAATTACCCATAACCTGCAAAATGCTTTATGATAAGCTCTTAATGGATTTTTCCGCCCCCAGCCCCCGCTCCCTGGCGGGCCGCAATTAAGTCTTATCACCGTAATCTCCCTCTGAAAACAAACGAGACAACAAAGCGGCCGCCGGGGCCTTGGCCGCGCGCGCCCGTCGTAAAAGAAAATTCCCCGGCCGTACACGTAAACGGCGCGCGCGCGGAAAGGGAGAGAAAAAAAGAGCACGAGGGGCAGATGATCCCCGGCGCTAATGGCGAGTGCCGGAGGCCCGCGCGGAAAATGCCTATACTTACCGTTTGCGTAAACATGCGCCGTGAGCGGCGGATTGCAGGGGAACAGGCCGGTGCGCACCAGGCCCTTGATAACGAAGCCCTGCAGCTTGGAGAACAGCAGGACCATCTGCGAGACCGTCGTCTTCTGGTGCAGCTTCGCCTCTGCAAAGGAAAGCGGCGTGGGGTCAAAGAGCGTCCCGTTTTTGTTTTCTCTTTTTTTTTTTCTTTAATTCCTTCCACCTCATTACGTAAGAGCTCGCCCGGGGGGTCGCGCGCGCGCCGGACCGCGTGTGGTCCATCACGCGATCGTGTCGCTACGATCGAATGCAAAGTGCATCGCATGCCGAGGTTCATTATTTTTAATTCCCAGCGACGAGGGAGGCAAGCGCGCGCGCCGAAAACTCTGCAAGCGCGAGCCAGCGGCCTGATGATAAAATTGTCAGTTTCAGGAGGGGAGGAGGCTTCGGCGAAAATCGCACGGGAGCCCGCCGAGTGAGTCGTCCCGGTTCGAATCGACGATTTCGAGGCTTACGGTTGTTTTTCGCCGGGAAATTAATTGCTGCTCGCGGGATATTCGTGTCACGCGTCAATCCCGCCGCGATCGACGTTCGGGAATTTCGGACAAATTCGGAGAAATTAAATTATTATGATGATGCTTAATTGATTATAATTGAATATAAAAAATCGATTTGTTTTTTATGCGAAATTTAAAAAATTCTTTTATTATCGAAGAAAAACTTTTTATTGAAGTGAAAAATGCGTGGGAAATTGAATGAATTTTCATTTGTGTATAACAACCTACTTTATGCTACGGACAATATAAATCGTTAAATTTACTCGTATAAAAAGATTTTATAAGGACATCAAGTGTACTATCAAATTTTTTAAATTGAATTGAAGTTTTCATTGACAATTATGTACACTTTCATGCAATCACGTACTACAAAACCTATATTCATCAATTTCAAAGGATCCCATTTATTAGTCTAAAAAACAGACTCTTCTAACTCAATCGAGTAAAAGTAAAAAAAGAGACCTACAATCTCACAATAAAAAATTTCAACGACACCGAATCCAATCTTCAATAGGCTCATCTCAACAGTTCGTCCCTTTCAATCCAATTGAATAACGAGAATCTTTAAAAAAAAAAAAAATATATACAGCACGATACTTTCCGCTTTCTCGATTTGGTCGTTCGGCGCCTGCGACTTCCTCGAGTGAGTTCTTTCACCGGCGTAACGTCTCCCGGGGTAATTGCCGGTAATTTGCGCGGCGTCGATAACCGCGACTTCGCCCCGCACGAGATGCCGAGGAGGTCTTGAAAAGGCTCCGTTGTGCGCAAGCCTCGATCGCGTGAGGGCACGCGTACACCGGCGGATTTTATTTTATTTTATTTTTTTTTTTTTGCGACTCCCTGCCATGGCGAATTATAGGACCGCCGTTGACATCCCGCGGACCGGCCTCGTTTTTATCAATAAATTTGAAATGGTAATTCTGTCGTTATTTAATATTTGATGAGGCGGGGATGAAATTCGTCGTCGATACGTACGCGCGGTGTTTTAATTCTGCTCTTGGATTTATGAAAAAATGTGTGTATAAATATGAATTTTCTTTTTATAAAAATCTGCGGCATAATTGCATTAACGGATACGAGCTGCATTTTAAATGGATCTTTTTTTAAAAACATCTGTTCGACATTTTTACATGTATCGGTTTTTTAGTTATTTATGCTTGTTAGGTAATTTACTTAAATACGGTGAGTTTTATTTACTCTTTTGAATTTCTTAAAACAGATGCAATAATAAAGTTTTTCGCATAATATCTAAAATTAAAATCAAACGGATAACTTTGTGTTTTATAGAGAATAATCCGGCTTAATTATAATTAAATTTTTATTGAAAAGCTGTATTTCTATTAAAAAGAATAATTTAATTTAATTCTTCACAAAGCAAGGCATTAGTTATTTATATATACGCTGCTTTTAATTCTCAAAACCACAAAAACAGTTTATTAGTTTATTTAAAAAATATACCGAGCCAAATTCATTCTTCATTAAACAATCCTCTAATTTTCTAAATGTTTACACTTAATCCGAAGCTAATATCTCCCCAGATCAACGAAATCCCATCAGCTACCAATAACACTTTTTGTCGGAACCCAACGAAGCGTGCATCCGCCTTGAAAGCGCAACATTGCATCTCCAAAAAACAGGCCGGTAAACCGCCTACTCTCCACAAGAAACAAAGAAACATTGCTATACGTACCAGGCTGAATTTCCTGGAGGCTCTTGGTGACGACGGTCAGTCCGTAGATGCCCAGCAGTATACTCGCCACGACGATCGGCTGCAGGAAGACCCCGTAGCTGGTGGCGAAAACCGGCGCCTCGGCCGACATGAACAGCAGGACGCAGTACACCAGCCCCTGCGGACGCGTCGGCTCATTAGTCCCAGATCTCCCCGCGGGATAATCGGATTACACCGGCTGGTCCCCGCCCGCGCGCGAAACCCAGTGCGCCCCCCCCGCACGAAAAATTTTCCGGCCCCGCGACGAACAGACGGCCGGCGACGTTCCGCCGAATCACCCGGGCTGACGATCCTCGCGAATTCTGCAGCGTAACTCTTTAGACAATGGGCCGGCGCTTTCATGTTGCCGCGGTCGGGGAATCGGGGAGGAAGGCGCACAGGTTGGCGGCGTAACCGATGCCTTTTCTTTTTTCGTTTTTTTTTTTTTGTTTTCGTTCATCGCTTCCGAAAACTTTCTCTGTTGGAAAATAAAAAATGGTGCGGATGATCCGACGCTATTGTTGCGGAGGAGTATTTTCGTTGTCTATCGAAAATTAGGATGGACAAAAAAGCTCGCTTAGGTGGAAAAACATGCGTTTATGCTTTTTGTGCGAGCGCTTTCTTTTGCCGTTTTTAGGAGAGGTAGCAGTTGCCTTGCATTAGCTTTTTCTCGCGTTGGAGATAATTGGTCGAGAAGAAAGTGAATTTAGAAAAGATGATTTTACTCGATTTAATGGAAAAGTGAAAATATTTTTTACCGAAATGCGGTTTACGCGTTCAATAAAATGAAGATAAATAATTATGTTGTAATTGTGTATCGTAATATAAAGTATGAAAAAAAAGATATTTCAGGACTGAATTTTCACCTCAATTTCGCATAAAATAAATTAATATGCAAATTCCCGAATTAAAATACGATGTCCGCGCAAAAAAGGGGCAATAAATTACGCGTATCAGCACGGCCAGGGATACATCAATTAAGAAATTCCGGGCGAATAACTTATAAATATAGCTTAATTGTGATGAATGAAACAATCGAAATGCTGCAGCCGAATTTCACACCTTGGCCAGCCTGACTCCTTTTTTTATCAATGATTTATTACCCGGTAATCGTCAGATTTTTCTCCGCCAAAAGAAAGGTGAAAAGAAAAATAATAAAACGACCAATTTCGGAGGCTTAAGACGCGATCGATTTATCACGAGCGGCTTATCAGATTACTATATTAATAAAAGAGAAAAAAGCGCGACGGCAATAATTCACCGTCGTCTCGTCTGCGAAGGTCGCGCGGAGAATCGTCGAAACGCGGGGAATCGCGCGTACGCAGAAACGAGTCGCGCGCCGCCGACAAAAAATTACGGTGACCCTTTTCCTCCCCCGGGCCCCGAGAGCAGCGAAGGAAGAGTTGAATTTCGCTCCCTCCGCTCCTCTTCCCCGAAAAAAAAAAACATACACATCCACACCCGGTCGAGTGGTATGGTTTTAGCGCGCGGCTGGCGGAGGACCGAAGTGGTCCCGTCAGAAAATAGAAATCCTTGAAACTCGAAACCCAAATAGTAAGTGTGAAGCCAAAATACGGAATTTACGAGGGGCCGCTTGGAACATTCCGACGTTTTGTCACTCCCCGTGACAGCGATTGCTCTCGAATTTCATTCGGCCCGATAACACTGCGTAACACAGCGGCGGAGAGAGAGAGAAAAACGCCTTTTACCGTCTCCGCCGTCGCGAAACCACCGGCAATTGCAGCGGGCGTTCCACGAAAATTGCGGAAAACGGCGTGGCGAAGCGCGACGCGGTTACCGATCGCCGGCGCAGTGACAAAGGTCGACGGGCGCGAAGGAAAAAAAGGGAGGCGCCGGACCTACCTGGACGATGGGCAGTTGGAGGACGGTCGCTCGCAGCCAGGACAAATTGGACGCGGTCATCTCGAGGCTGGGCAGCGGCAGGCAGGGCCAGCAGCAGCAGGGCCCGACGCGCAGCGCCAGCGACGGCGCCTTCGTCATCCTGCGTTGGCCGAGCTCCAGCAGCAGCAAGTACAGGCGGTACAGCGAGATCGTCAGCGATGCCTGCGTTAGGGCCTCCGCCAGCAATTGTGATCTGTCAAAATTTTGTGCTTTTAATTAGGAAAGTGAAGCTCCTTTAGGATAGAGATATCTTCCGAACCTTTGGATTTTATTTTCAGAAATACGAATTTAATTTGAGTTTTTACAACAAAAAAATTAATATTTTATTGAAAAGTTTAATAAATTTCTAAGCTTTAGATTATTTTGGATATTCATTTGCTCACAATTTCTCGATAAAAATTTATGGTGCAAAAACTCTGGGATCAAAAGACTACTTTGCGGACTCTGTAACGTTTGATAGAAGCTGAGATAAAGATGAAAAATAAAATAAAATATTTTAGCGAAAATAATTGCTTTTCTTAATTCTTGGTTAATAAAATGTTAGCCAGTTACCAAAAGGCAAGATACTCCCCTGCAGTTAGCTTATTTTATTTCATTATTTTCTTTTCATTTATTTTTTTGATGGCTTGCAGGTTTGATTAGTTTTTTTCAGGAGGGGGCGTTGATGCGGACTTCGCGTGTCATTTCGGTTAGATGCGTGTTTCGAGATCTTTTTGCCGCAGTCGTTTTTGCGAAGAGGTACAATGTTGCCTTTAATGACGGAGGCATTACTTTAGTTCGCTAAGGGTTATCCGGAACCATCTTTGTCTCGTTTCCAAAACCGGTGTAAAGTAAATAAGACACTGAGAAAGATAATAATTTTATTATTTGTTTGGATTTCTGTTTTACTTTTTTGGGCCTAATTCGAAATTCGAGTAAAGAAATCTTTCAACTACTTGGCAAAAAAATAAGCGACACTAACTAAATCTTTTCATAAAAATGAATGTATAAAAATCATTCAAAGAATATACTTAGTCGTTAAGACGCGCTGCACATTTTACAACTTTTTGCCGCAACATCCGACGAAACACAATTTCCAAAGAAACCTACATCCCTTATTGAGAAGTAACTACTTTGAAGCATGTGTAACTTTAGCCGACCGTTAAAAAAGCCGCTTCCGACGATCATCCTCCCGGTATTGTCGCAGTTTACGGTCCCACCACCTCGTGCACACTTGTAATTTCATCTCATTAAAAATACCGCGAAGCAAAGCCCACGCTCCTCGGCCATTTGGCAAATGATGTGTGCGCAGCGAGATTGTTATCCCCTAAGCCCATTAGCGCTAAAAAAGAATCCTCCGTTTTCGGGGAAGCTCCTTCACCCATATACGCGCGCTCCGGAAAAAAGACGTAAAGCGCACAGCTGCTCGCGCGCCCCGAGAGAGTCGGGAAAAAAAGACGTCACTTCCGCGCGTGGCGCCGATAATGCGTCAATTTTTCGGAAGAAAAAACAAAGGTCCCCAGGGGGGGCGACGAAGTCGAGCATCACTCATTAGCGCGTCCGTAGGAGTCTCGAGTGTCCTAACGAAACACGCGCCGCGGCCCCTTCGTGACTCGTCGCGCCTATCACCAGGTGCAATCGGAGCGGACGATAGCGCGGCTGTGTGCTCGAGATTCGAAGAAGGGCCCCGACACGACTCTAAACTAGATACGGCATCATTAGTACCGATGCCTAAGGTCCTCTCGTCCTTTTCCGTCCTCTCGAGGGTAGAATATAACTTGGACTTTTTTTCGTTGGGGGGAGGATTTTAATTGGTATCGGTTTCATATTTCTTTGCTTGGCTTTCTGACCTCCAGCGGTTTATAAATAATTGCCGATTTATTTATTTACGTTGCGGTGAAAATCTTTGTAACTGGATTTTTCTTTATATAGTTCGGAATATTCGTTTTTCTTCAAGAGACGTCGGAAAGAGCTAATTGGATTTTACAAATATAGACTTTACGGTAAAATATCATTGGAAAAACTGTACTATTTGTGATCAAAATGAGTAAAAAATCTATTATTAATTTTTACACATAGTTATTTGAGGATTAAGAAATATTCGTTGGACTAATAATTTAGTTATCTAAAGTGACTCTGGTAAATTCCACCTTAAAAACTTTTTATTTTTTATTAATGATTTTTATTTAAAATTTAATCCAATGAGTTATTCATCAGCATTGTACAAACCAAAAATTTATTTGGGTTTTTAGATGAAAAAAATTTTTCGTTTATTCTTTAAATTTTATTTACTCTAATTTTAACTATAATTAAGTTATTAAAGAAATTCTTCGGCTCTTCGCTCACGGAATCATTACTTTTTTCATACTTTTAATTATTTGATGATTGAGTATGTACATACAACCGTCGAAGAAAAAGATTCGAAAATGTTTGAAAAGAACGTTTTCTTTGAAAGCTTACATGCCCGTGTAATCCGCGTGAAATCCCTAACAACCGGAAATCGATTAGTCTACCTCCCTCTATCGGAAAATTAATTTCCACCTGACGCTCCGTAGCCAGAGACAACAGCGTCCATTGTCCGATCATCCGGCACAATAAACTTCTTTCTCATTCCCCGCTTAGCCGCGCATTCATCTTTCTCACCTTCTCCGCTCTTTATTTCCCTCCTCCTCTTTCACGTTTTTTTTTTTTTTTTCGTCCACTCGGTCGCGCGCTTCGCTTTCCCTGTACCTGCACCCTCCGCCGGCGCTATCGACTCGTCGATCTTCGCTCGCGCTCGCGCGTTATACACACGAATGCACTAAGGCCGCGCGGAGAGCCGAGGCTGCCTGCCCCTTCCCGTTTTTCTTTCTGTTTCTTGATTAGGCTCATTTCCAGTCCGCGGCGTCGTCCGGAGCTCGGCGACGCCGAGATAGATCTCCTCCCGAGATTTTTTTTCTGCCCTCGTCGCGCTTTACCGTTTAAAGGCCGGAGATCGTATCGGGCCCCGCTCGGCCGTGGAAAAGCTGGATTTTTCAGGATTTTTCGTCGGGAAAAGAAACTGGTCGAGCGTGATCTTCATTACGTTATGAGTTCGGAATAAATTAATTGCTGCTTCTTTTGGCTCGCTATACAAGAAAGTACCAGAACTCCGAATCGGGGATTTTATTGAAACTCAAGGAGATGTTTTCTCACGTATAAAAAAGAATGAAGACAGACTTTTACGACTCCAACGGTTTATAGTATACAGTCTTTACAGATTTAATTTCGTTCAATGTCGTTAAAAATAGCTTTGTTTAAAAAATTTGAATATATAATTCGACACGCATTTGCTTTCATTCACGATTATGCCAATTGATAAGGAAAGTAGAAAAGAAAATCTATAATTAAGTCTTGTTTCTTTAAAAAAATATTAAATCGTTCGAAGATTATCAGTTATCAAAGCTAAGGATCGAGAAGGCATACTTTATATTCTAATTTATTATCGATCTTTAACTTTGATTGTCGATAATTTTGAAATGTTCTTACCGTAACAAAGCTTAAATTATAGCTTTTCTTTAACTTTTTATGTAAACAAAAATGATATAGACTTTCAGGAATACCATTCTTCATCGTATTGTCAAAAATTAACACTATTGTACTATTTTTCATTAGAATCTGAAATTTGAGTTTCTTTCATTTTTATAAATATAAAAAATTTTCCCACAGTTTCAACAAAACCTGTAATTTGGAGTAGTGATCTGTCCTCGTTAAAATATTACAGGTACGAAAGCTCAATTTGTATTACACTTCTATTTTTACCTATATCAAAAATTAGTAGCCGTTAAAAGTAACAGGTATTAAAAGGTTTTATTGATCGTCCATTTAGAAAGACATTCCCAAGTGATAAACGCACTCCAACATTACACGAAATTCGAAGCAAAAGTAAAAACCGTTACGAGCATTTTTTCTTCCGAAAAGCCGAAAAAAGCGGCGCACTTGGGCCCGTATGAAGTTATTTACGTCCTACAGATTCGCCGTTGATTGTAGGCTCTTAAACCGCTCTGGAGTGAAAAAGGAGCAGCGCCGCCAGGGCGCGAGCCTCCGCCCCGTCCCGTTAGCCCCGTTCAACGCCGCCGAAAGGGATTGACAAAGAGGCAGCTCGCGCTTCAGAAAAAATAAAAAGTGCGAACGGCCAGCAAAGTAATCGTCGGCGGCGACGGAGGGAGGAGGGGTGGGGACGAAGTGAGAATCGCTCTTAGGTGTACTGTCAATTTGCGTAATTACCTCGGCAGCGCCAGGGCCGTGAGGCTGCAGAGTCCGGCGATCGGGTAGACGGATAAGACGGTGCAGGCGTTGATCTTGAACGACGTCGTCTCCTTCTGATAACAGATGTTGCTGCAGGCGTCGACGGCGAGATAAACGGTCGCCGCGCAGATCACCGAGGCGATTGTGACCAGGCCCACGCCGAAATTTCCCAAGCCTGTTGGCGGTGACGGAGAAGGAGAAATTAATGGAGTCGACATTTTTCAAAATTACACGGCGAGCGATAAAGGGAGAGAGAGAAAAAAAGAGGGAATCAGTCGCCGTTGTCAACGGACATTAATATTGTGAAGGGTGGTGGTCGTTAGCGGACGGACACGGACGGAACGGATCGGGAGATAAATTTTTTTAACATCGCGTCGTCCGCTGCCTCCTCGGATCGCTCATTTTTTATGACTACTCGATGGAAGCTCGAACGCTTTAATGCCTGTCACCACCGGCTCTGCCGGGTATTACTTTCTTGGCTTGGATGAGGATTTTTTCCTTTCGGAGCACGCTTTTCTGATAAAAGCTGCTGTAACTTTTAATTTTAATGACTACCACTCAAAAAGAAATAGATAACACATACAAGTGGATATTTATTGCATAATAATGTTTAGTAGATACATTTTATTGGTTGCATGTCTTTTTCTCAAGGATCTGTCGATATGTTTTTATTTAATACTCTATTTACTCCAAAAATTTACGAAAATAAATTTTAAGGATTGATAAGAAAATCAGTAATCTTATTGATTTCAAAATTAAAGAATTATCTTACGATAAGACAAGATCAATTGTAAGAGGTTATAAATTTTCGAAAGGCATATTGGCAGAATCGTAAAATTATGTAGCCTATCAGGCCTTAATTAACCTTCGTATGATGGTTTATTACATATATAAATATATAAACATTCGTCAACGATCATTCCACGTTGAAAGCACTGGTTCTCGTCCGATCACCAAAGTTAAGCAACATTGGGCGCGGTTAGTACTTGGATGGGTGACCGCTTGGGAACCCCGCGTATCGTTGACATTTTTTTGTTCTAATTAAAAAAATATAATTGTTAATGGTATTAGTAAGGATTCTATGAATACATTATTTTATTTATTGAAAACTAATATAATTTAATTTTTTACCCTCCCGTGGCAGACAGAACACAAATGATTGGCTAGTTTCAACGTTTTACGTAATACATAAATCACAAATGAATTTCAACGTTTGCATGCTTACATTATGATAACTAAAGTCTTCTTTTTATTACGCAATGTATATCCAGCAAGATGCAAATGAAGTTTTATAGGACAACAAGGATACATAAAAAGTAAACCAATGATGAAGAACAATAATAAATTTGAAATATTTTAATAAAAATAATAAAAGTAATACAACGGTTCAAATTTCCTTAGACAAGCGACGACGTTGAGTATCTTCAAACTGATACACTAAAGAAGAAGAAAAACTTTCTATTTTTTAATTCCCCATAAATCAAGGACTTTCGGTCGATTGAAGCGGATGTAGCTATTTGGCTACTGTTTTCATGTCCTTGTATTTTGCAGGGTATTCTGCAATGTTGAAAAGGTTAAAATTGCGTATAATACATTTACTGGGATTTACTTTTGTACTATTATCAAGCATATGAAATCAAGAAATTAATTGGTCTTGTAGATAAGGTAGTAACACTTCGGATACACTTCGAGCCCGGCTCCGGGTTTTCTTTTTTTTTATTTTATAAATTATTTAGCTAAAAAATAATTAATAAAATATCCTTATTTACTTATTGTGATTATTTAATTGTTTAATTAAAAATAATCAACAATACGAATATTATGATCTCTCCAGATAAGAGTGAACAGAACGAATCACTCTTTCAAAGAGAGCGAAATCACTCGTAGCCTACTGGCTGAGTTTTTTCTACCGCTTTCGAGTGATTTTCCACTCAAATCGAGTGAAAAATCACTCTTTGACATTATGAGAGTATACGCAACAAATTAGTATTAATGAATAAATGAATTACTTTTACTTTGCTAAACTTCAAACGAGTAAAACTCCAATTAGCTGTTGAATACTAAAAGTAATTAGACACTTTCCAGAATTCCCACAACAGACCGCAATTTATCGAGATGTCAACGACCTGTATAGGTAAACAGAAAATCATCTTCGTCACTGAGTTAGGACAAGTAATGGAAATAAATGTACACTTGCACACCAGGAAACTATCAAAATAACCATATCGAATTGTACGTAAAAAGAGAGAGTTGTATTAGCTAAGCATTGCGCCACGTGTACCGAGCGTTAAAATCAAACAGTCGTTCCGCTCTGCTCTTTTAGCACTTGTTTCGTTACTGGCCTTACTCCCTCCCCACGCCTTTTTTTCGACCAACTGCATAAAAAAAATAGCATTTTTCGTGAATAGAAACTCAGTTTCAAAACAATTTCGTTTTGCCGGTCTTATGAAAGGATCAATGAGGCCCGCCTGCGCTTATCCTTTCGTAAAATCCGAGGCAATTTAGACGTCAATCCGAGATTTTAATGGAAGATAAATCGAGCCCGGCGTTTGGAGAATATTAATTTGAGAAAGAAGGTCAGTACAATTAATTGCGATGTTGCTCGTGTAACGTGATGCTCTTGAGTTATATTGAATGAATGTAACTAATATGTAAAACTAGATTCTAATTTTATCAGCGATCCTCTTAATGCAAATAGAAAAATATGGCTAATAAAGTCGTGAAAATCTTTATGCAACTCTGTGCGTAAAACACTGCCTCACACACACTTGCGCATTCTTGGGTGTGCTAAATCAACACTTTACGCATCGTTGCATAAAATATTGTTTGATACTCGTGTCAGAAGTGATTTCAGACTCGTGTGAATTATCACCCTCGCTTCGCTCGGGCGTTAAACAAAACTCACCTCCCACGCACTAGTATCGAAAACTACTATTATCGCACTCTATTGTAAATTGAAATTTTCTTGGCAAATAACATTTCAATCGACTCGCAATTTAATTAAAAATCACTAATACGCAATAATAATAATGAAATGTAAAGATGTTGGCACCTTACAACAAGAATCTAAAAATTCACCTTTCAAAACTTTTAATTAACCGCGTTTCATCAGTGCATTTTACGGTTACCCACCGATGCACTGATAATGCGAGAAAAGCCCAAGGCGAGCCTTACAAAACAGCCTATTGCGTGAGCGGTCTTCCTTTTTTTCCTTATATCACCGTAATGTAACGCGAAAAAGTGGCCGCGGCAAAGAAAACAGCGCGGGCCCGCGCGCCGACACTGCCGTATGTCACGGACGGCGGCGGTCGTGCTGGAAGTCCGCGCTGCACCGAGTCGCGGACTTTCACTGTGCCTCTCGTATTAATATGGCACACTCGCGCGTGTAGGTGCGAGAGCGACAGGTTCTCAAAAGGAGGACACCGGGAATTTCGGAGTTTCTCGCGCGAGTCACTTTTACTCGGATTCTTCCGGTATTTATAGAAAATAATCTTTCTCAGTTTCTTCTTTGGTTTTATTGCGTTCAGCTGAATTAATTGCGTTTAAGGATTTATTTTATGAGCAAAAACAAGTAGAGTAAGAAAGTAGCGTTTAGCCCCCTTTTTATTAAGCCGTAAAGTAAATGGAATAAATCGTATTGTACACCGCACAGTTATAATTAATTATAAGAATGGCCGATAAAAAAAATTTACTTTTTTATGAACATTCTTTGGAGCATAATATGTATCGTACACAAAGAAAAGTTGTTATTCCAACAATACTTTCAACACTGATCAGATAAAGCGAAATATACATGTTAATTAAACAATTTTTTACAAGACTATTCTCGAATACAGTAAAATTTATAATGAAATATTTTTATTTTACAAGAAGAAAAATTCAAGGTAACATTTAAAATTCAAATTAAATTGTTATCAATTATCATTCGAATTGAGAAAATATTCAAAATAATGTTAATAATTTAATTTACTACACGTTATCCCGAAAATTATGTCCTAATAAAACAATCAATGCATTAATCGAAGCGCAACTTATACTGAATTAAATACAATAATTTTCTTGAAAGGTTAGAAAACAATTCGAAAGTGAATAAATTAACAACACGTATAAGCAATTAGTCCAATTTTTAACTTCGCACCTAAATTATCCGAGAGAAAATTTGATCTCGTAATTAGCCACTTTGCTAACTATATAATAAAAGCATCCGAGCTTCGAGGATCTCCTTCATTATCCAAACCTGGCGAAGTCTTCCTGCACTATATAGCAATTTAATCTAGAAACCTACGAAAGTCACGCACGAGTTTCGGCAGAATTTGATAGGCCGGAGAATATTAAATTCGTCCTAATGCATCTCGATTGTTTTAATAATCGAGATAGCGACAAAGTAATTAAGGCAGGTAGTTCAAAATGATTTGATCATCAGTGTAATTGCCGGCCATTAGCACGTCAATATGAATTTTTTTAAATGTAGAATAAATTTACTTTGTTTTCGGAATATACATCATTTATCTTATTTGTATCATGAAAATCTATAATTATCTTACGTGATTATTATTCAATTTATTATTAGAAAACTGATTCGCTTTAATTATTAGGTACCTGCATTTACAAGGTACTTTTGTAAACGTAGGATATGCAATTTCTGATTTTTATAGTGACGTCACACTTACAATCCTCGTAAGTTGATGTCATACTATGCATTTTTTCTCAGTGTATCATTCGATTAGAAGAGACTAGTAAATCTAAGATTTTTATAACAAAAATATCTTTTGTAATTTATGACAACCCAATACAAAATCTTAAAAAAGGTGTAAATATATACCACAGAAAAATTACTTCTATGAATGAGAAAATTGTCTATTGAGAAAATCATTAAAATATTAATGAATTAACACTTTTTTATTATCTGACTGTACAACAAGGCTATAGAAATCAGATATAGGGGGACGTGTTACAATAAATTTTCTTATAGAGATATAAAAAGTAATTTCAAAAGTTTGTGAATACTTTTTTAGGATTCACTTTCAAATCTCAGGAAATCATTTTTTATTGCACTTTTATACTTTCTCATTGAAAGTTATCCAGAAACGTAGTCTGGTATTCTCAATTCGACGCAAAATGTTCTCCACTGTTCTAAACGTTAATTCAAGTATTTCTATTCTTGCCTTAAATATTAAAAAATAATTCACGTAAAATTTAAATTGTCAATTAATCTTCCCCTGCAGTATTTACATGAAAATGATACAAAAATTTATAAATTTATAAAGCGAATAATGTTTTTTCGCAGACATGCTGTTTGCGCAAACTTGACATAAAATTAATCAGCATTCAAATCAAATACAAAACGACGGTTACAAAGTACCATCCGAAGACCAACTAGGTCAATTAAAACCCGCTCAACGCGACGCGCTCTCCATCCAACACCACATCACAATTCTCCCTGCTCCCCCCAAAAGAAACTCTCCTCTACTCACTCTCGAAGAGCTGAATCGTGCTGGGCAGGTAGTAGTGCTCGCAGGTGAAGTTCCCGACGTCGTAGTACTCCTCGTCGGCGAAGCTGCCGAGGCCGCTGGCTACGCTGGCGTCCATGGTGATATTCGCGCGGCGCAACCGGTGCCGTTAGGACCGCGGCGGCCTCCTTTAACGAACCGAAAGTGAGGAGGCGCGCGAGCCGTTTGAAAGCGCGCGAAACTCTCGGCGCGGCCGCGGCGTTTCCCCCCCACGATCGGCGCCGACCCACACGCCGGCCCCGTACTTTTACTTTCCGCGGCGGCGTTTTAATGTAACCGTGGCTTATCTCTCACGGACGTTGCCACCGCGAGGAGGAGTCCACCGCCGCTTTCTCCGAGGATATTACACAGGCCTGGATAGTCGCGTTATGTGTGCCGGTCGATAGCTCGATGAGTGTCGAGATTATTTTATTTCTTCGCTTTTGAGGGTAAAAGTTCGTTTGGGTGGTTGTTGGATGGAGGTGTAGAGTGGACTGGGTTATTTAGTGTGGAAGACCGAATCACGCGATCGAACGTGACTATTTTCGGGCTTTGACTGTAGCGAAGTAATTAATATTAGATAAGTTGTAGAACTAGTTTTTTTCAAGGTGATTGAACTGTACATTAAGCAATGTGTTTCTAACGATGAATTCCGTTTTTTTGTGTACGGAAGAGTGCCGCATTAATTCAAACCGGGGTATTAATTGTCGATATAGCTCTGTCGGTAAAGAAGTGCGAATTCAACCGATGATAAAAAAATCGGTACATACAGTTTCTTGTGATCGGTAAATACACAAGTAGCTATATTTTACAAGAAAGATTTAAATAATAAAAGATAAAAAATATTTAGGTATAATCCATAAATTTTGTTAATGCAGGTGACGGATAAAAAAATAAAATAAAATGAAATAACTGTTTTTACACATTTTAAATAATTAAAGGAAATTATAAAAACAGAAGTTTAAATAAACAATAGTATATTTTATTATAAAAGCTTTATTAAAATTAGCGCAGTGGTAGGCAACATAAGTAAAATGTTTGGCTATTCTCGTCATGTTAGTAGTCTTGACAGTTACATTTAGTCGCATTTAAAATGTAGGTAATGGATTTTACAATTACATTGTGACTTTAAAATTACGGCTGTACAAATCATACAGGTATTCTTTATCGTTTTCAATTATAGTAAAATTAAATGTAAAATCATTTATAAATATGTACATGTGTGCCCATTACATTAATAAAGAAATGAAAATTTCCTTAGAAATAAAAATTCCTAAACGTACCTCATCTAACATCGACTAATAAACATTACTCTGAGCCTTCGATTATGAATCTCACGCTATACCTTTTTTGATGGGCTGAAAGTATATAATATTTGATACTTCTATAAACTTCACAAAAAGAACTATTATGACTTTTATTCATTCGACTAGGTTTCCTTTCAATTATCTATTAATTACAATATTACGAGACGATATTGTAATGGGAACAATAGATTAATTCCTTTTTTTCGGGATTCACATGATAGAGTCACTTATTTCTTTTTTTTGCACTTACTTCAAGCGCATTTTTTCTCGTAAAGGACATAAACGTAAATTTTTCGAAAATTATCGTTACGTTCGAAATTAACGTTATTTAGCACTGTTAGTTTTAAGAGTAATTAAACGTTTACTTATTCGTTGACATTCAACCATCGGACACACAATTTTATTTATTCGAATTTAAAATTATCACTGCTTTCGTTGAAAGTAAAGCAAAATATAAGTGGATCGAAAGGAATGGCAGCATGCAATAGACTTACTTCAAATTTAAATTCGTCGTCGACTTTCTCAATGCAAACAAGAAGAAACTTGAAAAAGTGTATATACGATTTCGTAAAATTTGCAATATAATAAGTCTGTTTACATTACTGTTTTCAAGGTTCAAAACCTATCACAAACAATATTTTAAATTTTTTCATCATCACTTCTTTGTATCATATTTAAAGTTTCTTCTTGAGGCTTATGGATAAAGTTTAATTTCAAAAACACGAATATTTCATTGCATAATTAGAACCAATCAACTTTGATTCTCAATTCATCTTCTTTGTTGCAATTACCGTTCTTTTTTTTTCGTAAAAAATTGACTATACAGTGACTTATTTAATTATACGATACCTTACAACAATCAATATTTTTTGTTATTTTTAAAATAACTATTCCAGTCTCTTTCTTAGCAAACATAAAAATAGACTTTTTTCGCTCTGTCGTTTCGCAGAATATACATATCACGCATTTTTATCCCCCGTCCACTCTTCATAACCCGCTCTCTTGGTCAAAAAATATTTTCTCTATCTCTCCTTCATCCCGCGTCTGTCCAATTTCCCTTTATCAATATTTGCATTCTACAAACTCGTACAATATCGAATATTTCTGTCTCTACGATGCCGAGATAAAATTCTATTTCTAAATACACGAACATACACATCGTTTAAATTCGACTTTTTATCGTCATTAATTATTTGATTTTTGCCATTGTCCTCGTAGTACCATTTAGTTTGCACCTCTCGCTTGCTTAACTCTAAAATCATTAGTCGTCGCTTTTAAACTCTACATAACCCGTCCGGAATACATTAAAAAAAATCTTTCGCGCGTACATTTATTGCAACACAAGGGGCGGTATAAAAAATCACTGCACGTAAAATTGTCCTTTGTTCCTAAACTTCTCTCATATAAAAAAAAAAAGAAAAAAAAAGACGTAAAGTGGGTGAGCTCGATTGAACGTGTGCATAACCGATTTTCTTTGCTCGTTGAACGTTGAATCAATCCCAGTCTTACTCGTCGGCCGAATCGCGGCAGCGAAGGCGTGCGAATGTACGACGGAGGCAATACTGCTTTAAATGTTAAACGGAATACTTGGAGCCGCGCTTGTTCACAGGAGTCAGTTGTAGGCCTTTCGACAGCACTTGAGCCTCTAGGTCCCGATCCTCGTCTTGGTACCTAGAACAGAGAACCTCGTCTTTAGTCGTCGGATATTTTATTTTACAAATTGTCTATTAAAAGTATAATAATAATAAATATGCAAAAGTAGAAAAGCCGTTCGATAAAACATTCGATTGAAGACAATGAAAGATCACACAAGAAAAACGAAAAAGTACAAACAAATTCAAGCAGGCGTGATTTTTTTCTTGTTTTCTCTTTTGTCGGACTATAAATTATTAAGTAGTGATATGTGTACTCTCACCAAAAGGAAATCCCCATTGTAAATTAATTAAGAATTTTAATTATGATTAGTATACTAATATTGTTGTGCAAATGTAAAGACTTAATTGTTTACCAAGATCCCCTTTAGAGTGTAGAGCTTACTATATTTAAAAAGATTTTACTCGATCTTATTTATTTATTTATTTTTTTTTTTTGTTGCGACAAGATTTTTATATTTATATTAATTTATTCATCGGTGATAAGCGCCGGCTTACCATTAAATCACTCAAGTGCACTTCTGATTGGTGCAAAAGTAAGTGAAGCTGTGCGTATCCCTTACCCTCTGCCCGTAATGTCTACATTTCATGTGCTCAGGGACAAATTTTCTTTGGTGCATTACAGAGATTTCGACATATGTATGGTATGGGTAATATGTATCGTCGGTTATGAACACAAAGCAGATGTACAGTGAGCTCCCACGATTGATTATACAGCAATTATCACTGATTTACTTTTAAAATGTCTTTACAGGGAGTTACTTGTTGGAGTAAAAAGATTTTCGATAGTTTCATCAGTGAAGCTGTGAAGCAGAGTTAACAAATTTACAGCTACTTTCTTGTAATTAAATATTTTACGATCTTTTTTTTTATTGGAATTTTAAAGAGACTATTAGTATAAAAAGTATAAAAATTAAAGCATACTGTTTTTAGATTTTTTTAACTACACTCCCTTGGACCTTTTTGCAGAAAGATTTCTACTAGAAAGAAGCTCGGAATTTAAAAAAAAAACTTTGATAAGACTATATTTGAATGAAAATGATATTTATATACTTTATCACATGTGCTTGTTTGTACACGCATATATATTCTTTTGTAAAAGTAAATTGTTGAACACTTCAACAATTTATAACAAATTTTATAGATCTACAAAAATGATTTGATAAAATTTTTTTATCGATTTTAACAACTAATATAATTTGTAAATAGCGATCACCTTATTATCGTATAATTAAAATTCTTATTCGATATAAAGCGTTTTTCTCTGGCACATTGTTATCTAAATAAATTTTCGATATACATTTGTATAAATCTAACATGCCCTTGCAAGACTATCGTGCATTAAATAAAGCAAATTTTTACTTTCATAAAAAGTGCAATATCAAACTCAGATCTGTGCTATATTAAAATGTTATATTAAAGAGATCGTGATACTTATAAAAGCGTAGAGATTAATTTCGGTTCCGGAAAAATATGTAAAAAAAGATACACCACGCAGCCAAACAGTGAAGAGAAAAATAAAGCCATGCATGAGATTAGAGTGAGTTATGAATATTAGAAAAGCGTTACGCGCAGTGCTGTAAAACGATTATCTGCGCTTAATTAAAAGAGATTCCATAATTTCGCAGTAGTCCGAGTTACAATATCCACCGAGGACTTGACATTCCAATCGATCTTTGATCAAGATTAAAAGATAAGACAGCGATTAAAAAAGAATTAGACGATCGCGGGCAAGAACTACGCGTTTCACAGCACCGACTTGGCATTAAAGAAAGTAGAAGAGAGACTCGTCGTTCGGCGAGATAAAGAAGCCGGTGAGGTAGAAGGAAAGCGAGTACGCGAGAAGAATCGCCAATAGAATGTAGGTGTAGGAGAGGCGTGAACTCCCAAATCTGGAATAGTTCACGGCGCTCGTGGTGGGTGCATTGAGTGTCGGGCACGAGGGTCTACGCCACCTTTGTCGCTCCTCCTCCAGAAGAGCTATCAGCGAGTCTCGTTTTGCTACGATCTCTAACATTTCCGTTAGGATCTCGCCTTCTTTCTTCACGTCAGCGCTCGTTTTCTTCTCATCTGAAATTTTAAATTATCCGCGATTAGTTCAGTCGTGTCGTATAATTTTCTATAATCTTTCCCACACAGCATGAATGAATTACAGAATTAATTCACTGAATTAATTGTGTAATAATGCTATGTCCGCGTTTTAT
>JAXIUT010000001.1:5867749-5881874 GCA_035586675.1 Eurytoma californica
TTATCCTTTATAAATTTTTCCAAAGCTATTTACAATGTATTTTATGTATTTTAAGATTGTAATTTAAACCATTTGTAGATACGTTTTACAATAATAATAAACTATTCTATTCTAAATTAATTTGATGTACTTGGCCGACTAGTTATCACTGTAACTACTTAAAATGGATGATAAAATTTAAAAAAATGACTATTTTTCCGCCTTTGAGACAATCAAAATATATTTAAATTTAAAATAAGCTCCTCGAAAATTTGATCTCGTTTAAAGCGCGACTCACCGTTTGCTGCTGCCTCTTATTGTTACTTGGCTCGTTCTTAACGATGTTACCGTTGACGGAGGTGATGACGCGGCTCTTGACCTGAACCTTCTTGGGCTCGACGTAGTCGCCGCGTGTCTTCCGAACGAACGAGTCGTTAATGCTGATTTCGGGTACTTGCTGGGTGGGCGTAGTGCCGTCGTGCTCGAACTCCGAGTCCGTGGAGATCTCCGTCGCTGAGTTCTCCTCGCTCTCCTCCGACGATGAGGACTCGTCATCCGAGGCAATCTGCGAAAATTACGATTACATCATTGGTAAAAGGTTTGTTCGTTTGCGTTTATTAAATATTTTTTAAGTCACCACGTAATTTCTTAGAGTTTTTTTTAATCTTATTATATCAAAATAATTAATCGGTTAAATAATTAAGTATTTAATTCATGAAATAGTTACTTAATTAACTGCTTAATTATTTTTCTATAAATAAAATGGAAGAATTAACTCTAAGAAATATTTAGAACAGATTTAAAAGATTTAGGGGTTATTTTGATAACGTGGCATTCGGTTTTATTGGATTAGTTATAAAGTAAAATATATATATAGTTGGGAAGAAACACGTAGTTCTTTTTATAGTCAAAAATCAAACTTCACTATTTCATTTTAAAAAAATGTGCGCTACTCCTAAAACTTAATTTTTAACACTGCTAGAAAAAGTCAGACTGCAAAAAATCGCAACTCCGCCGTAAAATTGAATACTGATTGGTTAATTTTTCAAATTTAGCAAATGATTTTTATTTTTAATCCTCAAAAATCAATGAATGTGAAAAAACTCAATGAATGCATAAAAAAATTCAAAGCTGTTCAAGATGTACTTAGATAAAATTGATAAAACTATTTCTCATGAACTTATTGTATGAAGATTGTCGTGGCAAGTGAAGTGTGAAATAAATTCGAACTATTCAAAAATTTACAAAAGTTATTCGACATAGTACAGTGGAAAAAACATAATATTATCCACATTTGAAAAAAAAAGTTGACATGAAAAAGTGGCACTATGTTAGGAACAGTTCAAAACTTGATGTACAAATTTGATGATGAGATGGGGCACATTAATGACTTCTTCAAATGTACATGAACGATATTGATAATTCGCATATGATTAACACTTTCGTCTTAAAAGAACGAAGTTAAAGTTGGTTATTGAACACTTTTAGAGAGCGAAAACGAGTTAGATAAAAAGACATTACAAAATTTTTTTTTACGCTTTATCAGGTAGTTTACACCTTCGTGAAAAGGCCAAGTCTGTAGATGAGCATAAAGAAAAATATTACTGGATGATTAGTGAATTCCCAGATAAAAGGTATAACTATATTTTATTTTTTCGAGGAATTTGAGTTCTTAGTTTTATGAATTTATTATTGTATTTTTATGAATTATTTCAATAAAATTAACTTTTTTAAATAATAACTTTTGTTTATATTCTAATGAAATAAAAAGGACTGAATTTTGATAAAAACAGAGACAAGCCCTTTTACTGGGAATCTAGAGTTAATAAAATTTTTTTAAACAATGACTATTGTATTTTAAATCCAGTAAGATTCATCATCTTGGCTCCGCTGAAACATTAATAAAGTCATGGCTGGTGGTAATAGAATGATACATTATGATAATAAATACGCCAATTGTGTGAGCTGAAGCAACTTTTAAACAAAAACACATACGAGATTAATTCAGTTTGAGTGACTGTTAGAAATAATATCGATGATTAGTTCACACGTCATTCGTAAATACAAATTATCCTTTACCTTATAAACACGTCTCTTTCTCTTTGTGGGGGGTTCGAGTTGCGCGTACCAAAATTTCTCAAATGTATATAAATGACATAAAAAAAGAGTATGTGGAAACAAGGACGATTCGCTAATCACCATCAGCCATAAATTTAACCATTTTGTTTTTTTTGTTTAAATAATTTTTTTCTTTTTTGATTCTTTATTTAAATAAAATCTCACACAGTCTCTCAAGAGTAAAGATCGATTATTAAACATAGTCACTTTTTGATAAAAATTAACAATAATATCGTCATTGACACAATTCGTTCGTATGTACAACAAACACATACTCGCTATGACCAGTACAGTGGTAATATCGCTCGGTGAATTTATATTTGTTCGTTTAATTTAGTGTCCCGTGTGGTTCCGAAATTTTTTCCAAATGACATTTTTGCTGAGTTTAGTTCTCTAAAATTTTTAAATTTTAGTGCGAATCTGTTTGTCCCACTTCAATCGACTTTTTAATGGGTTAGAAAGTAATAATGCTAATGTAAATGTTCTTATGCTTACTAGTAAAATTAAAAAAATAATGACTGAATATATATTTTATAGCAATATTGATGTTAAAGTTAATGAAGTTGAATAATGTATGATTTTTAAGTTCGTTATGATTCATTAAAAAAATTTTCTTTACTTGTGCAATATTTAATACTATTAATTAAATTTTTTTTAGTCTTCCAGAGACTAGAATCTGAAGACTAGATCCTAAAAGTCCTATGTAAAATCATATTTCGTCTATTTTACGAAATATATATCTCAAATGAAAAACTGAAATTGTAAATACAAAATTTGTAATACAGGTATGACTGCAGGGGTTAAAGACGTATATCCCAGCATACACAAGCACTCGAAAAGAAGAATATTTATATTTATAAAAACTTCTGAAGGACATTGAAAAACTTAAAAAATATAAATAAAACATAATTAAAAATTTCCCCGTGAAATCTCGAACGCGCGTATCAATCAATCACCGAGCGCATTAAAAAGCGAAACCGTGAGATCGCAAACGAATAATCAGTGTCACCGACAAATATCACAATAAATCCCTCGGCGAGGCCGAAGGATATCGCAAAAAGATCACTGGAAAAAAGTCCGGAGATCGGCGCCGACGCCCCGTCACGAGATGACGCACTTGTCCTTATCCTTGCGCGCTTTAGAGGTAGTATCGGCGGATTTGGTAGAGGTAGGGAGGTCGGACCCGCGGGACGACGACGAGGACGCGGGATCCGCCCTCGAGGTGGACGACGGAGCTTCCGGCCGCCGGCCCAGCCGGATGCTCAGGGACTTGCGCAGGTCGGAGGACCGCAGTCCGCGGGCCGGCGCCACGGGCGACGCCGGCTGCGACACCGACGTCGCGCCCTCGCGGGAGGGACGCCGCGGAGGCTCCAGCAGCGGCGAGGCCGGGCGGACCTCCAGCAGTGCGCGTTGGGGCTCGATCCTTTGGAGGGAGGACACCTTCACCGGCAGGATCTCCTGCTGCTTCACGATGACTCGGTGGATCGTTAGGTCGGACTTTGGCGGCAGAGGGGGTGGCCTTGGCGCGACCGCGGCGGTTTTTTTTACAGGGAGGGGAGGTTTTGCCGTGGGATTGCTTTCTTTGGTTATAGTCTCAATGGTTTTGACGGGAGCTGGGGTTGGGGGTTTTGCAGTGGGGTTTGGTAGCGAGGTTTCTTTGGTTTTAGTTTCGGTGGCGCGGACGGGAGGTGGGGTCGGGGGTTTGTGTTTCACGATTTTCGAGTCTGCGGCAGTGATTGTGTTTTTACGACCGGGCGAGTTTTCTTTCAGAATCTCGGGGGGAGTTTTGATTTGAACTGGCTCGACTACGCAAATTTTAGGTCCTTTTAATTTAGTAGGCTTCTCCGCGAAAATTTCGGAGTCTAATTTAGCTTGAAATACCGATTGATTGACTTGATGGCTGCCCACCTCTTTAACAGCGCGATCTGTTTTATTCATTATAGACTGCAAGATCCTACTGCTGGCAGGAATTAAGTCTACGGTAGTATCGATTCCCTTAAAAATATTTTTCGACTTTTCCGTTAAAATTTCTTTAGCGAAATCGTCGCTCACTGTAATATTTTGCGACTTTTCGCTTAAAATTTCTTTAGCGAAATCGTCGCTCACTGTAATATTTTGTGACTTTTCGCTTAAAATTTCTTTAGCGAAATCGTCGTTCACTGGTATTAGTTCTCTCTTCGATATCCTTTCAAAATCAGCTTCAATTTTACGCTCGTCCGCGTCTAATTTCTTTTCCTCTTTTAGGAATTCCGACAGATCAATATCCTTGGAAAGCTCGTCATTCAGCGTGACTTGTTCATCTTTCAATAGTACGGACAAATCAATATCATCAATCACCGGTTTCCGTTCGTCCTTTGAAAACGAAGACAAATCGATATCATTTCCAATATCGCCGTTCGGCTGGCATGCACCCTCCAGCGTTGGAGGAACAGCAGTGTCAAAATCAGTCATCGCGAGATCATCGAAGAGATCGAAGTCAGTCTTGGTCAGTGGGTCCGTCGGCTCCACGGTTTCTAAGAGCTCTAAATTGTTTTTATTTTGTTGCTCGATTTCGTTGAATTCCCTTTCTATGTCGTCGACCTCCAGATCGACGTCTGGCAGGTCCAGTACGTCCACCTCGCTACTGTCGTTTTCAAAGACGGCGGAGCTGTCGATCATGATCGACGAGTCGTCCGTGATCGGCGAGCCGCTTTTCACGCTGCTTTTACTCTCCACACTCGCGCCTTTAAAGTACTTTAGAAGGTCTTTTTTGTCAACCTTGTCCGAAATCCTGGGCCTGGGGAACACCGGTAAGTCATCGTCGTAGTCAGGTTTGACATCATTCACGGTCTCTTCATCGTTCCTGTCCTTCGAAAGGCTTCTCCTCGAATTTTCGTTGGAGATCGGTTCGGATACCGGCGACTTGCTCTTGGAGCTAGTGGTACTGTCAAAACTGGAACCGGCGAAGTACTTCAGAATATCCTTCTTGTCGATCTTGTCCGACAGCCTTCGCCTCGGCGATGGTATGGGTGACGTTTCCTCCGAATTGTCCAACGAAAGCTTCTTCTGCAGCCGCCTCCCAGGCTTCCCTTTACTCGTATCGAAGTACTTGCTCATCTGCAATTTAGCCGACTCGGTAGTAAGGGGCTTGAGCGCCTCCTTAGCCTCGGCATCGGCTTTGTTCTTCGCCTTGCGCTGCCTAAGCTCCTGCAGCAGGTTATCAAAGGAGGTGGGCACCTCCGACGGCGTCTCCTCCCGCTGGGGCTGCTTCTCCTTAGGCACGATCAGCCTCGAAGGCTCCAAAACCGGGCTTTCCGCGGGTCTCTCGCTCGTGGGGGTGGGCGCGGTGACCGTGAGGATGGGCCGGTCGAGTCCCGCGTCGGACTTGCTCAGCACCTCCTCGAGCTCGAGCCATCCGTCGCTCGGCGGCGGGGCTATCGTGACGGTGAGGCCGGGCGGGTCCTCCAGGGAGGCAAAGGACGCGTCCTCGGACGCGAGGGACGCGCGCGACGACTGCCGGCTGAGCTTGGGCGAGGAGGCGACCAGGTCGGGCAGGTTGGCCGCGCTGCTCGCCGCCCTGGGCGCCACCTCCAAGCTCAGCCGGCTGGCGGCCTCGCTCGGTATCGCGTCCGGCAGACTGCTGGCGGATCGGGGACGGGGGGTGGGTACCTCGATCGGCGGTAGGTTCGTTTGCGCGGCCGGGACTAGGGGCGCTTCGTCGACGCCGTTACTTATTTGAGAGAGCTTCACCTCGGTCTCGGAGCCCGTCTCCGTGTCGGAACTGCGGGGCGGCACCTGCAGCCATACTTCCTTCTTGCGCAGCTCGCGCGCGCGCACGTCCTCCTCGTCCTCCGTCGCCGTTTGACTATCTTCCTCTGAAAATTTTAATTTTTCATTCGTTATTTTTGTAAAAAATATTCATATCGCAAAAACAATTTTATGCAACTCTGTGCGTAAAGCACTGCTTTACGCACTAGTGCGCAATTTTGACTGTGCTAAATCAGCACTTTACGCCATCGTTGCATAAAGTAGTGTTCGATACTCGTGTCAGAAGTGATTTTCAGACTCGTGTGGCTGATCACCCTCGCTTCGCTCGGGCGCTAAACTCACACTCGTCCAAAACAAAAATCACATCTGACGCACTAGTATCGAAAACTGCTATTTCCTTATTTACGTCGTGACTAGTAGAAACTATTAGGACATAAAAAACTGAATTCAAATGTGCTCTTTAATATAAATCAGTGAACACTACTTGACTCCAGTTCTTTTTAGAATTTAGTTTAAAAGTGAACAAAAACATTATTTTTCACATTTTCATATAAAAATTTTCAAGAACGTTTTAAATGTAATTTATAGATTTTTGCAGATATATATTTTTGCGCAACTATAAACTTCATAATTTTATACCTGTACTGGTGTATTCGTCGCTGGAATCTTCGTATTCGTTGCTTCCCGTATCGGAGTTGGCTGTCGCAGGATGTGGATGCGAGTATCTGAGAGTCCAATTTTTTGCAAGCTCCAACGTCCCCTCTGTCGTCAGAGGCTGATCGATCGCCTCCTCAAAGACTTCGTTATCGTCGTCCGAATCGCTATAAAAGAAAATTTAACCTTTATACTCCACAGATTTAGAATGCGATACACCAAGTACCACATATATCAACGTTCTAAACAAGATTTACTTATCGAAAACTAGTTCAGGTTCTGAACCGGCAAAAAAATATTTTAAGTATGTCAAAGTCAATAGTGCATATATAAATGTATATATTTTTTTTTATTAATTACAAGAAATTTAATTATGCGAAAATGATTCAAATTACTTTTAGTTAACTCAGCACTTCGGTGCACACGAAAATTAAATCCACCCGAGGTTCGTAAATTAAAAAGAGCAATGTATCACTTAATTTGATCAAGTTAATTATATAAGCGCAAGTTAATATACGAGGGTAATATTTTAGCATTACAAAAGGACGGACGAATTACCTCATGTCGGAAATGTCGTCGCTGGAGCCCATTTCGGCGGCGGAGGGTCCGAAATTGCGGTCCGTCCACTCGTCCTCATCCATAATGCTTTGCGCCTCTTCCGCGTCGGATATGCCCGCGAGGTTTTCGAACTCTATCCTCTCGGGTGTCTGGCCGCGGTCGAGCAGATCCAGCCCCGAGATTCCTTCCAACGACAACTTGCCCTACAAATGACGATTTTGCATTAAGTTTATTTATATTCATTAGATTTTTATCTCTGTAAAATGCCGATTATCTTCATTAAACTTTATTATTTATTTATATACTGTACCTTTTCGGGTGCCTTAAAACTATTGGACGTTTGGGGTATATTTTCTTTACTCGTGAGAGGATTTTTCTTCTTTTCTATTCTAGTTTTCATCGTTCCGGGTAGACCGAAGTGTTGGGAACAATAAAAGCGGCCACCAGTTTTATCTCTATCGAACGTGTGATTTCCTAAAAATAAAAGGTAGATTTAATTCAAAACGATTAAAGCGACGTAAAATCTATAAAAAGGAAAGATTGAAGCGCATATTCTACCTATTCTAAGGGAAATAGAGCAGTACTCGCAGCGGAAGCAGCCTCTATGGAAGGATTTTCCCTCGGCGGTGAGTCGCTCCATCAGGTAGACGCGTTTCTCGCAGAAATGGCACATTTCCGAGCCGCCCTGGGCCGGTAGCGCTACCGCCACCTTTGAGTTCTGCAACAACAATAATACATGTATCGCAAGAATAAAAGATAGATAACTTCGCACTGTTGATAAAAGCACATTTATAGAAAAGCAGAATAAAGCTGAGATCACGAAAAGAAAAATGTCCATGCTGCAAACGAGTGAGGAATCTTGTGATTTTAAATATTTATGTTTAAATGATTAGTTAAAGATTAGATGTGTTAGACGAGTTTGAATAATTCATTATTTTAGTCGTGTTATACCTTTTAATTTAGAGCATTAAAAATTGTTACGTCTTATATAAATTTCGTATAATTGATAAAAGTAAATTAATGATTAGTTTACCACATGACGAACTTAAATTATTATTAAAAAAAAATTAGTGATACGAACATATATGATTACTTTTAAAAGAATCAAGGGAACATTTAAAATATGTAAATGACATTCACAATTAACAGTAAACTAAATGATTTATTTTATATTACCATGTGATCAAAGAGCAACGAACGAAATTTTTAAGTAATCCAGCATCAACCGACAGCAACGATTAAAAGCATAATACGACTAAAGCAAGATGTACAAGGGTATGCATTTTTTTGGTTCATCGGTATTCTCTTGGCAGATGATTTGCAAACTTCGCGAATAAATGTTCGTGAAACAGCTGATTGAATTCAATTTTTATTTAAAAAAAAATTGCTGTACAATGAAGTCTACAAATGTTGCAGCAGCGATCCTTCTTCGTTACAACACCAGCCACGATCTATACTATCTGGCTACTATTTTCTAGCGATTCATGCTTATTATTAGAATGATTTCTATTAAGTTTTTTTTAAACGTATGCTGCACGCAAAACTCACACTTGAAAGTAAAAAAATGTACATTTATATGCATACATTTTTCTTTGCTTATAAAATAAAAAATACAAGAGGAAACGCTTAATATAGAAAATAAACCAATCTAACAAAAAGTTGACTACGTAAAAAACGACTGCTCTCATTTCTCAACGCTTACACTATGAAACACAATGACGATTAAAAGTAAGAAACTTAAACTAATTCTACAACCGTACGAAACACTTGAAAGTAAAATTCATGCAAGCCGCGATAAAAGCAGAAGAAAAGGCGATAAGAGCGTGTAGAATGAAAGAGAAGAAGAGATAAGTGCGAGTAGATCATAGCGTGGCGTAGCACACGCAGTACGGAGCGGCGGTGATGCGATTTTTCTCCCTGTGCAACTGCCAAACAATAATTACCGATCTCTGGACCTTAGGCTGATCAGCCGCGGCTGCGTCCTGATTCTTATTGGCGAACTGCTCGGCCATCGCCGAGACCTTATTGTGCCCTAGCACGTTACCCTCTTTGATCTTGCGGTCGATGCTCTTCAGCGTGCTGTCGATATCGGCGTACTTACTGTCGGTCTCCATCGGCTCCCGGCCCTTCTTCTCCATCTTCGTCTGCCGAGCTAAAAACTGAATGAGGCGTATAGTTGTCTTTAGGGGTCGCTTAGAAATGCTCGGGGTTACCTCGTACGCGCGCGCGCACGCTTAAGGGAGGAAGCTTGTACGCTTTCTTATTAAATGCGCAACTCATTTTAGGTCCGTATTTATATATTTTTTTTAAAACAAGCTTAAATTTTTTCTTCAGGTTATTGTTTGCAATAGAAGCTTTGTATCATGCATATTATTAGCAATGAGTAAGCATGTACTCAAATTCGTCTTTTAGTTTCCTTTAAAAGCGCTCGTCCCTTAAAGCTAGAAATTTTGAGATGTAAGCCAACCTGCTCGCGACTCCACTTTGGTACTCTTTCAACTTTTTCGGCGCGTATGCTTCGGCCCATTTTATTTTCCTCAATCTTCTTCTCGATTTCTTTCACGTTCCAATCAGTTTTCTCGATTTTACCTGTAACAAAGTCAGTTAGAATTAGAAAATTATTTCTTAAAATATAGGTAATAAATTATTTAAACTTTAATGTAGATGATTAATTTACCAATTGCTCGCAGTAAGTCTTTTGGTTTCTTTTCGGTCGATGCGGTGCCCTTCAATTTCTCCTCGATATTCTTTATCCTGCCGGAGAATCCCTCGTCGATGCTGCCCCGATGGTGACCCGCGTGCAGTTTCGGCTCACGATCCTACAAATTGAAACGTCCACGTTAATTCCATTTCAGCGAACACAGGCGAAGCAAATCGGTACAAAGTAGAGAAAAGGGTAAACATCGAATTATTCGAAAACATCAAACACTCGTCAAGCTGCAATAAATCAGTAAATAATTCGATTAAATGGTCGGAGCGATTGTTAAATGGCAGGTAGCTGTAGATGTGACCTCTTCGGTAGGCTCACAGTAATGAATTAATTGCGTCACGCATATGATTGTCTGTTTTAAAATTCCAGAATCAAATGATTATGAATTTAAATAAGCAAATACAATTTCAATCAGTTCGACTGATGTAACACCTTCGTATTTACATTTTTATTGTATCGATTCGGAAATTTAATACAGAAGATGAAATGCAATAAACTTCGTTTTTTTTTAAACATTTCGTCGAATATTTATAATATAAATGATCAAAAAACGATGTTCACTTATGTAAAATATTCATGCTCGCAAAAAACAGGGGTTAATCGGCGAATAGTCGGACATCACATCAAAGTACATCAGCGTCAGTATCCAGTCGCGGGTAGTTATTAGACTAAGCTAGCTTATCGGGCATAGGCGCAGGCACATCCTGTGTGAGTAATGAAAGAAACACTCAAAAAGAAAACTTATAAATATATTATGAAAAAAAAACGATCGGAGCAGGTCGGCAAGACTCGTCACACCAATTTGGGGGTGGGGTGTACGGCTCGCTTACGGGGTAGAGGATTTTCTGCTCGAGGTCTTTGACGCGATCCTTGAAGTCGGCCGCCGTCTGTCGGTAGAGGAAAATCGAGTAGTCCTCGAAGGGCCCGTCCTTGTCGCGCTTAGCGTTCGCCTGCAGCATCTGCATGCTCTTGTAGAACTGCTGGGTGGCGCGTTTGCGCTGGTACTGCCGGCGAAGCATGCGCTCCAGCCGGTTCTTCTCGATGTCCTGGAGACGCTGCATGCGCTCCTCCTGCGACGATTTTTTTTTTCGCCATGCGCAAATTTCAAGTTTATACCCAGATCGCACAATGTGGGCTTTACACTTTTCTTTTTCAGTTCAAATTGTGTATGTTCCTCGAGACTTTTATTTTCTTGTTCATTATACAGGCATGCATACTAATAATTTTTGAAAATAATTTTTAGCGTAGTAATATTCAATTGTAATAATCATAACAATATTAACATGTTAAAAAATGACATAAGTTAAGAAATGTTAAATGTAGCACACAACTTTCACAGACTGACACAATTGTTTTGACGCTTAAGAAAAGATCATGCACTCGTATATGTCTACGTATCGTAATATTTAAAATTAATATTTCAAATCATTTTCTTGAAGTATTTTCAAAAATTTATGAAGTATGCATAAATGCACAATGGTACGTACACACTTTCTCAACTAAACAAACATAAAGTTCTTCATAATTCTAATAGAATTATGGATACGTTGGTTAAACAATTAGACAGAGTCTGTCTTATTCAAATAAATGTTTGCCGTACACGTAAATTAAAGATTCTTTTTATTAGACAAATAATTGACTTTCAAAATGAAAGATAGCTTAACTGATAGCGAGTTTCATAATAGATTCAAATAAATGATTATCCTCGTTCATTTTAACGATGATTGCTCCAGCAGAAGTGAACAGTGTTACTAACAACAATCCTCGAAAAATCTTCTGCCACGCTGACTGAGGATTAATAATAAACGGTTTGTTTTTATCATTCATTCCTGGCAGAGAATATTCAATCCACAATGTTCACATGGTTGGGGTGTAATTAAGAGGTTGGCTTCCTTTAGTAATAAATGCAAAATTTTAAAAACAACGCAATTCAATAAGAATGAGTAAAATTTAAAAAAATCTACAGTAGTACAAACTAATCTTAAATTAAAAAAAAATTTCAGTTCTCCTAATAAACATTGAATAATTTATTCAATCTAGAAAAGTGTTCGTCGTAAATAAAGAAAAAAAAATGACGGACGAAGGAAGCCACCTCCACGGGTGTAGAGAAAAAGGCCTTAAAAGAAAGGTCGTGTAGCAAAAAGGGAAAGGAATCTGGACTCACCACGGTGGCGCCCATCTTCTCGGTGCTGCGTCGCTTGCGCGCGTGACGCCGGCTCATCGTGTCGTTCTTTTTGTCGGCCGGCAGCGGCAGGTTCTCGTTGACGTGACGCGATCTTCGCGCGCGCGCCGCCGTCACCTCCTGCTTCGCCAGCCTGCCGAGCAGCTGGGCCTTGCGCTCCGCCGTCAGCTCGTTCAGCTTTTGTGAAAACGCAGGCCTGTCCTCAGTCTCTGGTTCCTGGTAAATGCGTAAGCGATCCTTTTTTATTGCAGGAAATGAGGAAAACGCTTGCGGAATAGGCGCTAGGGGCTTTACCAGTTTCGGGTGTTTAATATGTGGTATTTCTCCACGAAACGCCTCGTAAATTTGCGTCAGATACGAGAACATCGTTAACTTGTCCGGCACCTCGCACTGCACCATCTCCTCTCCTGTCATTATCTGAAACGAGTTGTGCGGCATTATAAAATATGGACGTCTCTTTGTGTTTAAATATTAAAATAAAATCTAAAAGAAACTTGAAAAAAGTGAATTAATGACAAACAACTAAAAATTATAATAAAGTACACTAAAATGTACTTCTACTGACTTTATGCTAATTGAACATTTTTTAAAATAATTTTAAAATTTTATATTCAAGTGAGAAAATTGAACTTTTAAAAATAGAGGGTAAACTTACCGGAGGAATGCCAAGTTCCTTCTCGAGAATATCGAACGCAAGCTGATTGTTGGCCACGGGATCGTCCTTCTTGAGAGCGTGAAAGTCTATGAGGTCGGGTCGGTAGCGATTTATGATCGCAGCGATCGCCAGGCCGCTTTTGAAGGACACACCCATATCGTGGATGCGCACCCCATCGTACAGGGCCACCTGGCGCTGCAACCAGTGCAGCAATGTGTCCGGGTGTACCTGAGAATCTGCAAAAGATTGCACAATTTTTTTTAATTTTCTTAACTTTATTTTTCACTTGGCATCTAATTTGATAGTCTTATCTGCTTAACTTTTATATTACAATAAATTAATTCGCAGTTTAATTGATCGATTGTTTTAAGAACAAATATCCGGAACTTCCGCGAGACTGAATTAATAAATTTCTGTTATTTACCTCTCCTTCGCCGCTTCTTCGGCAAGTCGATTGGAGTCTGTACCGGCGCTAATTTGAAAGTTTCCGGGTCGTCGGTGTCGAGCAGACTTCGTACTTGCACCGTAGTTACGGAACGCACATTTAGATTCGGATACCTATATGCATTGTAATTAAACTTTTACTTCCACTGCCAAGTTTTCAGCTTACTTAAGAAAACGCACTTGATGCTCGTTACTGATTAAACTCTATTATTTCATAAATTAATCTCTTCATATTTACTTATAGCAAGCATAAAAAATAATAAACACTATTTAAAGAAAAAACTGAAAAAGAAAGTGCGATAAGAGATGAAGTAAACTGACCTCGTGTGCGGGTCCAGAGTGTAAGCGGCGTAATCCCTGTTGAGATTCTCGGGCGTCGTCTGTCCGAGAAGTCTGTAAATGGACTCCCGCTCCGCTATGACTTCGAGGGGCGTTAACGCGCCGCCCCAGCCCTTGATGGCCCAGCAAGCGTCGAGAGAGCTCAAGAAGCCTCGGGCGCAACCGGAGCCGGTCGGCCAAAAAGGCTGCGAAACAATTTTTTACCCCCTCGTTTATTATCGTCGCTACGAGATTGCCAGGAAATTGTACGCGATAGCAGACGAATCGAATAAATCTTTAGCTTTAATAAATTATCATTTGCGATGTACCCTTTTTTTCGCGATCATCTGGATTATTATTGTGTGAAGTATTAAATAATTAGCAACAGTAATATTATTGCATCTTTTTTTATTCATTCGATTCTTTTTTTCTTAACCGAATTCATTCATGAATCAATTTATTGATTGAAAAATTTGTTACCTTCGTAAAGTTTTTTGCGTTACATTAATTTTCAAAATAATTTAAAAAAATTAGAGTATACAAGAGAAAAATATTACAAAACAATTTTTCAGTCTACATTTACTTATTTTCCTCTAGTAATTAGTAATTTATCAATTTCATTAAAAACTATTCAAGATTTATACTAAAAAAAAAACACAATCGGTACTCTCTAAAATCCAATTAGTGAAAATCCACTGAAAATTAGTGCATATGCACTATTTCGAGTAGTTCAGATCAGGTCACTGCAAAATAGTGAATA
>JAXIUT010000001.1:5895562-5931355 GCA_035586675.1 Eurytoma californica
GCTCCAAAAGCAATAAAAGCATCGAGTTCTATGAGAAAAGTAATAATTAAGATATCTCTTTATAAGAAAACTTAAATCTTCATTAATGGGATTGTCTTAAGTGTTCATTTATAAGTTTTGGAGCTACTTAACCACCCATAGAACATTACCTTTTATTAAAATTTTCTACACTCAGACTTAAATTCTTCTTTTTTGGGATTAAATCTCATTAAGCAAGTAATTAAGAACCTTACTACGTTGCACTGCTGAAGGATGTAACAATTTTTATTTGTTTAAAGATAAAATAATATGTTACTCTCATAAGAGAAAGCATTACTGTTTCTGTCCCCTCAGCGGCTATATTTTTTCGTTCGTCAAGTGTCGCATTGCAATTTTAAACTCCCAATATCCAAAGAAGGAAGTAAATATCAGCTTATACAGAGGTTTAAAAAGATTCTTTTGTACATGAAAAAAATAATTCTACTTTGTAACAGATGTAGCACCGTAAAAATATAAACAAATTCATATTTCTTTCTTGTATCGCGAATGTAAAAAAAAGAAAAGAACCCTGAAAGCAGAAAAAGTAAGAGAAGTTAACGATCATATCGAACGTTTCATAAAGCACTCAAAGGCTCTCTCTAAGCTTTACCTTCTCGTTAGCACTGCCAGAACAAATTCGTGCACCAAAAAAGAAATCCATTCTTCGCATCCAAAAAAAAAAAAAACGAAAACAATCGGCCAATGATTCATAACCAGAGGGCGCGCGCGTCTCTCGATTGGAAAAAAAAAAAGAATCCAGATCGCGAATTTTCCGCGAAGGTTTACGAGGGCGCGGAGCGGAGGAAGCGGGTCCCGGAGGAGGCGACCCTACATAGAAACTGCCAGCTCAGCCGGGAGTGTCGATCGCCCGGGCTGAGAGGGCCGCCGCTACAATGGCGCGCTCGTTCTGGCGGCATATCAAACTCCTTTGCGAGTCCGTGGAACGATGCCTAATGCACTTTCGATCCCCGCGTCGCTACTGCTCTATTCCGACCCGTCCCTCTGCGCGATGAAACGATCCTCTTCTATACCTACGCTCGCGAGCGCATCCGATTTCCCTCTAGGAAAACAATTTTTACGCTGTGTTTCCGCCGCGCTGTTTAATCCTGCATGCACAGTGTTTACTCGCTCCTCTGCTTTTTTCACTGGATGCTGCGTAAAAACTTAAAACTTCATTACATTGTAATTTCGGCTTTTTGTAATAAATTTGGTGTTCTGTTTTCTTGCACAGATATATAATCAAGCATTTATTTCTAATATTTTTCTTGTGACATGTTGAATATATTTCTCTTTGGGATGTTAAATTTGTCCTAGATAATTTTTAACAGAAATTTCATAAGCAGCATTTCGTTGTTATACAACTGTTATTTCTAAATTTATGGTTGGAATTAATTAAAAATTCCACGTCTTCAGAAAATAATGTTATTCTTTAGAAGTTAGGATAGTCAGGCAGTAGGTAGGTATTAGGTATTCATTCATTAATTATACTTACAAAAAAAGTCGTTACACTTAATAAGGACGTACTTTTATTTTAAGGACATTAAGATAATTATCATATTTTTTTTTAATTGCACAATTAATTGCAAATTTTCATAATTTAACACGATGAAATGATCATTTTCAAGTTATAAACACTCCCCAACCTACAAAATTTACATTAAATTTTAGCCATTTAAATAAATTAGATCATTTATATTTTATATTCAATTATAACAGTAGCATTCACAAGCGCAAATTAATCTGTTTTAATAAAACACACAAAAGGTATAATAGAATTTTACTATGAAAGGTATAATAGAAAATGAATTTCAATTTGAATTTCAATTATAAAAAGATAAAAGCTAAAATTACCGCCCCAAATCAAATTATAACATCCATCACCAAATGCGAAATCCGACTGCTCGGCAAGGACAGTGCCGTAAAGAGAGAATCTCGCGTTCGAAAAATCGACAATAACGCGGGCAAAAATGCAGATGCAAATTCAGCCTCGAAAAATCCCGTCGTCGGTACGATTTTGTCATTCACCTTCTGCCCGACGAGAAAAGGAAAAAAAAAGGAAAGACGCGCCACGCTAGACTCGAGCGAATATTCATGAATGACGCCGGGTCCAGCGGTGATATCTGCCATCCGGCGGCCCTTCTTTTATCGGGCACGGAATTCCGCAGAAGAGCAGAACGTCGGATGTTTCCCCACTCGACGTCGAACGTCTCACGACTCCCGGCGAATCGAGCGCGACGAATTGATATTACGCCGGCGGAATAACGCTCGGATTTTCCAGAGCCGTGACGGACGGCTTTTTTCGTGGAAAATTATTTTTTTTTTCTTTCACGTAAGCTCGTCTAGTCTCGCTGAAATGCCTTCGCTCAAAAATTGAGAAAATTATTGCAAAGCGTGATTTTTATGAAATATTATATTATTTTTTCATTAAATACATTATTTGAATGATATTTAGAAATTAAATCAGAGATTAAAATAGAAAATAATTGACGAGTATAATCTAATACCCACTGAAGTTGACAAATCGAACGAGATTAAAAAAAAAAGCTATGACACGTTTTCACAATTTTCCATCAAGGAAATTGCATTTTATCCTAATGAAAAATCAATAGCGTAGAATAGCAAGGACAAATAGAGAGTAATAAAATCGGCAAACCGTTAATCCCTGGAAAATTCTTTGAAAAAATGTTTTGATCCGACAAGAAGGTTTTCCATTTTATCATCAGAGGAATGCAAATTCCGTTGACCGTTCCGCCTGAACCTCAGCCGATTACACGGGCGTCCTTTTGCATTTCCAAGGCAGTCGCGTCTCACGAGACGGCGTTCCCTTTCATCGGGGATCCGATTTAAGTATTCAACATACTATGCGGAGCATACCCACTACCGTGTCGCGCATCGTCTTACGTTTATTCCCGCATGAATGTGGCTGGTGCGGTCCCTTCTCGGCTAATAACCCTTTTGAAACCGCGCGGTTCCGGGTATCTGCAAATTCCTAAAAGTCAATACGGTGCGTTTCACCTATGAGGTATCCGACTTCAAACATCGGGGATGACGTCAATATTTTCATACAAATCGTTCTATCTTTTGTTCCCTATACGCGGAAAAAATGCTGTACTATAAACATTGTAATAGCTAATTATAAAAATTACTATGGTTTCTTATAAAATTTACTGGAAATCCGATAAGCACAATATAGTTCTAGTAAATTTTGCAAGAAACTGTTTCGATTTTTCCAATAATGTTAATCTGTGAGAACATTATAATTGTAATCTTCAAGTATAGTTTTTTCTCCGCGTATCAATAAAATCGTAAAAACTTTTTGTTCTTCAAATGGAAAAACGTAAAAGTTTTAGTTCACTAACTACTCTCATTTGCATAATATCCATTAGAATAAAGATACGACGTTGTTATTTTTACGGCCAGTAATTACGGTGTGCACTGTGATACCAAGCGATAAAAAAGTTCCCGGCCAACTAACTTGATTTAGCGGAGCTTCGCAGCGGATATGATGAGGGCAGGAGACGGTGTCCCGAGGAGAAAGTCGAAGAGACGGTGATGGAGAGCGGGAGTACAGACCAACTGGATGTGTTATAGCCAATAATGAAATTCGAGATCGGTGGCTCCCCGACCCCGGGACGGAGAAACTCGCCGGTCGGACGGTATTACGAGAAACTCACGTCGCAGTTTGGATTAAATTTTCGAGCGGGCAGCCCTAACGAAATCAGAAAGTCCATTTCGGAGTGCTTCGTCATAAGCGACTCGAATTTATTTTTAAAAAGTTCAGTGTCTTACGATAATGAAAATAACAATCATTAAATGCAAATAATTTTTTTAAATTACATTAGTATTTGTACCTATAATAGGCGCGATGCTATTGCATAATGGTGAATTGAAATTATATTTTTGGACAACAACAAAATTTATTGACATTAAGACTTTGTGAATGTTAATAATTAATTTTATTAGAAAATATTTTTAAAAAGATTGCTACTATTAACTTATGGAGTACTTTTTTAATCCAGTAAGTTACTATTACGACGAAACAGTATGTAATCACGTGAAATGTTGGAAAACAAAAAAAAGAAGCTTTATCCAAGCTAATACGACGTCGTCCTACAAAAAATGTAGTCTTAGAACCTTATGTAAGTCTAATTTTCTTAAAATGGTTTTCTGTAGTCCGATCATATTAATGTCATCCAGCCATGGACGTCGTGCGCCATTAATCGATCCTTTGTAATCCAAAGCCGGCCGATGTAATCCAATATTTATCAAGTTTTCTTATTCGTGCACGACTAAACTTATCAGCGATCTTTTAAAAAGAAAAGCTCGGGTAATCCAATCATGTAACCCTTCATACCTCACCTTTCAGAATCGATTTTTATATTCGTCCGAGCATCGACTGAGCCGCGTCTCACACGCGCAGACTGACGCGTTCGAAACAAAAAAAAAAGACTCGGCGTAAAATAAAATTACAGGTCAGTCAGAAATTTTCTCGCGCCTTCCTCCTCGGGAGCCTGCGAATCCCGTGAAGATCTAGTTGTCGGTTGATTACAAAATCGAGCTTGCCTTGCGCCCATTCTGCTTAAGTACACAAGCGAGATGTGCACCGGCGTAGCCGGGAATCAGGGCTGTCTCTCCTGTTTGCATCATTAGTCTAAAACCGCCGCGGGAGACTCCGCGAAATCCTCCAGGAGCCCGTCAAGACCCGGGAGTGTATAATTTCCCGGGCTGCTGCGCTACCATCTCGCCCATTCTTCTCGTAGTTCTCGCTTGCCGCCGCGGAAAGCCTTTCCGCCTTATTATGGGGGCTGCAAAGAACCGTTTGAGTGAAATTGAAACAATTCTAATAACGAATTACCGACGCGTTTGAAACGGGAAAGGCTTTTGAGTCTCGCGAGGCTGCAATTTGATGTGAATGTGTGAGCGAGAAAGGATTTGACGATTAAAAAAGTTGCTTTTACATGTGTAGCTTTTAGCTTACATTTGAGTTACAAGTACACCCCTTTTACATTATATCCGCCAGATAAATTTTTCACCTTTCCCCGCTCCGCTGTATAAATGTACCTGCGAATAGAATGAAATGAAAATTTAACTATTCTTGGTGGGTCGATAGTTCATCGAGGCAAATCGAATTTTCTTAAGTGAAAATGGCTGCGCCACAATTGAAAAATACTGCAGCAAGTTAATTTTAACAATATTATAATAATAATGCATTATATTCTTCGAAATTTAATTATTTCATAATACGTTTAATGATAACATTGTAAAGATACGTACTAAAACTACAAAGATCTTATTACAGAGAAAATTAATATAAATAAACTGGAACTCGAAATCATAATTTAATTATCGGTGGGTCTATTCGCACAAAATTCATGTAAAATACGTGGATTTAAGATTTACGTGGATATACGTGGATTTAAGTTGATTTTTGTAGATTTTACGTGAAATTTTGTGCGAATAGGTGCTCCGTTTAATTGTTTCATAATGCAACTGATTATAATACGATAAAACGACGGATTAAAACTGCGAGGACTATTCAAACGTTAAAACCTTATTACAGAGTCCGCCGTAACAAACTGGATCTCGTAATCCGGGTAAAGTTTCTCGAAAGCATTAAAAATAAATTAGAAGGGCGCAAAATTTCATAGCCGAAAGAAGCGAACGGAAGTTCGGTCGCATTCTCCCTTTGGCCGCGCGCGACCTCGCCGTCTTGAGCTCGTCCCGGGACGCGTCGGCGAGACGCCGCAGCGTATCCCCGAGTTCTAAGTGCAGAGTGACGCCGCTCGCTCGCTTTGATAATTAATTTTGCGTATCCCGCGTTTACAAGCCGTCGGGCGCGCGCACGCGCGCCTAATCAGATTACCCGGGGAGATTGTCGTCCCGGGTGCGCGCGCGCGTCCCAGAAACTTGCGCACGCGAAAGAGCAAGCGCCCGGCAGCCCTCCACCCCCGCAGACTGGAGACGATAATTTTGCGGCTCGTTGCCGCTTATTACACACTGCCATTTTGGCCTGTTTGATGCGCCCGTCGTGACGGGGATGATTTCATTGTTTTTCCCAATGACTTTATGTTCTTTTCTCGCGGATTAATTTTTTGAGAGCTTTTCTTCGTTTAGCTTTTGTATTTTTGACGATTTTTACACACTTATCTGCAATTTATAAGTAATACCACGACGTTCAGAGCATTACAAAAATGTCCTTTTTATGTCAGATTACTGAGCACTTTGTCATAATTCAACTATTGGAAGCTAAAAATAAAATCACAAAACATTAAATAAAAGTCAAAGAAGAAATTATTCAAAATCTTAATTACATTGTTCTTTACTTTATAATTGAAAAGAAAAATAATTTCTTCAAACTCAAAAATACCACCTTAAGGAGGTACTGCCTCGAGTGGTATACGCCAGTCGATTCTCCCCTTCTCCCGCATTCGAACGTGCGCGAGGCGACTCGACTGATTTATCCAGGATGCGCTTAAATTATCGCAAACTACCCTCTCGGCTCATAGATCATATCGTTCGACTTCCTGAATTGCACAGGCGGGAGGAGGGGGAGGGGGGCGGTGGCCGAGTCTCTATCTGCGTTCGCACGTGCTGCATTCGCCAATTGCGCATGATTTGTACCATTTGCCAACGATACTCCACTTTTCCATCGAACAAATCACGCGGCTAGACCACGCAGCCCCTTCGCCACCCCCGCCCGGTTAATTCGAGTAACTTATTCCGAGTGGCTCCGCCTTGTTTATCCGCGCGTTTTAAAAGGAAAGTTTAAATCAGAATTAAGCAGTTAAAGGAATTCGCTGCCGATACCGTTGTGATTTGTATACTTTTTTTTATCTATAGTGAAGTATCTAATTCACTTTTATTGTAGCTATTTATTTAATAGGACTTAATCTCTCTGATCTCGTACGAAATCCCATAGAAATAAATCTCATTTCTCATTCTTAAAAAACGCTGGAAACTATAAAAAAGGAAAGAAGCGAGCGTGAGCAGAAAAAAGAAATAATAAAAATCGGGTCAAAAGCGGATTGAGACATCGATAACATATTTACTATTTTTATGGCCCCGGCCTTAAAGGCTCGCCGGCCGAGGCGGGTATTTGTTTCTCGAAAATTTATGCGAATCTCGAATTTCGCCCATTCGCGCCGCGTCCCGGCAATAATTTCCAGAGGCTCTCTAAAAGATGCAGATAGCCATCGAGGAGAAAAAAAAAACGGAAGAAAGTGAGAGAGGGAGAGAGAAGCCGCGCACCCTCGCGCTCGCGCTTAACCGCGTCGTAAAATCCATTAAAAAAAATAGATGTCCCGGGTACGGGAGGCGGAAACGAAGGGGGTGGAATCGGCGAAAATCCGCGAAAAAAGGGCGGCCTCAAACCCCCCGCCGAACGACCAATAATAATTCACACTTTAATGGATATTCGACCCTTCTCTTTTAGCCTTAATATTCCGCGTGTCACGTGACGCGCGTGGAATGCCGGCCTAGGCTGGGCGCGCAGGGTGTACGTGTGCGCGCGTAAGAGAGCCGCGCGGCCTGGAAGGTAGTTTGGTCCGGTAGTTGCTTACATTACCATACGAATGGCCGATCGATCCTGCTGCTGCTGCAGCCTGGGCACTTACGAGCCCTCGCTCCCTCCGCCCCCTTTCCCCGCCGCGCCGGCCGGCAAGAACGCGAGAGTACGCGGGATGCTACGCCGCCCACTCGCTTTCCGAGCTCCGAGGAACGCAAATTTTTTAATGGGGGTATCGTCGCGAATAATAGCCTTTCAGGATGCGCTCCACTGTCTTTTATACTTTGTTTTATATACAATTTTTCGTTTTATTTTTAGTGTTTTGCGCACGTTGATTCTCCAATTTTAATAAATCATTTCGAAATTTTCGTTTATAGAGTTAATTAATTAATTAACTGTTATTATTGTAGCTTCTATCGATACACGAAAATCGCAATTTTTACGTACACCAGTAGCTCGCACTTTTTTTCAAGAGAAACAAAGGAAAATCGTGCAGGAAACGTTAATTAAGAGAAAATTAGTTTTCGAGACATATCCGTTGTTCTTGTAAGTTTTTACACTCGAGCAAAAAAAAAGAAAAAGTTTATAGAATCTCATTCTGGTGGCGCGCTCTATGTGATACCCGAGATATCCCGAGCCCGCTTTCTCTGCGTCATCAGATCGCATGGTTGGCGTTTCATCACGTCGCCCCATTCTCCCCGTCTCTCTCTCTCACTCGGCTGACTCGGGCGCGAGCACCGCGAGCGCAGGTAACTGCGTTATCGTGCACTTTGCCGGAGATAACAGCATTTAGGAAGCGAGCGCGTGTCGCGACCCGCACGCGCGGACGACCGAGTTTTCCCCTTGTCTCCATCTTTTTGCTCGTACGCGCAATATTTTTTTTTTTTTTTTTTTGTAAATGCTCAAAAAAAAAAAATCATCTCCATTCAGCAATTTTGCGGTTGTTTGTCCCCATGTTTTTCGAAATATTTTCCGAGCTCTCTGAATATCGGCGAGACTTTCAATGGAGTTATAACAGGGACCTTGACGCGCGGCCCTTGTAACGGGGTTTATTAAAGTCGTTTGTGGCTGGTGAATTTACCCGTGATTTAGCAGGGCAAACGTAGTTACGATGTTATTACGCGAGATTCAAAGTGAAATGAGCCGGTGGAAGAGCCTCTCCTCTCCCTTTTTGTCTCTCATATTGCGCCAACCCACGTCAAAAAAAAAAGTAAAAATACGCGGATATATTCAATCCAGAAATTTCGAGGGAAGCGCATGCGCAACAGACAATCCCGACGCGAATTAGCCGACAAAAAAAAGATTTTTAATTTGATTGCGCACCGCGAGACCCGTTCAAACTTTTCAGAACGCTATTTAGCCCGGTCGAGCTAAATTTAATTATCAAGTCGAGTTACGGCGCGGCGGGTCGACGAACAAAAAAAAGGAACGCGGAGTTGAATAAAAAAAAATGGGAGGGGAGACGAGAAAAAGGCGCGCCCGTACGTGAGCCGCGCGATAAAACAAACATAAAAGCGATTAAAACTAGCGGGCGGGATCGACGAGTTGGCGGAGTCGCGCGCGGAAAAAAGATATCGATCTTACGGGCGGCCGCGCGAAACAATTGGCCGAGCTTTACGAGCCACCCGTACCCCGTTTCCTGGCTTTGACGGCGATCCCGCGGCTTTGACGTTAATTTATACCGGTGCCCCCTAAGGCGCGCACAGTGAAACTTAAGACCTCGCGAGCGCTAATTTTGAGTCTTGATTTTCGGCCACCACCGCAGCGCGATCGTAAAATTTAATTAAGCAATGCGCTACTTTTTGACAATTGTCAATTATCGCAGGCACGTTCATTTAAAAGGAGAGGTGAGAGTGTCATGTGTACATTGAAAATATATATTTAAACTTTGAATTTTACATAAATGATAATAATAACGCACGAAATGAATTTGATTAAAGTTGTTAAGTGTTATACTTGTTATTCTTCGAAGCGAATTTTTGATAATTTAATTTAATGTTTTTCCTTTTAATTTTTATATATCCTCTAGATTGAAAAGTTTCTGCGAGTTGTGAATAATGTTACCAGAATTTCGTTATTGTTTAAAATTAAATGAATTATATTTGCATACAATCATCAAGATATTTACGTAACTCGCATGCATTGTTTGTTTATTAAAATAAAATTAATTCACTCTAATACATATTTATACTTCATGTTCTTTCATACATTACTATATTATTCAAAATTTAATTATTTTATTTCTATTTTGTTACAGGTAAGCTCAACATATACATACTGAAAACATCTCAAGTATCTAGTGTAAGTAAATAAGTAATTTCCTCGTCAAAAGTACGTACCTACTTTTCAACTCTAATAAAACTTCTCGGCTGATTCGCACGGCCAAATAAACAACTCCCATCGAGATCTCGAAAAGTCGCGTAAGATGACCCCGCATCGGAGGGCGCATCGCGACTCCGCGAATCCAATTTAACCAGACTCGAACTCGCCATCGGGATTTTCCGAACGCCCCGCTACAAAGTAGCGCCTCCCCTTTTATCTCGTTGGGAGGTGAAAAAAAACGAGCGTTAAAAAAAAAAGAAGCGCGACAGAGAAAACATAACGGCGCGGGGGCGAACATAAAAATAAAGGTAAACCGATAACTAAAAGGAAACAGCCTGGGGGGGTTCGCGCATGCGCGCGCGTTAACGAGCGGAAGGGAGCCGGAACTAAAGGGTAAAAAGCGCCCATCCCGGAGAGGAGCGTAGGATGCGTCGGAATACCCCGGGAGAAAAACAAAGCGCGCGCTCGCGCGCCAGTAGCACGAGTCAAGATTGCGTCGGCCGTAAACGGGGACGGCCCGGGGAGAAGGCGATTGCCTCGCCGATTCCGTATCCGAGGTCGTTCGACTCGCGCTACTGAATGGAGAGGCACGAGGCGCTTGTCAATTGGCGACGCCTTTTTTTTCTTCCCCCGTCAGCCGGGAGACGAGTCCCCTCCCTCCGGAGGAGAAATGTAGCGGAACGAGAGAGAAAAATGCTTAGAATGATTCTATTAACGAACTGATCGATTTTACGTCACGACAGCTTTTTTTTCTCACCTACTTGTAAAATACGGCCATTGAACAAAAGTGATGAACTGCATATAAAAATTCTAAATGCTACAAAATAATAGTGTTGCATTTCGTTGAACAAATAAGCTTTCGATAAACAAAACCATTCAGAAAATAATAAAAATTTTGTATTCCATTTCTTAAAATTGAACGAACTACTTCAATTATTCATTACTATTAGCTAGACTTGATCATTAAGTACCCTCATAATCTTCAAAATGTGGAAGAGTGAAAAACCACTCGAAACGAGTAATAACGCAGCCAATTGAGTTTTGAGTGACTGTGTTTTTTCTGAAAAAGAGTGATTTTTCACTCCAATAGAGTGATTTTCTGAATTTTTCACTCTTCTACATTATCAGAGTACTTCAAGTTGTAATAAATTTTGAATAAAAAGAAAACAGGCATTCACCCAATCGACCCACCGAAAAAAGAAAGGCGACCTCTAAAAAAATGTAATAACCGCGGGGCAGCCAGACGAAAATAACTGTACAAGGGTATTAGTGTACCCTCGCAATCAGCGGAAGCTCGTCGCGCGGCTCGCGTCGCAGGCGACATCAAAGGGCCCACGAGTACCGTCGCGCTTACAAACGTCGCGAGCGATAAAGAAATCCCCGTCGGAGCCGCGCGATCATGCGAGATCACGCGCCTAATTTCGCCAGCGGCGCAGGCGACGTACGGACAAAGACCGAGCACCGCTCGCTCCATGAAAAGAAACGACGAACTGCCCACGTACAGGTACCTACGCGGCGGCGGCGGCCCACGTGACTAGCGCCCGATGAAAAATCGTGCGCTCCTTTTTTTTTGCGCCGATTCGCGCGCGACCGATCGATCCACGTCGCTCATATCTGCCCCCCTCCCCGCCGTTCCAAGCTGTGATTTATTCTACATTTATTCGAGTGACTCGATGAGCGAGCTTTGTCAGTGGTCAAGACGCTTGGCTGCCAAGATAACGCCGCCCAAGTGGACTCGGATTCAAATCCGACCGAGTGCGGTTTTTTCGCAAAAAAGCGAAAGCCGTATTCGTCCGGTTTCTGAACTCGAGTCTGCGAATTAGGTTTAAGTCGTGGTTCGGATCCCACGTAAAACTGTAGGGCCAGTGGTGATGTGTACACATCTTGCACATCACTTCTATAGGGAAAAAACAAATTATTATTACTCTGTCCTAAGTGACAAAAAAAAAATGAATGGTGGCATATTGGGTCAAAGTGCTAGTCACGACCCACGGCCAATAAAACCTGGAAGAAGAAGAGCGAGCTTTGTTTCTAACATTTTTAGGAAAGGTAAAACAATGGGCGCTGACCGATCGTGTTATCGGGAGATTAGCGGTATCGCGGTGTGATCGGGGTTTTAGTGCGGCGATAATGCTCGCGGGGAAGAGGAAAATTAGGAGGCGTTGCATTCGTCGGAATTGATGTACTTGAGTGGCTGATAGAAAAATGAAAACATGTGTATTTACTAATAGATAGATAGATGAATGAAATTATTATGGCTTATTGAAGTTTGACGGGATCTAAATTTATATCACTTTAAAAAGGAATTACTTTTGTAATTTTTTTTCTTGTTAAAGAAATTCAAATTCAAATTCAAAGGAATAATATTGTTTTGAAAAGTTATTTAATTTTATTGTTTCTCGCTTAAAATTTATTACTGATGATCATAAAGATTCTCTAGGTTGTTAAATATACTGAAATTATTCGAAAGTTTTGAAGTTGTACAATGAATACTATTCTTATTCATTACTTTTCGTTGTAAATCTACTAATAGTACTGTGTAGATGCACGCCACGAGACAGTAGTTACTCAAGTAAATTTTACTGCGACAGACGAGTGCTAAACAGCCAGGCGTTACGCATTCAAAGGCCATATGCGAATACGCGGGTACGGAAAGTGCGAAAAGCGAGAAACGAGAGGCGAAGAAGCTGTTGTCTCGAGAATAAGTCTGACGAGTTCATGTCTGCTGTGTTAGACCGAAGTGCTTTTTTCATTATTAATATACCGCATACTTCAATATTTTTACATTTTTAAAGTGTACATTTTAGAAAGTCTGTACGCAGCTCTCATCCAAAGTTGAAAAATTAAACATTTCTGCGTGTACGCCCAAAGTAATTATTAAATTGTTTCTACACTTGCTGTAGTCTTGCTTATTTCGTTAAAAACATTCCTCTATAGATCGACGGCAAATCACTGCAGAAATTTCACTTAAAATATGATAAACGCTATAAAATTGTTCAATTAACGAAAAAGATTTTTTATACAACGAAAGCGCGTTAATTGGATATAACAGTCGTAATCAGCAATTGAGATAATCATGCGCGTACTTCTAATCATGCGATGAAGTTCCCACAAAGAGATACATAAAGCCGGGGCTGTCGAGAGCGGGCGCGAGGAGTGCAAATGTTATCGGGAACGTTTCAATAGAAAAAGTTACTGTATCCTTGGCGCTGTAATGTCAATAGCCGCGATAACAAGAATAAATCGCGTAAGTGCCGTAAGCCACGGCTATTAACGCATTGCAGTGCCACTGGCGAGTTCTTGAAAACTGCAATGGTTAGTGTTTCGAAATGCCCGACTCCCCCCTGTTTTTTCACGAACACACATAATGAACGTTTATGTAATGTTTCGCTCGGAGCGTGCACTCTGCTTGCTTTTGACAACGCTGAAATCCTTATTTTTTAAACGAATTTAGAGACTAAATTTACAGGAATAAAATTGAAATGCAACGAAATAGATTCCCATCGTTACGTCTTCCTACTGTAATAAATGTATTTCTTAATAATTAAGTACACGGAGAACACTATTTTAAGTTCGCTGCTGTAAAATTGTAAAATTGTCACCCAGTGTGCCGTAATAGAATAGGCAATAAATTTCAATCAACCGTCGAAGCCACAATTGTTCTCATTTCACGTGTCGATCGAAAAAAATGGGGAGATTCATTTAAGTTCGCATCTGGGTAAGCGCGAAGGCGTCGCGGCACGAACTCGGTGTGCATAATATCCCCTAAGGAGTTTAGTAAACGAGAGATGGAGAGAGGCGACTGACGCTGCCTTTCTCGTCCTTCTACGGTTGCAGCAGTACCGGCGGATTCCATGGCAAGTATCATGGAAAGAGCTATTCCAGATCTCGAGAGAAACGTTCGGGAGGCTGCTGCGAATACCATTCGAAAATTGAATTCGCGCCAGATTTCAAACAAATGAAAAATTTTTTCATTTTCATCCGATGCGTAAAATAGTGCGTTGCAAAAATGCGTTTTATTGACTTTTATTCCGCGTTTTCAATTTAATTTGCGCTCAATGAAAAAATACGCTTATTGAAAAAGTTTTGAAGTAACTTTTTTATTGCACTACTAGAAATCGACGGTACGAAAAATCCAATTGTCTTTTAATGATTAATTCATTTAAGCTCTACACAACAATTATACTAAACAGCGAGCTTTACTTTGCATTCCGGGATGAAATCTAATCCTGCGTTTTAAACCTCTTTCAATTCAATCACTAATAAAACTTTCAGTATCCTGGAAGCGGGAGAGTGTAGGAGAGAGGGTCAAGTTTGACTATGCAGTGCATCAGCTGACGACTCGATCGATCGAAAGCTTCTGCTATTCGGGGCACAGGTAACTTTTTGAATATTGGATTTTCATTTGAGGGTCGGTGAAAAATGACTACATACCTTGGTTCTTTATGAGCGTTGAGAATTCGCAGTGGAATTTGAGAAAATTGAACTTGATTTCAGAGAGACTTTATTCGAAGGAATTTTAGAAATTTCATTCATTCTAGAAGTAATCAATTCAATTTTCTAATTAAATTGTTATGGTTTACTTAAGCGAATAATGGGGTACACAAAGGGCTTATAAAGTAGAGGAAACAGGTTCAAATTGTGCATGACAATGAGGTGTATCATGTAAGTCTAATAGAGTATCTTTAGTTCATTTTCTGTTTATCAAACGGCAGGCTTCAATTGATCATGAATTGAATCTATAACGGGCTCGATTTATATAAGATTTCTCTTGATTCGTCGATGAGGCAATATCAAGAGGTTCAATAATAATAGCCGCGGAAAAAGCCGAGAGCTCGAGAAAAGGCGAGAGAGAGAGAGAGAGAGAGACGGCGAGTCTTCTTCTTCGAGAGGCCTATACGAAACTCGGTTTATCTCTCCTTGTGAATATTGGCCGAGGTCTACGGATAAATAGGCGCCTGCTAAAGTAAATACAACAAGCGTAACGCACGAAAATTTATTATTCCCTCTGCTGGAAACTTCCCCCCCTGGATCGTGCATCTGGCGCTCCGCGCGCACAGTGCACTTGACGATTTTACGCGGCTAATTGACTGTGAAATTGGCCGCGGGAACTTTTCCGTTATCGCGATGCCGGGCAGAGGATGATCGCCGCAGCGCCGGGCAAAGTCAAACAAAATAATAAGCGAAAATATCTATCTCCGTTATTCAACCGTTGTGGATCGATGTTTCGAGTCGTGTACTGAAAAACCTCGTTTTCTTTATCTCCTAAGCTGTTGTGTAGCCCATAAAAGAATGCAGTTATAATAAGCCAAGTTCACCGGCTTACCGTTACCAGCGCACTTTTTGTTTTGCGCCGAAGAAAAGCGAAAAAATCAAGCAACGCTGGCCGCTTTGAAGTCGCGATTTTAAATTAGCATATCTTACGATATTTTTGTTTAAAATTGCTCCAATTTCACGAAGCTGCGCGAGTTTACTTTAAAATTAATGAAGAAACCGCGTTATTGCTCCCGACTAAACAATTGAGCATGCAAAATTGCAAAACAAACGTCGTGCATAAGGACTAATTAAAACGAAATAATCAGCAGAACAATCCAATTAAACGAGCACGCGAAAAGCGATGCTATCTCTCGCGCGAGCGGGGAAAAAAGTCGAGCGAGTTTTACAAGCGGGAGCCGGGCGATCGGGGGAAGAAACTCGAATTTGCGAAAGCGGGAGACGGTGTGACACGCGGCCGCACGAAAACCATATTAGGCCTCGGCTTTTGCGCAAATCCTAAAACAGCCAGACGAGAAAAAGAGAGAGGAATCCTAATAGCCTGGCCCCGCGAGCTCGCGCATTTTCAGCTGGCTAAGCGCTCCTCTCCCTCTATGCTCGTTTTTTTTTTTTCCACCGCCTGTACATACGTTGTGCACTCTGTGCAGTGTATGCAGCCAGGCATTCCGGCGCCTCCGCTCGATCATAGATATGTCTATTGCACAAGTCTCGAAGGGTGCAGTTTTAATAAGTGGTAGCTTCTCTTTAGTGTTTTTTAAATTTCTTGCGACTCTTCTTTTAATGCAGAATATAATTTTAGTTACTGTTTTATTTAATAAATGCAGTTTTATTAGCGCTTGTGTGAATTGAATCTATTCGATTTTTAAAAATGTAGAAAATGTCTCGAAAATAAATAAATAACTATACGTTTTTTATTTAATAGAAGCCTAAAATTAGATGCGTAAATAATCGAATCAGGTTAAACGGATTTAATAATAGAATTTATTAATAGCTACTGCACACTTATTAATACTCAAATAAGCTCTCTCGCCATGTAAAAATATCGTCAATCCCTAATAAAAGTTGTACAATTATTATTAAAATAGTGACTTATATCAATACAATACTATGTATCGTTTATTACTGAAATTTGTTCACGCTTCAGTACATGCGATAGTGCCTTATGTATATCAAGTTATCTACTCCAAACTCGAATTTCTGAATCCAATGAATAAATGATAAAGCACACCAGCTGAATACTCACAACAAACGAGTATAAAAATGTTCGCTTTCACAATGAATGGACCAGTCATTGAGAAAAAGGAGGAAAAAAAAAATTAAAGCAACAGCGTCAACAATGCGACTATCAATGTAGGCACTGGCTGTCGAGGCGGGGAGAGAAAGCTTGCATCATCGAAAGCGGCGAGAGAGCACGTTTTTCCAGCGGGACGAAGTCTGCGCGCGCCATGATTCGAGAGCCGCCAACGTGCGCTCGCCTTTTTTTTTATGCAATCGTCGCCGACGGGGGAACTGCACATGTTACCGAGTGCACGTGTAGCCGCGCGTGAAGAGGCCAAGAGCTCGCTCGCGCATCTTCGACTATTACTCCTTCTTGTTTTGTCAATTTTATTGGCTTTCGAACGGCGAATAGATAGATGTTTAACGTCGATGAGGCTTATTAAATGTGTTTTTTTTTTAATGGAAAAGAGTTACACGCGCGGCTTGAGATTTTTATGAGCAATGAAAAATTAAACGTTAATTACATAAATGGGAATTTTACACTCAAAGTAATTCTTAGAATTTTTTCCATCCACGCGATATTTATACACAGTATGATCATATAAATGCAAATATTCAAAGATTCAGTATTATTATCATGCATTCGTTATTAAACATTCATTTGAGACGAAAAAAAAAGACGTTAGAAAATGATTACTTGAATTCATCAGTAATTGTTAATTCGAGAATCATAATTTGATCATTTTTAGTGATTACATTTGCTATAGTAATATAATTATAATTGACTTGAGGCTAATTAAAAAATAATTACAAAGTTGCTTATTAAAAATGAAAACCCTTCGCAAAAAAATGGTCAAATCGCAGGCGAGACTCGGGGCGAGTATAATAGAAAACGATCCGCGGGCCGTAAATCTGCGCGGCGCGCGTCCGCGCTCGTAAAGCGTCGCATATAAATAGGAATCGATGCGTTTAATAAACGGCGCGCGCGCGGAAGCCTACGCGCGTTTCGCAAACGTCCGCGTCTCTCGGCCGGTATTTTATGACGGCAGCGCGCGGTTTCGCGAGCGTGTCAGCCGCCTCCTTATAACATCTGAATGCGCCGCTCGCCCGCTTCTTTTTTCCGCCTCGCAGCTTTCAGCGTGGCGACACCAGTGCAGTGATAGTGGGGGCGCGCATAGCGATACCCGAGCGTAACGCCGCGGCTCAAGGATCGCACCCGACGATTGATTTTTCTCTCGGCTGTGGAAACGCGCCGAGGAGGCGGCGATGACGATGCCGGGACTTTTTAAACGGTGAATTTTGATGGCGACGAGGTTTTTAAGGCGACCGACAAGGTTGTGGGGCTCGTCGTGGGAGACATGTGAATGTCGATGGAAATTAGTTAATAGCTTGAATAGATTACAATATTTTATTTAGATTTGTTTTCGAGTGTTGTACAATATTTGTGGTGATCAATTTGTCGTGAGAATATGTAGAGTGGAAGTTGAGGGAAACAGCGCGTATACTTCATCTGATAAAAAAAATCATTGACTTGAGAAAATCAAAAGTTGTTACATCAATTTAAGAATGCGTCGGAGATTTCAAGGCGCGTTAACAATTTCTTCATGAATGTTAATTAATATATGATTACTATGTAATGAACGTTTGTTGAAGAAAAATTGTCCATACAGAAATTTATTAAATTTTACTATTAAAACTGAATATTTGTTTTACGTAATTTATAATAATCTAATTCAAGTCTGCTGCTTTAAATATCTGAAAATTTGCTTTTGCCAAATTAAGATAAAACGGACCAGAGCCAAAATTATCATGATTTAGTAATACAAATTTTGAACTTCATATATCTAGACAATAATTCATTGATGCTAAGTAAAATATTGTAAATAATTAAGTTCAAAAGAAAAAAAATTCTCATTTTACGAATACATAAACGTGAGTAAAATACCTGACTATTAAAGCGTGACAAACGACATTAGATTAAAAAATGTCAGAGCTGCAGTTTCAACAAGCATCTCAAATTTAATCTCATTAAATTCAATTCGTTACAATGAATAGACAACCTGTTTTATGCATGAAATGGTACTTGAAAAGATTAGCCTGTTAAACTAACGTCAAATTCACTCTGCGCTGTGCATATTCATAATTCAAATCTTTAAACAAACAAACTATTGCCGATAACCTCAATAATTCAGTCGAATTAAACTACACCTTTAATACGTTATCATCAATTTAGCCATTTTTTATTTGTACACGCAGTCAATTCCACTCTACGTATCAATCAACACACCAAGTAAACAAATGCCGCATTCACCTTTGTTAAAAAGTTTGTTAATTCAGAGAGATTAATAAAAATAAATAAAAAAATAATCACGCACACTTTTCGACAATGGAGATCCGTTGAAACGACAACAAAGTACGACTTGTTCCATCCGTACAACGCGTCACGGTTCGTGGACGCGGAGGCGAGCAATGAGGGAAAACGCGTTATCGAGTGTAAATACTGAAGCGCGGATGAAAGAAACGGGAGAGAGAGAGAAAGAACGATTTGGCATTGTGCGGAGAGAGAGAATTACGCACACGCGAGCGGTGCAGCTCGGCCGTGGATGCACGTCGAGAGACGGGAGAGTAAAAGAAAAAAAAGGAGCCGAGAAGAATGAGTGTCGTAATTATCGACCATGAACCTATTGCCGACCGCTCCTACGAAAATCTGCATACAGGTAAACGCGCTCGCATTCCCGCGGCGCGCCGCCTCGATTGACCGTTTATGCACGCTCGGATTCTCGCGAATATCGCGGGGGAATGTTTAAACATTTCTTCGGAAGGAGGAATTCTCGTATTAAATTTTAATTTAAATAAGTTTCTGTCCTCCTTGTTGGATAATCACATGCGCGTATATTTTTTAAATTCTTCGGAAGAAATTTATTAAACTTTTTATGCTGGTAAACAATTGGCGCAGTAAAGTAATACAAAATTTAAGCGATATTTAAGACACGGCAATAAAGCGATGCGTGTACGTAGATAACGGCGACAAAAAGCAATAGATGCGCATGATTTCGCATAAGTTTAAGGCGCGCAATCAGCCTGTCCAATCGCGCTCGCCCATAAAGGTACACGTGAAAAAAGGTCGGGATTACAGTTACGAAAAGAGCCGCTAATCGGTCTGTTTAATTTGGAGCTTATCAATGGTCAGTTAAATACCAACGGGGCCGATCACGAAAGTAGGCAGAGGTATTCTCTGTTGTGATTGAATCAGCAAAAAAGAGCCTCATACTGACCGATATTTTTGCGGTAATTAGAAGACCGCTACTTAATTCTCTGGTTTCCGTGGATCTAATTTCAGCTGCGCCGTGGAAACGCGTTGTACTAGCCACGCAGAAAAGTCGCGTATCTATTTATAAGTAACATAAATCAACGTCGTTTGGCGCAAAATTAACGATCGAAGCGTCATTTTCGCGTTCATTGCATTACATTATTACATTACCCACGCGAAATTCGGTCAATTTGTTCAGTTAAGTTGGTCAGTTGCACATTCGTCAGTTTTTCGTTTCAACGCGGTAATTAGCGGCAGGTGTAAATAATGCGATAGCAGTTATGTAGTAACTAAATGAGTGAACATAAAAAATGTTAGTCCTTGAAAGTTTATATAGCACACATGAATTAACTTTACTTTTTATAGACGCGGTTTGAGTCGTATAAAAATATAATTTTTTACAACTTACTTTGTTTTCGCTTTTTAATTTATTTTTTATCGGCAATTAAGTTTCATGGTTAAGCTTTATGTGAATCTTATCGTAGTTCTTGTTTCAAATTAATAAAGTTGTTTCGGATGATTGTTATTAAAATTACACTTTTAATTGTCTAAATATACGAATTATTATCCTGTAAAAAAACTAACCATAAATTGGTCAGAAAATGCATATTTTGGTGATTAATTCTTTCACAGAGTATGCAGATGTTTTTATTGAAAGCATTATTTCGTCAATAATTCCACTTAGTGGATACAGAATAAATTCGAGCTTTATATTGACTAGACAGAGAATTTTCGAATATAATATTGAGGCAAGATAATGAATCAGGCGCGTAGATAATTCTGCCTCTACGTACGATATTCTACGCGAGTCAACAACAACGGCCTCGCTGTTATCTATCCTTTTTCCATTAAAATATAAGTCTCTCTCGCTGCAGGTTAAATAAATCGATCAATTAATCCCGGATAAGAATCAGGTGTTCGATGAGTCATGCAGCGCACGGCAGTTTCGGCATTTCCGACACCGTATACAGTAAACTTTCCTCGATCCCGGAATGTCCACACGAAAACCAGTCAAGCCTCGAAGAAAAGCGACATCACCGAATCTAACACAAAATCCCACCTCGAAGACGACGTGGAACGAGTTTTATTTAAGAAAAAAAAAAGGAAACGCAGCATCCACCCACTCGCATCGTCGCCATCCACAGACACCCGCGTAAGTTTCCAAGCAGCGCTTTCGGCGTATTCTGTTTATCCGCCCGGGGTAAGGCGATCGAGCATCCCGCTCCGAAATACCACAGCCTCGCTCATCTCGAGTCCCGATACGTCGCTGGCTCGGCTGCATGCCTGACGCGTGAGCCTCGCACACGCAGTCACGCACACGTAGCCGCATACACACACGCGCGTGCCGAGAGAGCTGGGCGCAGGATAAAAAGGCGAGTCGCTCGTCCTCCTCCCCGGGCGTTCCGGCGCCGCGCTCACGCGCACGCACACAGCTTCGCCGCGCATTCGCACACGCAGAGAGCGAGCCAGGGCAAGTGTACACGCGCACTGTAGGCTCGCATCGTGGCGTGGGCACTCACCGCTCCCCCGAGGACTCAGGCCGTCAGCATCTCGGGACGCCGCGCGGGTAGCATCGCAGTGTCCAGCTCCTCCTCTCCGCTCCTGGGGCGCGTCTCCTGCGGGAGACCCGCGGCACACTCGCATGACCTCGGCCCGCGGCCGGGCCGTCGGCGCACTCGCGCACTGCTCCGGTGTGCCGTGATGTACCCACGGCGGCGGGGTTTCTTCGCTGCGACGCGCGCGGGAGGCGTGTACGCGGCCGAGGTGCGTACGAGCCGAGTGCGAGGAAGAGAGAGAGAGAGAGAGGGAGAGAGAGATGGAGAGAAAGAGAGAGAGCGAGAGTACGCGCGCGACGGGTCAGAGATGACTGACTGGCCTGCCTCGCGGCTGGCTACGATGAACCCCGCGCGCGGCGAAAGTACGGCGAGGCACGCACACTAGCGTGCCGGCCCGAGCGCTTACGCCCGGCTCGGGACGCCGAGAGCCTGGCGATGGAGACATCTGGAGAGGAGGCGGCGAAGTGCGCGGCTGCGGCTCCGACGGCAAATCGGAGCGTCAGCTGTTTTTTGTTGGTAAACATTGGGGGAGGCTTTAAAATCGGAGCAGCGCATACTTATATTAACATCGCACAATATGGTTGACTCGTACCCTCTTTGTAGATTAGAGCTGATATTTATTATTCAATTTGGAAACAGAGCAGACTAAACGCACTATTTTCGTTTTGGAGCAAAACTCGTTTTCGGAGCAAAACGCGCTTTCGGAGCAAAACTCGCTTTCGGAGCAAGTATTTGCATGGAGATTTAACATCTAGCGTTTGTAAATATTTTCAAAGGATACAAAAAATTGAACCAGTACAGATTTCAGTGATTCTAATTTATTTGTCGATTAAATCGATTACATAAAAAAAGTACTTCAGGGCGAATAATATTTTCATGTGTATTCTTTAACTCGCATTAATTCTGCACAGTCGTTCAAACTTTGTCAATTTATAAAGCCCATGTTATATATTTACAATGTATTTACAAGTACTACATATCTTATATTTATAATTTTAGATGAATTTGCCCAGAAATATTACCAGCTAAATATTGGTTTTGTTTTTGATGTTTCAAAATAATTTTAATCATTCAAAAGTAAAAGAAAATTTAAATATTCTATTTTTTAATAATTTAATTCTTTATTTCTTACATAAAATTACTTGAATTCTCAGTGTAACATTAACTTTCTTATGTGTTTTAGATGAAAATATCGTTTTCTTGTTTACGTTATATTAGTTGGCAATATTTTTGTTAAATAAAATCCCTTTACTCAGACTCAGAACCCGAACTGGCATCTGACTCGTATTCCCCGACGTTGATCGAAAACTTGTATTCCTGATCGCATCCTAAGTAGGCATCGCTCATAAAGTACAGCGTGTAATTATGCTGTCCTGGTGCAGGCGCCAAGAAATCTAGTTTTACCGTAGCTTTCTGTTGAAGAGTCAACCTCTTGATGGACAGTAACTGATTAGCCTTAGGATCTCCAATGACGACCCACCAACCCTCCTCCCTCTTCTGTGGGAAGAGAGGCGCAACTACCGGTCCAGTCACCTCGTCTTCGCGCTCCAACTGCACAATCACATTCACAGTGTTACCGTGTCTGATTCTGTCCTTATCCTGGACCTCGTATGCCATCTCGATGTTTGGATAACGGTTGCAGAACTTTGCCACATCGGCCATCTGCTGCTCCGAAAGCTGAAGTAATCGATTGCGCATGTCGTCTTCTAGCTCCATTATGTCGAAAACAGTCTCCACACCCTTGTCCGTGCACCGCTTGATTATGTCGGAGGTGAAGTGCGGTAATTGTTTCAGGTACGAGTCTTTGGACCACATAGCCTGGGTTACCATTTGAGCCAACTCCATAGCAGCTACCGCAGGCGCCAGCCAACCTGCAAATATTAAATGGTTTGAAAATTGCTTTTGATAAGATAAATGTCGTGAAAATGTTAAAAAAACAAGAAAAGAGATAAAGAAGAGAAAAAAATGAAAAATATATTACCAGATGAACTCAGCACATCGACGCATGCTTGTATAAGTCTAATGCTTTTGCTCAATACAAGTTCTGTGTCTTTTTGTAGTTCCGGTCCAAGTTGTATTCTGCATAGATGAGCTTGAAGTAACAACTGCGCTTTTACGTGCGGATCCGCCATGCGTTGAGCTTGTGGAGCATGCGGCAATCTTGAAGATAGACTTCTGAGCAGATTCTCTTCTCTTTGTCGCACGGGAATAGTTTCGTACTCGGCAGCAGCCGAAATAATCTCGAGAAGACCGCGAATTTTCGTCTTGGCATTAAGAGAGCCATCGAACATTTCGACAGTAGCGTAGTTGATATAGTAGTAAGCGGCAATCATGCCCAAGTTAAGCGGCGTTACATCCATCTCATCTTCGACGGTGACACACTTGGCCTGCTCCAAGTCGCTCAAAGTACTCTCGACAAGTTCCGAAAGATGATCTGAAAGATGCCTGTGCGTTACTCCTTGCAGGCCGTAATAGTTTGGATTCTGTGTAAGCCGCCTGTATAGGAATGTCCAGGTAAGGTAATCCACAGCATCTTGCTTGTTTTCGATTGTCTTGGTGACGATTTCAGCATTAAAGTGATCGTGTAGTAAGTGATCTAAGTGACTTTCAACAGGTAGCGGCTCGTTCAGGAATTTTTTGAAGAATTCCTTCTTTGAGCTTTGGCAAAGCAGGACGCATTTGGCGTCGTCATCCTCCTGAGGCCGGTTGGCGCGCGAGACCATCTGCAGCACATCCGTAATCTGATAATCTACGTAGGCGTGAATCTTACCATTGTAATATTCAACGTCTTGTATGACTACGAGATATGAGTAGATGGAGAGGCTCCAGCAGAGGTCCCGTGTTACCACGGCGATTTGCACGGCACCACTGTCAAACAGCTGCTCAACAAGTCGGCGATCATTCGTCGACAAGCCCTCATGCAAGTAAGCTACACCCTGGGAGAGGGTCTCGCATAAAGTTTTATCACTAATGCGATCGAGGAACGGCTTGATATCCTCTTCTGCAGCGTGGAAAAATTGTGCGGGCTTGTTCTCAGCTGCTGCGAAAGTCAAAATTTCGAAGGCCGTCAGACGCGCTTGTTTACGCGTAGGCACAAAGATGATTACTGGTTTTCTGAGGGCGTGTCGGAGAATGGCATTGTACACGGGTTTTGCCATAGCAGCGAGACGTGATGCATTATGGGTTATATTGATACCCTGAACATGAAGCTCGAGTGGAACAGGTCGGACTGATGGGTGGAAATTGAACGTTGAAGCTCCTGGTGCGCCTAACCACTGAGCTACGTCCTTTGCGTCTGCAATAGAACTCGATAGAGCGACTATACGAGTTGGTTTGTCAAGCTGCGAGGATATGTATCTAAAAAAATTTACCATGGTATTAATGCCGATTTATACAGAAAAAAATTTAATTCAACATAAAAAAATATATATAATTATTTACCTGGCTCTAGAACAGGCGACTTCTAAAACAGGGCCTTCTATGTTACCAATAAGTTGCAGCTCATCAACGATAAACAATTGAATATTCTGTACATTTTTACGTTGCTTCCAACGACGTGACAAAATGTCCCATTTATCAGCAGTTGTGATAATTATCTGACCCTTAGCTAGCAGTTTCAGATCAGTACCAGTTTCTCCGGACAATATTACTACTTTTTTACCGAGACCTTTACCGAACTTAAACGACCAATCCAAGTAAATTAGATCGGCAAGTGGTTCCTTGCTGACCATGTACACGCAACGCCCTTCAGGATTTTGAGATATTAGTCGCAGTACAGCGAATTCGGCTATAGTGGTTTTACCAGAGCCGCTTGGTGCGCCCACAAAAATATTCTCGTCGGAATTGTAGACTGCATTGAATACCTATTTAAAAAAAAATATTGAATTTTTATTTTATTATTATTGGAATAATTTATACAGTGATAAAATGTAAGCGGATTTTTGTTTAACACTCACTTGAGTTTGAATTGGATTAAATTGTGGAAATTTATCAGCATATAAACTTTCAAAAGTAGAATTTCGAAGAGCTGTGATAGGTAACGGTTGCAAATCTAGCAGTTCTGTGGGTGGTAAATTTTTCTCTGGTAAGATCAGATGCCTAAAACTGACAGGTAACTGCGTCTCTGCCCCGATCCATCTATCGGACACAACTCGTAAAAAGTAGTGTGGTGGTAATGGCTCGAATACAGGAACAAAGAATTTGATATGATGCTCGTCAGATGAATATTTAGCCTAAATGGTAAATTTTGAACAAAAATATTAAAATTTATAGAGGCTTTTAAATCGTTTGATAATATAGTAGTTAATTTTATGAAAAGCATTCTTTTACCTTTAATAAGAAAAATTCGTGATGCAAGATAACCTCCGAATCGACATCTTCAACGAGAATCCAGAAAGCCTCGGAAGCTCCGTGAACCTTTTCGTCCCACATAAAGTCCGGAGTAATAGTGAGTTCTACACTCAGCGTGGATCTTGTGATCGGTTGAATGTGTGTGGATAATTCAAGTTTGGGGAACTGGTGAACAAACTTGTGAATAGTTTTCCCGAGCTTCGGTACGCGAATCAATTCACCGATTTCATTTGGACCAAGATCGTAGAGACGCTCCCAGGGGAAACCCTTTTTCTCGATCTTTTTAACGATCTCTTCAGGCATTTTACGGAATTGACGCAGTGGTGACATCGACTGCCACATACGACGTTCGATCATCTTGCAAAGAGACAGACATTTATCTGCCAGCTGTGCCCATCCACGAAATAGTACGATTTCAAAAATTGCACGCATTAAACGCGAAGCTGATTGTGTGACGTATACCATATCTGACATAAGAGCAAAGCCCTCCAGTTTTAACTGTAACAAAAGAGAGTAAAATTAGACATTTATAATACTGCACACATTTTGAATAACGCATTTTCAACAGATATAACACTTAATTTTTAAATTTTTATCACATAATAAATCACAGAATCATAGATATATTTACCTGTGAAATATAAGCTTGAAGAAGAACATTCACTTTAGCGCTAGGCTCCTCCATGCTCTCTTTAATGGGTATAGGTACACGATCCATGAGCTTATGCAACTCCAATTTCTCATCTCTTACATTGATATTCTTAAATTCGCTCGAGAGCGAGAACACCCGGAAGAGTTCGATTTCGCTCAGAGTTCGCTTCAATAACTGGTTGTACGTAGATATAGTATCGTATGTAAGGTAAAAATAAGAGGCGATCCTTCCCAATTCAGTGGCCTGGAAGTTACCGGTTTTGCGATCATATTTTATGAGGCCACTGCGATCCAAAGACATGGCGGCGGAATGAACAAGGTCAGCACGGTGCAATTCAAGCAGCGGATCCTCCCGTAGTTTGTCATGGCTAATACCATATAAAGTTGGGCATCGCAACATACGTATGTATAGATAGGTGTAACCTAGCCAAGTTACAGCATCGCGGACATTTTGAATTGTGCCGAGAACTATTTCTGCATTCATCATGTCTGGCATTTTGCTCACAAGCTGCGACTCGATTGGTAACTGCTGATTCAGTAAAGACAAATAATACTGAAGCTCGCTGTGGTTTGTTATAAGAATACCTACAAAAAGAAATAAAAGCTTATGAAATGTATATTTTAAGATTTGGTTATAGCTAGTTGAAAAAAGACTGATAGTCAATCAGAATTTTTTAAAGTCTTTTTTATCTATTGAAATTCAATGAAAAGTGAATATACCTTCGCCTTTTGTATCATACTGAGGACGACCAGCACGACCCAACATCTGTAGTACATCAAGAGCTCCCAATTCTACCCAGTGACCCTTTTCTGGATTGTATATTTGGGTGCCTTTAATTATTACTGTGTGAGCAGGTAAATTAACACCCCAAGCGAGAGTAGCAGTAGAGACTAGTACTTGTATATGTCTGTCAGCAAACAAATCTTCAACTAAAGTACGATCGACTCTCGTCATACCAGCATGATGGATAGCAAAACCATAGGGTAACAAATCTTTCAGTTCCATATTTTTAACTTGTTCTGCTTCAGTTCTTAATACCTCCATAGAAGCAGAGCCTTCTCGAAGAAACTGACCCAGAGTATCTTTTTCAAGACACATATCTCTTATAGCTCGAGCAGTTTTGCCAGTTTCTTTTCTTGAATGTACGAAAATTAAAACTTGATTTTTGCCCGCATGCTCCATGGTTTTTTCATAGACAACATCGTTCATTACCTGAAACCGTTTCAAAGCCTTTTTCTCTGTAACACCAATATATTGCTGCTCTAATGCCACTGGTCTAAAATTTAAAAGAAATTTATTATTATATTTAATTGAATGCAGTATAAATTCAAAAAATTGCGGTATTAGACATACCTGAAGCTATTGTCAAAGTAGAAAAGTCCTATATCTGATTTGACACGGAGAAACGTTGCTACGTCCTGGTAGTTTGGTAATGTTGCAGATAAACCTACTAATCTGACATTTTCTTGGGTAGTTTCTATGTTTCTAAGGGTTCTTGCTACTAACGATTCGAGCACGGGACCTCGTTCATCGTGAAGTAAATGAATTTCATCAATAATGATTAATCTAACTAAAGAAGTGAATGTTTTTTCTCCACCCTTCCTTGTTATAATGTCCCATTTTTCTGGTGTGCAAACTATTACCTAAAAATATTGCATTAGGAAATGAATGACTGTTTGCTAAAAAGAGTTTGATAAAAAAAAGATAAATTCAACTTACTTGTGCAGCAGCAATCTGTTCTCTAGTCAACTGATGATCTCCTGTCAATTCAGCCACTGTCAGATTATATGTCGCAAGCCTTTTTCCAAAATTACCAACCATTTCCTGTACAAGAGAACGCATTGGACCTATGTAGATAATTTTAAACTCATCTGCATTTATAGTTCCATCTGCATTTATGTGTTTGCCAATTTCGCGCATCATGCACAGCAGAGCAACATTGGTTTTACCAGCTCCTGTAGGAGCACATAACAACAGATTTTCATCTTCATCTAAAGCGGATTTATGTAAGCGACTTTGAATGCGATTCAAAGTCTTGAAGCCTTCAAAAGCTGGTTGAACGAATTTGGGCAAATCACTTATAGAAACAAGTTTTTCATTTTCAGCAAATGGTTTGGGCTTGAGAGCTGGTACATGAACTTCTTCATATCCCTTTCTTTGTTGTCTAAAACTACCATCCGGTAAATGACAACGTTTATTAGCCATAAAATGACTTCCTTGAGTAAATGCTATGTATTCTAGATCAAGAACATTTCTTGTGCCTTGAACTAATCCACCTGGACCTCCTGTATCTTCATTTTCTTCTCTTCTTTTACGTTGAGCTCTAGCTTCCATTGTTTCATCAGCTCCATCCTCACCCTTACCAGTTTCTAGTTGATGAAGAATTTTTGCAAGAGCTGGATCTTCATTCATTTTCTTGCGAATCTTTTGACGCTCAGATTCAGACTGAGATGAAGCTAACATTGTACAATATGCAACTGAAAATTAAAATATTATCAATTATTATTAGTATCAAAAATTAAAATTTTTGCTTGTGACGTGTAAAAATTTTCTTGTATACAATAACTAAAAACTTCAAATTAATAAGTAAATTTTTTACTTACTCATGTGTCTATACTTTTTTAGTTGTTTAATAAAATCAAAACAATCATAACCAAGTAATAAGACAAGTTGATTTTCACAATCACGATCATCTGCAGCTGATTTCAAAACATCCAATACATCTCCTGCTTTAGCTTGAGATACCATTGCATCATTATAAATAGCTTTTAATTGTCTTTGGAGCCAGTATGCATCAATATCTCTTGGATGTAAAGTTTTTTCTTTTTTCATTTCTTCTGCTCTACCAAGCTGAAAATTCAAAAATATGTTAACAATATTTTTAGTAGGTCTTAAGTATACCTTATTTTATTTTTTATTTAAGTGATCTCTTGTGATGTTAATGTTATGTAAACTAAACATAAAGGATAAAATTAAATGAAACAATAAATAAACATTTAAATTTAAAGATCCTTTAAGCATACTTACATTTTCTGCATGTATAGCCCTAACATCGTTAGCTTCTTCACCCTCTTCTGCTTCATCTTCGATTTCTTTGACCTCTCCATATACGTCCTCATCATCTTCTTCGCTACTTTCTTCAAATAGTACATTAATACCATAAGTTTCATCAATATTTTCTTCTTCTGCAGAACTTTTTCCATCACTGCCAAAATCTGTAATTTTCTTTCCCAAATTTACAAGCAAAGCAAATCTTTCATCTGCTAAATTTCCAAGCAACTGTTCAGTCTCCCGCTTCTTTTCTTTTTCTTTTAATCTTTCATTTTTTAAAACTGCTAAAACTTCATCAGCTGCTCCATAAAGAATATCGCTTGGTTGATCACCAAGAGCTTCTTGAATAAAACTTAACAAAACTTGATACGTTTGACGTGTTTCTTGTGTCTTTGGTCTATATACAATCCCAACCATTTCATCAACACCTTCAGAAAGGACAGTTGCTCCTTTACTGTGGGTAAAGTCATACTGGGCTTCATCACGCTTCATGCGCCTAAAAGTTAATTTTTGTACATTAAAAATAACAAATAATTTAAAGAAAATGAATAATAAATTAGGTAAATAAAAGGAAAAACTGTATGTAAAATATTTATTGAAAATTGAGTATTAACTTTACTTACTTAGTTTTTCTTTCCTCCACTTTGCCTGGCTTCGTTCTCTTAGCTCGATCACCCATTTTGGTTCCATCGAGTTTGCCCACAAGGGACATAACTTCACCTGTTGCCTCATCTCTACTGCGTTTTTCTATTAATCTAACATCAGCTTGTAGAACAAGATTCGAATTCTGAAAATTGCAAGAAAAAATACTAATTAAATATATGAATGTACCAATATATTCAATCATAAATACGTTGCATCCAAAATGTAACCTATAAAGCGCGCGTAACCCAACGTTTCAACATTTTAGAGTAAGTGCAAGATAAGACACGGTTATTTAGTTCGATAATGAAAATAAAAATAAAACATGTTTTTTCGTGATATGTCATATTTTGTATTATAAAAAATAACATAGTAATTACCGCTTTATACTCGTACTGCAGTTGTCTCGCCGCTGCGTCCGCCATGACGCCAGCTTGGTGACAACTCGACTTTTTTTATTTTTCTACTCTCTACGGGTGTAGAGAGTACTTATGTAGGATATTTTCCTAACAGTAAAATCGCGATAAAATCCACTCACTCGATAAATAAATAAAAAGTGTTGTGGCTTTCGACTGCACGAGTCGGAAGCCGGAGAGTAACTGCTGCGTGGTCGAATCGCGATTCGCGACTCCCACGCTGGACTGGAGCCCACAGTTATCCGAAATGCGACGCGTTCCATCGTACCATACTTGTTCCGATCGTTCCGTTAATGTTGTAAGGTAGAACTCAATTTTGAAATTTCGAATTTAGAAAATTGTAATTATAAAATAAGTGAAAAAATTGTTTACAAATCAATTGTATAAAATGAGAATCTTTTATTTTTAGGATAAAAAACATTTCTGTTCGTAAATGGAATTTTATCTGACTGAAAATGAAAAAATAGTATGACATGGAATATTGAGGATGGACTCATCAGAGAATATTTTGATTTGAAGATATATAGGTATGCATTGCAAAATGAAATCAATTATAAGTAATAAATAATAAATTCAATTTATATGTATAATAATAATAATTTTATTTCTCATATTCTAATATACTCATTGAAATACCATGGTTATCCTGTGTCATTACGAAGGTTTCACAAAACATATCATCACGACAAGTACCACCCATACTTCATAATAGCAACATTGAGTATATTTTTCACAGATTTCTGTGATTTACGTACACAGATACAACGTTACATTTCTTGCTTCAATCTGTTACAACAGTCGAAGACTTAGACTAAGCTAAAAATATAGAAGCTGATTTTCTTAAATAAAATGTTGAATGCCAACTGTTAATTTATCTATAAAAAAAATAACAATAGTTGATTTGAAAACAAAAGTTAATTCGAAGTGCATGATTTACAAAAAGTGAATAACAATAAATTAAATTTACAAAATTTTAAGTAATTACTCCTCAAAAAATTTAGACTCCAAATTTTTCCCTAATTAACTTCAATCGAAATCTAATTTTTTAGAAAAAGCGGTAGAAATAAAGGCTTAAAATATTGCAAATATTTTAATAAATTCGTCGCGTAGTCAATCACACATAAATTTAATTGACATTATTTTATCTTTGTATTAAATACCAAGTCAACAATATTGTACATGACTATTTGCACCAATAAAAGTCCACTCCCAAGTAGACTTTCTGTAAGTACCGTATAGTCATGTAAATACAATAACATTTTATAAATGTCAATACTTGTAAAAATACATAGTCTAATTATATTATGAAATTTGCAATTTTATGAATAACTTTTGCTTCAAATTCATTAAATTAAATAAAAAGTATTCTGGAAAGCATCAGTTTGCCGAAAAAACACCAATGTAAGTAGAGTTTTACTTACAAGAATTAAGATTAAAAAAATGCAATGATTTTTATAGAAAAATATAATTAATACCGGCGGTTTATGCCTTTCCAAAAGAAATAAATAATTAAATTTACATCTGCTTCTACATTTTTAAGCATAAATCTTCGATTGTGGCGAGGTCCATTGAATACAAAACAAATTCGGCAACTATCCTCTTTATCGCCCTCGTTCTTGCACGAGGAGGCAGAGAGATGTGGCTCGTTCCCGTTCTTGCTCCGTAACTGCAGGACACAAGTGCTTTTTCGTTCGTCTTTTATCGTTTATCGTTTATCGATTTTAAAATGAAGCTCTACACTATTTTTGCACGATTCGAACAAGATTTACGCTATCTTGCAAAATATGTGAAAAAATTTTTAATAAAATCATAATCTTGAAAATAAAATAACTTTTTCATTCAAATATTAGTAAAATGAAAATTTCGAACATTTTCTTATCTACTTTCAAACGGTGAAAGGTTAGTGTAGAACCGCATCTTAATTTATATTATCACATACTATTCGCAAAATAAATAAAAACATGTATTCGCATGTTATAAAAAAATTACTCGAAATGCGACTCAAAAACATGATAAAAAGATGAACGGAAAATAAAAATGCATCTGTTACAGCTAAACTTAAATTCGATAACTTACGAACTAAAAACTACTGTTCGCGGACTCCCAATAGCTTAACTTAAATGAATGAATCATATACAGTGTCGATACAATTCGTTTATAAATAGGCAATTAAAACTAGTTATTCTCAAGTAAATTTTCATTTTATGCTTCGTAATAGCTAGAATAACCTTGCGCACCCTGTTTTTTTACTCTAAATTTTCATTATTCTGTGGCATAAACAGCAAAGAGTCGATTACGCAAGGGGGAATTACTAATTTCTTGAGAACACGAATATAACCGACATCTTTTCTCAGAGATTTGATTATCCTAATTAATTAATGCTTCGATTTATCATACGTAAACATTTCGATCAAATCCAGCGAAATCATATATAATTTTTACAATAGAAATAACAACCGAATAAAATTTTGATTTTTTCAACCAACATGCTTATAATGATTTTTTTATAAGTTTGATACACAATTTTTATTTAATTAATTCAACTGAACAATTATTAATTATTCGAAGCAAAACTCATCTTACCACCTGAGCTTTTCGATATGAATTTGTTTGAATTATTTCTTATAATGAGGGGCTATAATTTGAATCTTAAATCTTTATATTAAAATTGTTTTAAACATTTTTCAATTATTAATTTCTAAATTGTTAATAGCTCAGGTGGCGAAATTTCATTTTGATAATTGATATAGGGGTAATTGTGTAAATTGATCAAAGTAGAAATACAATGACAGATATTTGTAAATTCGTTAAGAAATCTTGAACCATCCTACCCTGCGAAATCGCAGTTCAAGGAATAATCAACAAGTGTTCGCACTAAGGCACAGGATTTAAAAGTATATGTCGCTTGATCAATCGGGATCTTTGCTGTTCAAGGCTTGTATGATTCCTGCTTAATTTAATTACGATTGTACATATCGTAGATTAATTATAACAGTTCAACTACAGTCTATGTAGTTCGGAAAGCTCTTTTGAAACTCCTTAACAAGTTGGTATATCTAAGAAATCGTCACCTTTGTAAGAAATAACTTTTTATTTTTAAATACGAAAAAAATAGTAAAACACATCAAAGATGATTGATAAAATAATATAAATATTTTTTTCTTTTTAAAGATGACGACTTCATTGCAATAAATACATGGACTTTAGTATACGTAAGTTAGGATTATACAATATTAAGTACTACCGGACAACATCTTAAACACAACAGTCTTATTACAAAAGTAAGATTTTAAATAGCCTAAAAAGGATTCGCCATATTTTTCAAATTCCCGTCTGCTCTACAAAAGTTAGTTACTTCACTATTACAAGTGTCATATGGATTTATTACGCCGCTATTTCATTACTCTGCATCCCTAAAAATTCCTCGTTTCCTTCTACACAATCAACTGGCAGTTGGTTTATGATTTTTGTTTTAAAGTTTGGAGTAAAAAGTAGATACTGTGCGAGGTTCATTGAGCAACAATAGCAAAATAAATAATTGATTGCGAAACAATCGGAAAATGAAAAGCACAATTATACAAAATGATTTGAACAAACTTTTCGGAATCCATCTTCTCTCTTACGTACCGCCAACGAACGATTGGACGACTTTTTTCTTAGTCTTACAGTAACATTACGAAAAAATGCATTTACGTTTGTGTTATTCTCTTTTCATTATCGCGTCACATCGTTGCGTGAAAAACGCATTCCTTAAAACCCCCGTAATTTACTTCGGCACAGCGATTTCTTTCGTTATCACAGTTGCTTTAAACCAATAAGTTCAGTTACTTGACAAAATCTAGAGACAAAATACTCCAACAGGTCTTCGAGAATAGCTGCGGGTTAAAATACCTTTAGTTTCTTTTTTATCTATCTTTAGTTTGTATCTTTTATTTTAGAACGAATCGATCAGGAATGTTATTTCACGTTCAATTAGTGAAACTGTGACTATTGAATATAGTTTAATTTGTTGTAACGATCGTTGCTACATGTACCTAATTTTAATAGAAGATTAAGAGCTATCATCTGAATAATTCGAATTTAATTTCGACGAAAAATAGCAACTTAGGACGAGGTTAATATATCGAGTGCTAAATTTATAAGATTTGGTATGAAAATTTTTCATACCATGTATTTTTTATTTTCTCTTATTATTAATATCGATAATAATATATTATTTTTCATGAAATAGCACTTCTTTCTATATAAATTTTATCTATTCAATATATAATCTTTATTGTAGACCGATTTTACATAGGTTTCAAATTGTTTAGAAATAAAAATTTAATTATTTATGTAATAAATAAAATTACTGAAAATTGAATAATGTTTGCACCAGGCAGACATAGATTTTTACAAACTCGATTTGAACGTTTATTTACATAATAATTATTAGATCGTATTATTATGATTAATATACCAATATCTAAACAGTTTGTAACAAAATTATACAAAAAGAAATGGTATTAAAAATAAAGATAATCTCTTTAAAATAAAAGTAATCTCTTTTCAATAGACGCAGTGTGTCAACATAATTCTAATACTTTTTCCATAGAAAAAAACTAACAATTACTCTCGAAAATAATCAATTTACTCATTACAGGTAAGCTTAGAAAAGTAGTATAGCAAATAGTAAACTAAGAATAAAAATGAATCAGTGAAGCAAGAAAAGTATGTAATTTTAACAAAAAGAAAGATTATTCGTCTCTTACGTAAGTTAAAGCAATTCGCACCCTCAGTGCGCTACATCAATAACTAAAAATACTTTCTTCAAGAACCATTCAGACGCCTAACTCTGAAATTTCGTGCCGCAGCCCGGGGCACGATCGATCGCTACGAACTACGCTTTTGTACTGAGAATAAAATTGAACCGGGAAACACTGAGAGTGCGAGCTGGTACGGGACTCGGTAACCTCGCGCTAAGTCGCACCCTTTTCGTCGATTTCTCTATGCGCGGACCTTCCTACGAGTTCCGCGCCGCCGAGAAGCGGAATTACGAAGACTGCGCCTGAGCGGCGTTAGCCTTGGCCTTGGATGACTTGCGCCCGAGGAGCTTGCGAAAAGACGAGGTCCACCTGGAGCGGGTGAAGCCGCCCGTGCGCGGTCCACCGGCGTCGCCGGGTTCGCTGCTCGAGGACTCGCTTATCTTGCGGCTGCTCCCACCACATTCGTACGAGCGCGAGCGACGGTCGCCTGTCTCCGATGAGAAGCTGTAAAGCGTTTAAAAATATAAGTATAAGTATTAAAATAAAATTAGGAATTCACTTTGTAATAAGTTTATTACTGTTAAATTATAGTTCTTAATTTTACTATTTTTTCAGTAAAATACGATAATTTTCAGTGGGTAGTTATTGTAACAAGATAGTCCCACACAGCATGAATGAATTACAGAATTAATTCACTGAATTAATTGTGTAATAATGCTATGTCCGCGTTTTATT
>JAXIUT010000001.1:5931455-5958792 GCA_035586675.1 Eurytoma californica
TGAATAAAGCAGTTTTAATTTACCTTAACCATTTATTCATTAATTCCTCTGATCTCACCCTGTATTTTATTCTTGCTGTTTACACAAGACAATCTAAATGTTCTCGCAGACTAATATTATTGTAAAAGTTACGAATTTATTTTAAAATTTACTAGTAATCTAACTATGACTACACTACAAGTAACCATTCAAATTTTTTTCGATAAACGTTACAATTTTCAGTAGAGCTTCTTTCGCCATGATAATAACTGTTTCGATAGAACTAACTAATCTCCATCGTGAAGACACCGAAAAGCAATATAAATTCCTCTGAAACCGCGACTTTTGCAGCAAGCATTAATTACTCTCGAGCGGTTAATTCGTCTAAAACGGTGTCCGCAGTGAGGCCTTCGCAGGCGGCTTCTCACGAAAAGGAGGCTTTAAAAGGGTCCGCGGAACAAAGTACCTCGACTTTCTCGCTCGGCGTCATGCACCTATACTAGGATATTCGCCCGTTCACAGTTATAATATGCGGCGGATCCCATTCGGGGTCATCGGTCTCCGTGCCCAAGGAGAAATTGAACCTTGCGGCCGTAATGGCGTTTTCGTCTGGCGGAGCCCCTCCGATGCTGTATGTACGTGCAGCGCGCGATCGGGAAGCGCGAAAGATCTCCATCGCGCGCGCCGCGAATGAAAGAGCCATTGTAATGGATTCTTACGGCGCGGAAGTGTACGAGCGCGCCGAGGGACGGCACCGCCGTGAGATTGTTATCCGATTTTTCAAAGGGCATTCATATATTCGTGCGCCGGGCTCACAAAAATCACCCTCGCATTGTTTCCGATGTCTGAGATGCTTTTGTACCGAGGTCCATGTTCATTGTTTACGAGGGATCGATCGATGCTTGTTTCAATTCGTTTCCATGTTGGGCGGCTAATTTTCTCTGTAGTTTGCGCTGATGAATTATTTTGCTTATCAAATTATTGCATAAAACCTTTGGTGGAAATGTTTAGTTGAGTTTTTTGCGTGAATCTGACTGTGTAAGTTTTAAACGTACTGGATGGTATGGAAAAGCTTGAAAAAGAATTGACGATAGTATCTAGGCACGAGGAATACATTATTTCAAAACGTCACTTATACCTGCAATGAACACTTAGTTCGAAGAAATCGGATGACTTACGAGCCAATTTATTGGCGGCTATTCATCTAATGATCACCATATATTTTTTTAAAAACAGAAATTTCTTATGATCATTAAGAAAGTATAAGAAAACAATAAATGTTTAAAATTTATTTGCATTGTAAATTTATATTTAACTGTGATAATGTTCCGATGGTTGTATAGTAATAAACTGAAAACATTTTCACTATCATAATGAACTCGCTGCAATAGTCATCTATCTCTACCTCAATAAACGTTATAAATCACCTCAAGACATCCGCATCAAATGTTGAGGTAAAAAAATGCCGCAGGTCGAGGGAACAATAAATAGCGGCGATGAATCAAAGCGAACGGAACCGCTACAGGGACTCATTAAGCATTTGGCCCAAACGAATATCTGCATATAAACGTAATTATAGCGGAGTGGCGTTGCGCGCGGAGAGCTGGGTCGATCGCACGTAGCGATATTACGATTGGGAATATAAAAGGAGCTTTTGAAATTAACCTCGTTGCGCGTTCGAGATCGGGACGCCGCGAGAAAAATCTCCCCGGCTCGACGAGCATGCACGCCGGGGCCCCATGGGCGGCGCGCGCATATTATTGCAAGAAAGTTGCGCCGGGCCCGCGAATGCACGTATCTCGATCTGATACCGCTTTACTCTCGTGCGCTTCAATGGAGCCCCGGTATACATGTATATTTATATCGCGCCCGGGGGTTTATTAAGCGTCGATTCTTCGAACCTTCCTTTTTTCACTCGCGCAAAGAGCCGAGCCGAAGAATCCCACGATAAGATACGCCAACGAGCGCTTTTCCACTTGAGCGAGCGATGCCGCTTTTTTTTCTCCGTTCGATTGGGCGGCTCGAGCTGGAGGACTTTTTAAGGAAGTAGCGTTATTGCCGGCTTTGTTGTGCTTTTGAGATTTAGCGATAGCAGATTTTTGAAGTCACCGATGCGATCTAATCCGGGCGATAATGCTTACTGATCCACAAAAATATTTGGTGGTAATTGATTTCAATATTAAGTAATTGCGATAATTTAAGCAGTGCATTCCAAAGTACACGGATTTACAGTTAGATAATTATATGCTTATCGTAAACTAAAAGTATCATTTTTTATTTAAAAGAACTGTTACGTTGGATATAATACGAGGCTCGAGGGTATGTAAAATATGCAGGCTACACATATAAATTGAAGACCAATTATCAAAGTTTACTTTGTATACTTAACTTATATAGTGCACAAATCGTAATTTAATTAAAACTACAACTTTGTTTATTAATTATATTTTCTTCTTCAATCACACGTATATGCTAAAATGAAACTTTCATTAAATATACACCGTTCAGTAAACATCTTCTGCGCTATCAATTACGCCACTCTCGTTAAATCGTCCAAAGCCACGTCCGCAAAAACTGCAATCTCGAAAAAAGAATGCGCGCGGCATGAAAAGAAGATGTGCAATCCCGACGACAGTCTGAGGGGCTACTCGGTCATCCCGCAAAGAAGATCGAGCACGTCACGAGCGCTTAGCAGGCCCGCCACGTAGCTATACCGTTCGCGCTTGCTTCTCCTCTTATTTTTCCCCGGCACGTACTCGCGGCGGCCTTGCCACCAATACGCGCGCCCGCCGGAGTCCACGACCTCCGGGGCGGCTCTCGCGGCGCGCTGCTCGCGAAACCGAGACGCGCGAGAGATGCCCGCCTCGATTAATCACCGAGCGCGTCCTGTTAGGTACTCAGCCGGTGGTTCGGTCCGCGACGCCTTCGATTCCCGAAATAGACGCGAGCGCTCGGACTTTTGATGGATAGAGCGCACACAGCGTCGATGGAGTGTTGATCGTGCCGCGGCGAAGGATTTGCATGTGATTATTCCTTTCTTGAGGGTGGACTGATTGAGAGGCTTTTCGATTTGTATATTTTATTTTGAGTGATAGCTTCAATTGATATTGAGATGGAGATTTCTTGATGATGAATGTCCGATTTTTTAGATCAACATTTGATTGTTAAAATAACAAAAAATTGTACGGGAAGTGAATTTGTACACAGTAAAACATGTCCTGGTGAAAATTGCAATAACTGAATTTTTTTATAAAATAATCATTATAAAATTAGTACTATTCCTTAAAAGTTGAATAAATGAACATTTACATCAGGTCATCTACTTATTACAATAAACATAAATTTACCGTTAAATAAATGTATTTCATTTATGTGTATTATTATAACGATAATTTTTTCTATGTATTTTTCTAAATCTTTGAAATAAAATAAAATAATTGTCTATAAATCTGCCAATTTTACAAAACTTTATATTAATACAATATTATTACTGGTGTAATCTCCTTAAGGTAAATACATCTAAAAGTACAGCGAAGGAAATTGACGTTCCGAGAAAAGATGCTCGAGCGTCTTTAAGAAAGTCAAACACGTCGAGTGGGTGTTGATCTTGCACTAGGAGTGCTTCAAGCCGTAAACTGCATTACGTCCCTGACTTCAAAGGGCTGAAAAAAGAAAGTTTTTCCTCGGCGAGCGAAAGTCCCACGGGGCGCTTGGCGTCAGTACCAAAGGAAAGAAAAACCTTCGGAGTAGAACGCGAGCCTCCCGTTCCTTTTTTCCGCTCGCCCCCAGCCGTACCTTATAATTCAACGCGGCAGTTAAAGCTGCCGAGTGTTGCATAAATGTATGAAAATTGAGATGCAGTTATCAATTCGCTCGTGTTGGATTTCGTCGACTTTCGTTTCTGAGCGCGCGGACCCGTAATGCCGCGCGCGCCGATATTCAGTGCTACTTTGGGATCGTTTTTCCCCTCGCACTTTCGAAGCGCGCGCGCCTACGGCTTTTAAGTGCGTCAATGGGAAATAAAATTTATTCATCTTTTGAAACTCATCGGCGAAATAATGTAACGAGATTGGAATATCCTACTTTCTCTGCAATTTAAAGAGGGTGCCTTTGCATCATGCGCATTGACGGGCACTTTATGTTTTTAGAAGAGTTTTTACATCTTTTAGAGAAATCACATTTGAATTGACCCGAGCTATTCGAAACTATAATTTGAGCTTCATTGCCTTGCAAGAATATATGAAAATAATTACAGTAGCATTCAAAAATATGAATTTTCACTTTTTAATGGCAATTTATATTTTATAGTGTTCGTAAAAGCTGACAGTAAACTCGTCCGAAAACATTTTTGGATATAATATCTTTATGGGTTCTAAGAATTAATTAAGATAGTTCTACTTATTCCAACTACACTAGCCGAATAATTATTTAGATAAAGATTAATGTTATAGTAGTAAATGTAAATAGAAAATGTTATCAGTTTTCTATTAAATAAAAAGTGTTTTTTAAATACCAATTAGGGATGTACAAATCGATGACTATAGCAGCATTAATATAAGCTACTTTATGAACGAAAAAACTGATATATTTGTATATTTTTAAAATTTTATACCGTATTCAGTTTGAAATCGATGTTAATTTGCTTCCTTTCAGGATTTATTTAAAGGTATTTCTTACTTATGGCAATCTGAAATTGGTGAATCTACATAACATTTAAAAAGTTATAAAAAGAACCCAAAAAGTTTCAAATTATTTAATACAAAAATTAAACCAGATAAATATTTGTAATTTCTTTTGTTAAATAACAACAATATTTTTTATCCAAATAACCCTGTATTAAAATAATTACTTATTTGACTATATCATAGTTGTGGTAGAATAATCTTAAATGTCAATTTACTCAACGAAAAATAACACAAAATTTATCAAACTAAAATTATTTCCCTGAATTAATTAGACATGGATTTCAAAGAATATCGTGAGTTATTGACTGTAATCATGTAAGAGCATGTCTTGAATATGCAAATGCAATAGGTATTTGCGAAAATACTTTTTCTTAGTTCAACACATACAAAATTTTTGTTTGTATCTAAAATCACCGTAAATTTCATCGATTCGCTACGATTCATGACTGTTAGAAGTTGAGACAGCATTTACATTTGACCCAGTTAGCAGAATCCAATATTCGCTGCAAACGTCGATAGATTTAATGAATGCTCACGAGTACTTTCGGACTTTAAATTGGGTATCAAAACGGTAAAATAGTCGTACAATTTAAATAAACTCGTTCATCTGTTAGAATTTTATTGCGCGTTGATGTATTTATTGTTCGAATGGTTTAATTAATTTTTTAATTAAAACATAACGTGAGAAATTCGTGCATTTACATACAATATTTTTATGAATAATAAATATAATGTTCTGTAATTAAAAATAATATTAAAAAATTGTATTAAGTATCTTAAAAATAAAATATTTTTTCAATATAAATTAGTCTTTTAAAGCTAAACCGACAGAGCGGTAGTTGAAACTTTAATAGCCACATCCTTTTCATCCTTAATTCTTTGTAAAAACAAAGAACAACAAGGGAACTTTCGTCATAACGACGGCATTATATCCGGGCAACACAATAATCGCATCATTAAAACTAATTGATGAAAATTCAAATTTATGCGTAATCATCCAGGCCGTTTCTTCCCAAGTGTAGGTCAACCGCCGCGAAACAAGATCAAGCCAATCCCCCGCGCTTAATTGACTAATCAAAACGCAGAGGCGCTGGTGCGCTAATTTAATAAGCTACCTTAAAAAAAAAGAGGAAGGTAGAAAAATAAGCAAGAGGAGCGCGCGACGGTCTCCCGTAATTTATTATGCAACATTAAATTGTAAAGCCCCCGGCGCATGCGCGAGCCGCGCTTCTTATTGGAGCATGAACGAGCGGTTTTCGCCCGGCGGCGGCAAAGCGAGCCGCGGAGCCGCGACACAATGCCTCGAGTGACGAATATATAACGCGCGTATACCGCAAGTGTTTCGATCCGAGACAATCTGGAGTAAGTATACAGTGCGGCCCATTGTCGCGTCTCTTCCGAGCGACTCGTGTCCAAGTGTCGGCTCTTTGCAGTTTTTTCAGTCTTTGACTCGAGGTGACAACACTAGGCGCTGTTTGAGATAGCTGTTGATCACGTTCGGTCGATGTTATTGTGGCGTAACGCGTTTTCGAGCGATTAGCTTGTTGACGATAATTGCTTTTACTCTTTTTGCTCGAGCTGTGTAGATCTTTGAAAATTCCTTCAAATTGAGTTACTGCGTTCACAGTTAATCGTTAGTTCGTCTGTATATTTTAATTACTTACTCGGCAAAGTAATCAGTTTGATTTTTTTAAATCCGTTAATAATGCGAATGTGATTTCCCAGAGAAGCAAGGAATATTTAACACTTTTAGCAAGCCTCGTGGGGTGTTAAATTTGAATATTTTTATCCAGCATTCAATAAAGCTTAATAAAAAAATTAAATTAAATTAGGCATTGAGAAAAAGCTAGTGAGTTTATTGCACGCTAATGAACTTTCGACCTTTCAAACCTTTCACTCTTTCTCTAATTTATTACAAACACTTGCGGCGATGCACACGTAGTGTACGTAGATACGAAAAATCTTTGGAAATTCACCTCTGCATCTCAATCGATCTCCGGTACAATATGGCAATTTCACAACGAATTTTTCCGAGCCGCCTCGTAAATTCTGTACTTGCTAACGTCTTGCTCAGCTTACATACGTTATACGATCGCGCGAAATGAAAAGGTGCACAATGAAAGTATATTGCGAGCGCGGAACACGACTGGAATACAGAATTTCTGCCGTACGCCTGGTTTGATTTCACTTTTATTATTTATATATGCTTAAAGAATTGTAACTTAGACGCACTTCGCGTTGAGTAGATTCGACGATAATATCTTTGGAGAATGTGCACTTTTACGAGACTGTCAGCAATGACCATAAAAGTGTAGGGAACACGTTAATAGGGCTCACTCGCATGGTTGTAGTGTTTTCATGGTACGGGTTTTGCGCTGCTTTCAGTGGTAAAAAATGAAGATTTTTATTAAATCATCATTACAACGAAGCGAAACTGCCGCTGTATGTTTCGTGTCGATTACGATAAAAATTTCTATTACAAGTTACCTTAAATACGATAGAAGATAAAGCGCTGTTTGAATTTTAGTTGCTTTTAAATTTATTGTTGAGGTGTAGATTATTATTTTCCTTACTGTACTGTATTTATGTAATTTTTAATGACTAATTTAAGCATTACAAACTATTTTAAGACTAATACAAAATGCAAATAAGTTAATAATAACCTTCATATATAATTCATGACAGTTGTCAATTACAGCTGAGTTACGACGACTTCCCATTATTAATTAGTTAGTAACAAATTGCAGAATAAATAATTATGTAGAGTGATATAGCGTATCACTGTTTTTATATGAAAAAAGGTAGTAAATTATTATAAATTAGATAATTATCGCTTACAAATAGACTAGAAAATTACACGTCTACTATTTTAAGCAATAAAAATGTTTTTGCAAGTGTCATGAATGACTTGCAGTGGTTCGCAAAAAAATTATGAATTATAGTTTCACCTGTAAACTCGACTCTCAAAACCCAGTGCATAAATATTTCCCCTACTTCATCCACACATCCGCGCAATTAAAATAAGTCAGGACTTTCATAAATTCGTAAAAAAAGAAACTCTTGACACTTTCCCAAAACGAAAGTAAAAATACAAAAATTAGCGCTATTATCTAAAAGAAAAAGAAACCGGCGAATTTCACAAACGGCGCGACCGTCACCTCGTCTCTTCAGCAGTCGCGGAAAAACGAAAAGAGAGCGGCGTCGTACTCACCTTGACTTCGTGATAGCGCTCCTCGAGATAATAAGCCAGTCCCCTCGCCTCCTCGTATCTGGCAGCCAGCGCCACGTATTTGTCGTAGTGCCTCTTGAACAGGACGAACCTGGAACAGAGAGCAGGCCGCGATGAGAGGGGAGGCCACCGTCTCGCGTCGGCGGTAGCCCGGACTTCCGGAAGCGGGCTCGGTTCAAGGCTGCGCATTTTCTTAATGCTAATGTCGACGGCTCGCTTATAAGCGCGTCTCGCGATATTTTACGCAAATTTTATGAGACGCGAAGGCGAATTCATAGGTATATTTTGGTGTGATTTAAGTTAAAATTCTTTTTGCGTTTGAAGTAATCTGAGGTGCTTAGAGTAAAGAATTATTGTTATTTCATATGAATGGCTTTTTATTTTAATTAAATATTCAAAATTAAGTAATGCAGCTCGTTCGTGTTAAATGGACCTATTAAAATGACCGATTAGAATCTGTAATTAGTACGATTACCTGATTTATTGCTTATGAAAATTTAGTGTTTATGCAAAATTATAGGTAATTTATTACAAAGAATACAGCAACGTAAAAGAAAATAAAAACATGATCTACAGCAATTACTCAGTATGACTAGTAAGGGCTTTCATCCATTAAATTAATTAACATGCCGTTATCTCACCGTAGTTCCGTATTCAGAATTAATGCGTTCACTTTTAAAAATCATAAACAAGGAAAACAAATTTTTTATTACGATTGTTTACTGAAAAATTTGTATTGCAATTTTCTTGATTTTTTTATGCAAATTCTAAAGTATAAAATATTTAGTTTTTCAAATTCGTTAGTTTCATACGCTATCGATGCATAGTACACTTGCCATTAACGAAAGGAATTTGAGGAAATACATATTTGTCGAATTTAGAGTCATCATTAGCAACAACAACACAGAATGATCCATAGTACCAAGATAAACAAAAATACCTTCAAAGGCAAAATTTTTCCAGGAATATCGGCCCGCAAGTTGCATACCTGCAAAGCCCTTAACGATGCACGAAACAACCTTCGCAACCCTTTAAAAGCGAGATCCTCAAAAATAACCTCTCCCCTCGCGCGGTCTCTTTGCATACCGGGCGGCAAAACACGGGCGATATTCCCACAGGCCGCGCGTCGGCTCGTATTTTCCGCGCTTGGAGAAAAAAGTAAAAGCTGGCGCGCGCGCGCATACGAAATTCCCGGCGATGTCGCAACTCGCTCGGCTCGCTGGATTTTATCGGCGACTCCCTCATTTTTTTTTCGCGGCCGTTTATCTTCGGTCGGCGCTTATTTACGGCCCCTGCGCGGAGACGCGCTTTGTGCGCGGGAATCGGGATTACATCGATAAGGCAGCGATGTGGCTCCTCAATTAATGCAAACGAAATGCGCTTAAATGGAACGCGCGGCGTTCCTTTGGCGGTGCGCTTTTTCAGGCGGCGAGGATTAATCGAGTTATAAGGTTTGAATTTGCCTGCGAGCAAGGATTCGTGATTTATTCAGTCGACTTGTGCATGCATTCGGTTGTTGTGGATTCGTATCTGTCGTTGGGATATTTACGTTTACGCCGGTATAGGTAAGAGTGTGTGCAATACTATGAAATTCTTGTATTTAAGAGTGGTCTTGAGACGGCTTGAATTATCCTCGCAATGTTTAGTGGCAGTAAATGAAATTGTTTTAAAATGTGAGCCCGAGATTACTGCGCAGTTTTAATAGCTGAGCCGTTAGACGAGATTTCCGGTATCGCAAAAAAATTATTGCTTGGCTGAGAGCCTCGGAAAAATTTGCTAAGGAAGTTCGTTCGATGACCTTTGCAAATTTTACGTAGGAAGACGATAGAAGTCACTTTGAAAATACAATTTAAAAAAAAAACGATTTTTAGTTTTGAAATCGATTATTATTGGCTTATAATATTCGAGTTATATTCTTTTTTTATTGATCCTATACATGATGAATCGTAAGTTTAAGTGAAGTACAATTTAAGATCAATTGACTATTATGCATAAAAGAGTTACGTAAAGAAATTTTTTTATCCTTTTAAAGGTACGCTATAATAGACTGTTATGTAAAACTATGTGAACGTTTCTAAAGTGTATTAATAAAAGCAATAGTCAGAAACCTTAAAAATTTTAATGATGCAATGCACTTGTGACGCAAATCAATTGGCATGAAATCAACATTTAAAAATAATACAGAAAAGAGTAATAAATTAGAAAAATGTAATGCTACCAAAACAAAGTTTTAAATAGAAGTCTTATTATTTGTCGCGATAAACGAATGAAAAACATTTGTAGTGAAAAAGAGTACGCGTGAAATTCCACTTTACGAGTATGTGTCAAAACTTTTCAGGCATGATTGTCTGATAACAGTGTTTGTAAAATATTCGTTACGTATACTTCTTTTACACTTTCGGTTAATGTATGCAGATATGAAGCAAAAATATATATGGGGGTACGATAAGAGGAAAACTAAGAGAACCTTGTGACTAGAAGTAATTTACAATTTATAAACAGAACGTTTTTCTCAAATACTAGTGTAAAGGAAGATCTTGTTATTAATTTTCCTATTAATAATTGTTTTAAATGTTTGCTTATTAAACATTTTCTAAATAAAATTTGATTTAAGCAAAAATATTCAATCGTCATCCCAATGTTGTGACTAAATAATACAAGTATTTGAACTTGCTAAAAGTTCACCCCATTGAAAGATTCATATCAACGCACGCCACACGTAAATATCGTGTTATAGTAACATTATACTCGAAGAAAACGCTCAAGCCTGAATGAAAACAAAATAAAGTAAAATGAAATATAAAAAGGTTTCTATTCTACAAAGAAAATGTATTCAGCCCTTAAAGAAGTAATATTTTATTCACTACTTTATTTACTCAACAATTTATTCTCAGCAAACTCTTATAAAAACCAATAAATTTATTCTGCAGACATTTGTACCATAAATCACAGTTATAGATTGCCATGAATTAAGTAAAATTGTGAATTTAAAATTCCGGAGCAATATTTAAATATCCGGGCTCTGGCCTCACCTGTAAAGGTCGTTCTCGGTGACGATATCGCGAATGGAGTCCTCGGGGTCGACCCTGTCGGCGTTGGGCCCGGGCGAGCCGGGCGGCCTGGCCGGGGCCAGGAGTCCGCAGCCGGGCCGCGGACTAGTGGCGCTGAGCGCGCTCGCGGCCACCAGGTCATCCTCCGACGCGGCCGCGGCCATGATCGCCGGCGGCGACGGGCTCCGCGTACCCGGCGGCCCCAGCAGGTCCTCGCTGCGCGAGTGCCGCATCTCCGTGTTGCGGAACAGTTGGCCGGCGCCACCGGCCGCCCGGAACACCACCTCGGGCTTCGGCACCGCGCCGAAGCTCGTCGATGACAGACCTATCAGCAGATCCGTCATCCTTCCTCACTCGTTTATTTTCACTCGTGTTACGTGTATATATATAAAAAAAAATGCAAGAGCAGATCGGATCCTCTCGGCGATCTCGACTGTTCGTTTAGCGTATAGCAGGGATGCTAGGCGCGGTCGGGGGATCGATCCTGGCTACGTTTTGCTGCACGACGCTGACCACTTGAATCTGGGTGATGGACGTGCGCGGCCGCCGGAGGAGGGTAGCATCTTCGGAATAGAGTCCCTTATGCGACGGAGGCCTCACAGCCGAGCCATGGCGAAAGCGCCGAGAAATTCCAGGGAGAACCAGGCCTTTTTTTCCCGCTCCTGCTGGTGTATCCTGCTCCCCACTCCTTCAGCCCTCGAGAGACGCTGCGCTTCTGCTCCGAAACGCGCGCGCCTTAATTTGCAGGACCTCCCGCGATGTACTAGAAAATCGATGCAGCCGTGCGAAAGCCGAGCCCTGGACACTACTGTCGTTTATTCGTTTCGCGAGGCGCAGGGTCGCCGTAAACACGCTCGCGGGTGGGCAAATTATGTACAGTGCGAGTGGGTTGGAGTGCGCGGCGCGTAAACGCGGCTCGGCGTGTACCTGACAACTGTGCGCTCGGCGGCGCGCCAGAATGGAAGAGGAGAGCGGCAGTGCGCGGAGTCGCCGCGGAGGGCGCGCGGTGCCCGCTTCGCGCTGCTGCAGGCCGCCGCCGCTCGCTTCGGGACGGCGCGATGCACCCGCCGACCCGGGGCTGGATGCAGCGGCGCTCGATGGGTGGCTCTTCGATTTTACCGGAGTAGTATAACGTGCTTATTAAAAGTTGAGACGAGCTGCCCCGTGTCAAACGGTAAAAATTCGATGGCCGGTTGCTCCGGGATGAGCGAGGTGCTTCACGAAAGTTGTGGAGTGGAATTTTTTTATGGTTTTATTGGTGGTTCAATATACGAGAGAGCTCTTTTGGAAAGTCTTTCAATTTTTCATTTTTAATAAGCGCCTTTTTACTGGTAGACTTTTCATTAAATTCTTTATTTACGAAGCAATCGATTATAGAGTAAGTAGATTCAGGATAATTTTATGCGCGATAAATTTATTTGAAACAATAAATTATTTTAAATTTAGTGGAGGGAAAAATCGGAAAATTTAATTTGAGTACATTATTTTGATTAATCATAAATCTAGGCGTACCCTTCCTTAACTTACCATGAATAACAAATATTTATTCCCAACCACTTTCCTTTAAAAAAATGTTTTTAAAATAAATAATTCAGTGAAGTACAACCAGGAGCTATTTAATGATCCTCAATTAAATAAATAAAGATTAAATGATAAGGTTATACAACGAGGATCTTCTTTTCATTAGCAATAAAACTACATTTTTTATCTTGCAGCAGAATTTGACGAATAGTACTTCCACTCAAATCTAGATTCATCGATCTGCTCTTCGCTCCACAAATTAAATATGGCAGCCCTATCAGCACAAGGTTGTTGTTAAAGTTGTAATGACGTTCTAACAACGTTGTAATAACGTTGAAAATGTCCGCAGACATTTAGGGACTTAGGGAGAGCTTTAAATTTTAAATTTGTGTTTTCTCTAAAAATCAGTAAATCAAAAAATGTTTACGGCGTGAAGAATAAAAATAAATAAAATGAAAAACAAAATTCACCAAAAAGTATTTTTCGCCAGAGCTACTTCTACTTTCATTTATGTCTCTCTACCTATACTATCTTAGATCAGCCTTTGGGGACGTTATTCCCCGCAAAGTACTTACCGTGGAGTAGGAAAATTGACCTGCTGCGTGAAAAAAGGATGTTTTCTTAGCTTAACCGGAGGGGGAGAGGGGGTGTTATCCCGGCGAAAATAAGGGTCGACTACATATTGAGTCGATATAGGACCTAGTGATATATACTACTGTTTGGCTCCTGGTAATTTGCGTGACGATCACCGACTAGGCGGTTCGTGAGCGCGTCAGAAAATTGCTTTGAGTCACGATATTATTTGCTCTTGTTTTTTATATTGGGAGGGATTTGAAAGGAAAAGCGCTCGATTATAGGTATACTTTACTTATCTTACGGGTATTCTAGAGATTCTTTAATAGAGTATGCTTGCAAAGTTTTGTTATATTGTTCAAATTGTTTCAAATTCCTTTTTAGTATGATTTGATTTTTTTAATTGTGTACTAACCGTTGGAAAAGTGGGTTAAAGGAAAAGTTAACTGTGTATTTCAGTTCAAGGGTATCTAGGAAATACTCTATAAAGTCACGCTAAACCAAACAAAACAATACGAAAAATTATTGAATGATTGTCTTCAAATTGTTCACTTGTACATATTTTGGATAGTAGATTTTATCAATTTATATTTATTAATTGTTTAAATTAATAATAGAATTTTTATGTTATAACATTATTTTTAAATATAAGAGACTTTGTAATGAATTATAATTTTGAATAATCAATTTTTCTAAATGTAATCATTAAAACTTGTAAATCCATAATTCTGAAATAAAAAAAATCACTACTAACTTTAAGTAATCTACTTAATAATCATTTGTAATTAGTAGATTGTAGGAGTTATAAGTAAAAATAAATCTAATATCTTCAAATTTTGAATTTCACATGGAACTAGATTGAACACGGACAGACAGTTTCCTAATGTACCAACAAATCATATCTCCCATAACGATTTATCCGCGGTGTTTTTTTTCACTATTGGAAAGACAGCTTTCTGGCTTACCAACACATCGCCTGTTTACCTGCGCTCCAAAGTTAGCAAGCATGAAGAGCAGACGATTTCTATAATAAACTTACTTTTTAAATAATTAATTAACAAACATGGCTGGACGAATTTTCAAGCTATTGTCCGTGGATTCTGTGAGTTCGACGCAAATTCGGTACAAATTTTCAAGAGGCAAACCTCCAACGATAGCTAAAAATTTGGAGCAGCGAATTGCAGGTTAGCCGACTCACTACAATTTCATATGTTACATATAACATTAATAGTAAATGTTGAAATTTGAAATTTACTTGTTCATTTAGAAATGGAGTACAAAGATCCAGCCTTACATTTCAAAGTGGATATTGGTTTCCCTGTGAAAAAGTATGCAAGATCTGCAATGACCAAGGAATGGATAGAGGAAGTAAAGGCAAGAAGAAAAGATCCAAAATTGGAGTTACAAGCTCGACTCAATCAGAGTAAGATAAAAATTTTCTACGTGTTTATTTTTTCTAAGACAGGTTTAACATGTTGTCAATAATTTTTACAGTAAATGTAGATTTGGATAAAGTTAAGGAGGATTGGTGGAAAACTATTGCTTCATACCACATTCGTCAAATAGCAGAACATTATGGCATATTTGAGCATTTGTATGGAGATGCTTATTTTTACCCTGTTACCCCTTTGACTATTGACTATGATGTAGGAGATCAAGAACATCTTGCTAGAATACATACAGGCAATATACTTAAACCTTCCCAAGCGAAGAGTGCCCCTACTGTATCATACGATGCAGATCCCAATACCCTGTGGACTCTTCTTCTCACTACACCAGATGCTAATTTTTCTAATCCAGAAAATGAATACTGTCATTGGTTTATGTAAGTTGCTTACTATTTTATTTCACCAACAGGTTTTAATGATTATTTACAATTGAAAAATATAAATTTTTCAGTGGCAATATACCAGGAAATGATATTGGCAAAGGAGAACAAATAGTAGATTATTTGAGGCCAATTCCACCAAAGGGTATAGGATATTGTAGATATATTTTTGTACTGTATAAACAAGATAAGAAGATAGACTTTTCAGAGTATAAGAAAGAACAACCATGGTATGATTTTTTTATAAAGCATTAACTTTTCAAAATAAATTTATTAATATTGCAATGAATATTATTTCAGTTTAAATCTTGCTGAGCGTGATTGGAAAACATATGATTTTTTGAGAAAACATCAAGACTATTTAACACCCGCTGGTTTATCATTTTTCCAAGCTGATTATGATGTGACACTCAAAGATTTTTATCATAATACACTGAGTAAGTAATTTAATTGTCAATTTTTTATAAAAAGGAAAAGTGAAATATTATTTTTAAATTTATTTTGCAGAAACTGAAGAGCCTATTTATGAGTACGATTTTCCAAAACCATATCTCAGGCCTCAAGAATGGTTTCCCTTAAAACAACCGTTCAATTTATACATGGATAAGTACAGAGATCCAAAACAAATTAACAAAGAGTATTTGTTACGAAAATTGAAAAAGGAGCATCCGTTCAAATTTCCAGAGCCACCGTTGAAATATCCAAATGCACATCCAATTAAAGGCTACAAACCCTCGTGGTTGAAAACAGAAATTAAGAAAGAACGTCTTGGCATCGGTCGTATTAATGATTACAAATAGACATATTTTATACAATTAAATTGAAAAAAAAAGTGAAAGAAATTTGTTAATTCTTTTTAGAGTCATTACAATTGTTTCTACAAAAAAGCCTTGAGTTTATTTTAGTCCTGAGTACAAAACTCCTAGTCTTACTCGTAAAAAAGTGAGTAAATAAGAAAAAGTTGATTAAATACTGAAAAAATACGTGATGTATTAAATAATATTAAGTGTACAAAAACTCTATTATAAAATCATGGTTTACTTGGATAATGTTATCAACGAACTATTGTCAGACCTTAATCATCTGCTTTTGTATGAGCTTCAACAATGTGTTTGCTTTTCATTTTAATTTCGGCTCTGGTAGGCACGCTACTGTCCACTGCTTCGTGCTCGAAATACATACCTGAAAAGGATAATTTCAGTTAATAAGTTTGACAAAAAAGCAATCTACGAAAAATTGTGAAAAAAACTTAGAGAAAGATGTTCACCAGTAGTCTCCGGTTCCAAGCCACTGAATTTATTCTTCGACCAATGTTCAGCAACGTAAGTCTCATACAAATCTTTCGCTCGTTTTCTCCTCTCTCTGTCAAGCTCGAAACCAGTCAGAGCGAACAAAGCCGCAGCTTTTCGGGATACTTGCATAAGAACTCCCAGTCCTGGAATAATTAATTTTTAACAAATGTCACCTTAGAACTAGTAAATCTCGTTTCTTCGCAACTCGTTCCGCAACGAGAAAAGTAAATTTTATCGAAAGCTTTACCATCGGTTTCTATCGGATCGTCGCAAATCTGTTTCTCGCCTAAAGCGGGCGCCCTGTCCGATTTAAGACTCGCTGAAGTCAAGTTCTTATCTTTCCCTTTACTTTTGTCTCCCAATTTTTCTTCCTGCTCCTTCGCTTTTCTGGCATCCTTTCCTTTTGGCTTCGGAGCTTTCATGCACACCAGCATTGACGCCATGTTCTGCAACGCTGCTCTGATTTTCATAGCCAGCTCGCCCCTTATTTCTAACATTTTCCTGTTGTCGACCTGTCGCTGCTTCTGCTCTTTAATTTTCTCCAACATTTTTCGCTTGTCTGTTTTGTACCTGGTAGTAACATTTTTTAGTTTCTTTCTTCATTTTAAAGATAAAGTGATTTCGAAAAAAATGAATTAATTTTGAAGGAAATATAGCTAAATTGAATGAGTGTTTTGTATTGAAGGTTAAATGGCATTGTAAAATAATTGACAATTGACGGAAAATTGAATAAATAATCTTACTGAGTCGTGGTCGATACCATGGAGTGTTTCAAATTTGACAGTACCAGTTTAGCGTGATTTTTTTTAAGAAGCGCAAAATCTTTCTCTCGCAAATGATGTGTATACAAATTAGACAGTCTTTCACGTTGTTTCATTTGATCTTCTAATCTAAACGAAAGCAAGACTCGTTATGTAATTTCACGTTCCTTAAATGCTTGCACTAAATAATCCTACCTTACAAATAATTCTTCGAAAGATCGAATCAGCATAGATTCTTGCACAGTTTTAAAGATATCTTCCAAGTGCTGTATTTGTTTCTCCAACTTTTTATCAATCTCATTATCTTTCTTCGACTTTTTTGCCATATTGACGTCACTCTAAAAGGAATATTCAAAACAAAAAGTAACAGTTTTACTGTGAAATCAACAAACGATTTTTAATAAACTTTGGGTAAGGGAAACTCACGTCAGTTCTAACAAGTGACTTCGCATACTCCCAAACATCCTCGGCCTTTTTCTTCACGACCTCCAGAGACCTTTCGCGCTCCTTCATATTAATCCATACGTCCTTAGCCATTCTCTTGTAGGCCTGTCGGATGTCGTCGAGATTTTCAGCCGCCAGTTGGCCCATCATCGTCGTCTTATAAATCACTCGACATTGATCCCGCTGGTCTTCTCGCAGGGCATTCAATACCCCATCGAAATACATCGCGTCCTATATATTAATTGATCAGTAAATTATATCTTTATTGCGCTTTTTTTTAATTTCATCCACTGGTATCTTTACCAGCTATAAAGGATGATGCATGGTTTCCAATATCACATCTAAGTTAAAGCTTCTTTTTCGAGCTTTTTCATACTGTTCAAGGGAAAGTCGTTTATTTATAAATCTTTTATTTAAGAAATAAATTTATCATTAGAGATGAAATTAAGAGCGCAATGTGTTTTATATTAAATTATAAAAATTTGGGATTAAGAAATTTTTTTAAATAATTTATTTTGTTATCATTCAAATACTAATTAATTTTTATTTGCATATTCCTCTGAAATAATACTATATTTTGAGATATTTTTATTTATTACTGAAAATAATTTTATACTTGTTTATTTGGCAAAAGCAAACTGAACACTGAGAAGATCGTAAACATTATTAATTAGTCAATAAACCCTAACGTATTTTATCAATAATTCTAAAACTAGGATGAAACCAGATCGACCCCGTTAAGCAAATCCATTTCGCTCTTTCCCAAACAATCACTAGGGAAACAATAGAGTCCGATTTCTGGGAAAGCTTAAAAACATTTTCGTCATTCCGGTTAATCAACGCACCGGGCCGTTGGGGAGGCCGGTCGGTCACATCGAATTTAGCGCTAAATAATTAAACGGCCGCCTCTCTCTTATTTCGTTAATGGACGCATGATTAAACGGCGATTCGATCGGCCCCCGGGCGCCATGATTCGATGCCGGGGTAATGGAATGATCAGCCAATCGTGATGTCGCTCGATTGGATGTCTCCTAATGGACGGCCCAAGATATGGGCCTCGGCTTTGGCTGAACCCGGTGACACGGATCCCTCTTTACGTTCGTGCCTCTCTTTTTTTTTCTTTCTCTCGTCGGTGACTTTTCAGCGCCGCGCGGCCTTTGGAAAGTAGGCAGCGCCGTTTTGTTGGATTTGCATTCCCCCTGCGTCAAAGCGCTTTGATGAGGTATCCCAGTTGGAAATTCGGAGCGCGGTTTCAGTGGCTTGCTAATTAATGAATTGATGGATTCATTTTATTCCGTTATTTGACCATGGTCTTTTGTCAATTCTATTGGGTTTAATTTTCGTAGATTCGAAAATGATTAACCTCTTTGAAGAAACAATTTAACTTTTAAATACACTGGGAGAATTATTTTGTAGAATTTATGCTCATCGTAAAAATTGCGTGGAAAAACATAATCGTGGGATAGATTGCGATACTGGTAATTTTATGAGAAAATTACTGTACATGTGAAGAACTTCACAAAAATTGCGGATAAAAAAAATCACAAAACTTTTTATATACCGAAAATTAAGGCCAACTATGTATCTAAGATTCATTTAAAAATAACAGTGATTTTCCTGTAAAAATATCTAGTTTCGCAAACCACCCCGAGATTTCCATTTTTCACGTAATTTTTACGATGAGGTTCGTCGTAAACTTAATGAGCTCTCAGAGTAGCTATTAATGAAACATGCTTATCGATGTTCTGGTGGTCAAATAAATATATAAAAGCTCACTTTTGCTTTAAAAGTTGTTGTTTTCATTTGATGTAATAATAATTCCACGTTAAATCTTATACCAACCTTTTTTAGAATATCGAGGAGATCACGATAAGTGTCGCAAATGGACTTGGCTGCGTGACGTTTGGCCATGGCTCCTTGATAGCGCGTCAGTAGCAATTCTTCACGCTCCTGATATTTCTCCTCTAATGGCGTGAGCTCCAGCTTAACTTCTAATTGGCAAGAAAGCTCCTTCATTTTCAGCTGCGAAAGTAAATCGGAAAATGCTTTTTTAGCGTAAAATTATTCAAATTTCAATCAAGCGCTTGTCTGACCACATCTCCATTTTTTTACTTAGGATACTTCGCACACTTTATGAAATTTAATTTGAGTGCGATTAATTATTCAACAGTACGCGAATATCTTACATTTAAGTTTAAAACGAAAACGCAATAAAAATTTTAATTTTTCCTTAATTTACAGGAGTACAGAAGTATTATTATTACCCTTAACTCACAATACAGATTAATCTTCCTGTCCTTCAGGTAGGTGAGCTTGTCCAACTGTTTGCGCTTCAGGTTGTAATCTTGAAAGATGATTGTGTAAGCTTCCTAATGTTCGTTTTTGATAACCTTTATTAAAACTCGGCATCGACGAGGTAGATTTGTTTTACTTTACCAGCGGATCCGCGTTTTGCAGCAGCGACTGAAAATCCTTGTCGCTCTGCACGACCGAGCGCAGTAGCCGCTTGTCGCCGGTCTCGACATCGTTCACGATTTGCCGGTAGTCCTTTATGTCGTTCTTCAGCTCCTTCAAACTCCTGCTAATTTTTTTCTTGAATTTCAGCGCGTTAGTCGTTTGCAACTTCTTGTCCCGTGCTGTTAAAAAGATGAATGTAAATTAACGTTCTTTTAGAAAAGTGATAGTTTTTTACTGGATTTGTGTAAATCCGAAAGTGTGGACTCGTTGCATGCCCGAATTGTATACTTTATTTATTTACTTGCAAGAAGGTGAAGGTGTTTAACCTAAAACAATAACAACTTTTCTTTGCGGAAACGAAGCGGGAAAATTTTCCTTTGAAATAAATCGAGATCACAAAGTATTTCCTTTTAATTTTCAAAAATCACGTGCGATTTAATGGTCGAGTGTAGATGTATATACGTGGAAACTAACCGTGAAGCTTGAGGATGGCACGGTACTGGAGCGACTTCTCTCGCGTCGTCCATTTCTCATTTTTCATGCCATGCACGCGGGTGAATTTCGCGGACAACATTTTTGCTTTTTTTGGATGAAAACCGTCGATTCTTATGCTATCGCGACTTGGTCCATCGGAAATTTAAATCGGCGCGCAGAACCGAGGTCGTCCGCGGCGCCATTACCATGCCTATTTAGAGGGAAAAAATAATTGAATAACAAAAGTCACGGCTGCTAGCGAAGGAGCTTATGCACAGTGTATCCAAAATTCGCTTTGTACTTTAGTGCTATTGATTACTAGGAAGATAAAGAATTTAGTCTTCATGCATGATGAATGGTTTGGGGCAATAAATGTAAAATTAGTTTGGGGCATTTTTTCGAATGTTTAAACGCATACCATATACCAATACATATAAAATTAATTTGAAGATATTGATTGACACTGTAAAAGATTTAACTTGTTAATTTATTATACAAAATTCGTGTATACGACCCTATAATCCACAATAAGATTAGTGCAAAAGCTCCAACCATCGTGAAATGGGCCAATTTCAATCTGAAACGAATATATTCTAAGAAATTCTATGTTGAACAAAGTAACGCATATACTATACGTTATGTAATCCTCGAGTTCTTTTGATACTCCGCAATATTCCATAGTTATTGGATAGATAGATTACCTTCTATATCGAGTAGTACTTGCCTCCAAATTATGCATTGGGTCTTTGACTAGATATACTCGAATACCTCTGGTATAAAAAATGAAAAATTCTCCCCAATCGACATTTTTTACGTTGAAATCAAATAATATCTTATCAGTAGAATTAAGTCTTTCCCAAAGTTTCAAAACATTTCCATTATTATACTTCCAATCTCGGAGAACACCAAAAGCTATCGAATCGTAGAATTTTTGAATTTTTTTTATGGTATCGTACAATCTGTAAAATTAATTTTTAATTTAATTATGTGAAATTAATTATCTCATTTGAACTATACGTGGAATTGTTAAATTACTTCGCTTTTCGTCCTGTAAGTCTTGCCAACATATCGATAAGAAGTGCTGGTACCAAGTGCAAGAAAAATATGTAAACATAATGTATCCATTTGATTGTCGTAGGACGAAATATGCAATACCACATAGCTTTACTGCTTATAACTTCGGTACCATGTGTAAAAAGCAATTTAAAAAAATCCCCAAAAATAAGAGAATTTTGACACGATGACACGTAATTGTAAATAGAAGGCTCGTCCGTTATCGTATCCAACGTTGGGGAATTTGATGTTTTCACTCCCCTAAAAATTGCAAAATTACAAAAATTATTCAAGAAATAAATTTCCATATTTGCATAATTAAAAAAACAATTTCCTTGATATCGACAAGTCGTGCGAATATAAATATTGTTTAATAAACTCACGATCGTTTATTGATATCCCAGGCAGCGACGATTATGTTATTAACAACGTAGTCAGCAGGTACTATATCGACTACTTTAGATGTATCCAACATCATGGTGCGGAAAATGGCTAGATGCACAATGAGGTAAGCCAGTCCAGTGACTCCGTAAAAATTGTCGATCCATCCTCTGATCGGTTCGTACATCGTCGAGACAATGATTGAGGGCCTGACGATGCACACGGGCAGTCCGGTTCCGTATAGCCGCACGACTTCCTCGCTCAGTGCTTTTGAGAAGAAGTAAGTTTTGCGAAATTTACCTACTATTCTACAGAAAGATGATTAGATTGTGCATATATTTTTATTTTAAAAAATCAACGTAAACTGTGCGGTGATTAGGTAAGCGCTTACTTTGGAGTCAAGAGTTCTAGTGCATCGTCATCGAGAAGCTCGATCAAGGCTAGTGCTTTATCTACGCTTAACGGAGGTTCGTAATACTTTTCGTCTATGTATTTTAGTTCGATGTGGGAATATGCAGTGGACACATGGACGAAGGCCTGCATTGCATCTTTGTTAATACAATTTTGAACAATACTATAAAAAAATGATTAATAATATTTCAAATTTACCTTGAGTCTGGACATTTTTCTGGCTAATTCCAGCATTAGCTTAGTTCCTTTAACATTAATTGTAATGACTTTTCGTAAACTATCGTTGAAACGGACAGTAGCGGCTCCGTGTATTACAATGTCAGTATTTTCTATAATGAAATTGCGATCTAAAGAGGATAGACCTAAGTCACTTTCGCCTGTGTCACCTTCTATTAAAATGCATTTATTTGTAAAATTAGGATGATCTCTGTGCAGTCTCTCGAATAACTGAAAAATTTCATTTATTTAAGTATTTAATTGATAACCAATCTATCAGTTGATGGATTATAAATTCAAAAATTGTTAAGAATAATATACACGCTTACTGGATTTTCAAATATTTCTTTAAATCTTTCTGACACCGTTTTCCCCTTTTTAGGGCGCATTAATATAAATAGTTTTTCCAGTTTGAGGCACGATCTGAAATAATGATAGCATGTTTGCAAATAGAGATATTTCTTTTTTTTCTATAGTAATATTACTAAATTATTAATAATTTTAATTAAAACAAAAATCTTACTTGAGCAATTTGTGAATTAACAATTTTCCAATAAAACCAGATCCACCAGTGATCAGTACATTACGGTTATTATAAAATTCTGTCACTTCACTGTCTTCAGCAACGTTATCCTTCATGCTCAGCATGTCTTCCAAATACGAGCTTTGACTCATCGTAGTTACAATCCGAAAAGCTTGTATCTTTATATTGACAATAGATCATCTTTATAAAGTATTATATACATTTTAAAATACGAAATACTAAAATATTTTATAAATTATTAGGTACAGAAAATTCCTAACGTTAATAATAATTAACTTTCATGCTTATGCTTGAAGCATGAAATGAGTGAATGAATGAATGAAACTGTCGCGTTCTTTCATTCTGATAAAATACACGTTGCGAATGCTTGTTTAAAGTACGAGACATTGAAAAGTTCCGGAAATTCGCATACGTTCAAATTTACATTGCAAAAGACTTGAATTGTTCGAACACATAAAATCAATTGCCTTTTCTCATAGATTTTTTATTCTGCTTTTGTGTGATGATAATCACTATCAATAAAGTGGAATTGCATTGTTCTTTTTATTTATTTTTTTAGTAAAATTTAACGATTCTGTCAATACCTATTCACATTATTTTTCCAATTGATTTCGAAATTAATTTCCTGTTATAATGTATGAATATTTCGGTTCTTGTTATAGTACATAAGAACACATTTATCAATAACGATTATGAACTATTGATATTAAAACAACTTAATAATCCGCAAAGCCATAAATCTCAATAATTCCAATAAAACATCAGGAAAATGAATTGATGAGCCGTCGTTAATGGAGTCAATTGATTCGCCGATAGCATCCACTGATCCTCGTAAAACTAATTCGGAATTTCGACTGGTGGTTCGAGGACATCAGGGTGCTCGCGACCCCCGTGCAATATGGGTCGGAGGAGTCGAAGACGCAATAGCCCGCGCGCCTCTCGCTTTAAACATTAATCTTCGCTCGGACTGCTAATGGATGCTGCGGGAGGTGGTTAGGTCGGACGAAAAGTTTTGTTGCTTCCTCTCGTCCATCTTTCTCCTTTCTTCTGGGCCGGCGCTCCCGCTGGATTTTCCTAGTCCTCCACCCGCCGCCCACGCCGCGCACTCCGCCGGCTTTGTGTTTCTAGCCGCGCGCTCTCCTCTCTCATCCGCTTATTCTTTTTATTCCGACTTATCTTTTTTGCCGATTGTCACACGCCGTCTACGCGCTCGCTTTTTCCGCCGTCGCGCTAATCCGATACCTCCGTCGTATGTGCCAAAACTCACTGGAGATGCTTTATCTTCTTAAATTGATTGGGCTACCGGAGCTGCTTTTTTATGCCTTTTTTTCTCTTATCGCTCGGTGAATTTTTTTATCGCACTGCCGCGACAGATGAGAAATAAATTTCTTTAATAATAACTTTTAATTTATTTAGTTTTTTTCATTTTTAAAAAGACATTTTTTTCTACGATGTTTGTTAATGTGAATGTTTCTAAATATATTTTATTTTTGCTAAACGAAGGAATACTGGACCTTCGAGTTTCAATAATATTGTTATATATCGCGTTCTACGTTCTTTTATGTTTTCTGTACAACTTGAATTTGGCGAATAACAACCGCCTTTAGTCAATTGAGGTCCGGACTTCGTTTTATAAATACGTTTAACCTCGCGAATAAAAGATCTTTATTATTAATAGTTGTTTTATGTATTTATTACGCATGATCATAACAATATAGATTGGATGAAAAATGTCAAGACGAAATTTAATCTCCCAAGATTTTTTTAATAAATGATGATGGGATTTGAATTATTATTTATGAATGTGATTCCAATAGATAGTCAATTAGAAGTAAAAAGAAATACTTTATTATTAATAGTTGTTTTATGTATTTATTACGCATGATCGTAACAATATAGATTGGATGAAAAATGTCAAGACGAAATTTAATCTCTCAAGATTTTTTTTAAAATAATAAATGATGAAGGGATTTGAATTATTATTTATGAATGTGATTCCAATAGATAGTCAATTAGAAGTAAAAAGAAATACTTACAAAACTATAAAACTACTGAAAAAGTTTCTGCGTCTGCACTATGTGGCTATCGACTAAAGACTAACGTTTGTTATGCATGCAACTACAAAGCTAAGCGCAAAATAGGAAAAACTCCCACCGCAACTCGACATTGAATTGTAAGATTGACAGTCTCTAAATATGAAAGAGTGAATATTCACTATATATTTAGATAGTATGCTGCTATGGTATTCTGCTATTTAACATTTCAAGGCCTTGGCGAAAACAGAACTCCAGAATAAACTGCACATACGTGAAATAAAATAAAATTTATTTCTAAACTAGCTAAATTCTAAAATGAATTTTTATTAACACCATGTGTTTTTAAATTTTACATTATCTTTTGCGAATTTAATCGTTAATTTTCTTTCTTCCGTAATCGTTCATTTACGATAATTTTCTATATTAATGAATTAAAAAGCAGCTCAATAATTTGAACGATTTCTTTTTTCTAATATTTTCACAAAAGTAAAGTATCATGCCACAGTATTAACTCGGACCTAAAGGTTTTTTACAAGTAGACCTAAGCGTAAACGCACATTCGCTGTCCCCTTCCTCCTCACAAAAAAAGCAAATTCGATAATGTTTATTACCACAGGAAGCGTCGAAAGGAGAGACAGAGAGAGAGGGATAGAGATAGGTAATAAGTTAATTAGAAGCTGGCCGTTCTTTTTTGTATCGGCCGCCCGGAAAAGTGGACTTTCCCTAACAAGCCGTAACGTTTCATATAAAAGCCGCGCGTCGCCGCGGCCCGCCTCGTCTCGTCCAATTAAGGGGCGGCCGCGCACGCGGAGAACTTGTTTCGCCCTCCCCCACCGGCAAATTAGTATTACCGGGCGATATTTCATTTGTTCCGGGCGCGCGAGCTCGTTGACGCCGCGAGCCCCGCGTCCAGAATGAGTTTCGCCGAGTAGTCCCGGCGAGGCGACCGATGAAGTTATGGCGCTCATCGAGATCGCGCGGTGCCCCCTTTGATGTGCTCCCTCGCCCCTGTAAAACTCGGCGAAAAAATAATGGGCTCCCGCGACAGCGAGTACGGAAGTGCTCTTGAATATTACGCGCCGCGCTGTCGGCGGTTCGTTTTAACCCTATTTTCCACTTTTTTTCCGGGGACTAAAATGATAGGTGAGTGCAGCTTTTTTGGCGTTAATCCGCGAATATCGGAGGCATTGTTTTTTACTTTGCTATACTTTTTTTAGTCTTTCCTGGAAAAGTTATTGCAACAGGAATTTTGGCATTTTGATTCCAGTGAAAATTTATCTTCTTTAGCATCGATAAAAAATTTAGTATTATTGGGATGGTTGTTGTGTATTACAACAGCGATTTTACGGCGACAGTTAATTACGCCATAAAAAAAAATCACTAGCAGACATTGCCGTTAACTCAAGGGATTTTTCTCCTTTTTAGTTTGAAGACTGCAAGAAAATATATAAGGATTAAAGCGTCGAATACCCCGTATGGTTTTAATGTGTTAAATGCCGTTAAGTAAGACTTTACGATGGTATTTAATGTAGCATGTTTTATAGATCGTAAATTGAGTGTCGCTCGTCTCGAGAGCCGATTTTCGCGTATAATCGGCGATGTACGTCCGCTACATTCTAAAAGAACTCTATTGCAGATCGTAATTTTAAAATTGCAAATTTTGTGCATTCTTTTAAATACTTACTGTTTCGTAATAAAATTTGTTATTGTTCAATTACTTTCTCTTTTTCAAATGAATGTTTCACTCTAAAAATTGATTTAATAAAGTAACAAAATTGAAAAAGTTAATATATCCATGTTTTTTGCAATAAACCAGAATATTCCATTTTCTCTAATTTAATTTTTGATATTTATATCAAGTAATCTGATTTCTCTGATCCATTCAGCGTCATCAAAAATTCATAAAATTCGTTCAGCCGATCCCCCCGAAAGTCGCGTCCTCGAGGAGAGAGAAGCAGCCGCGCGTGTATGCAAAATTACTTTTTGCGCCTGCGGGTGTCTACATCGGCGTGATGACGCTTTCCCCACAGGTTCAGTCGGCGGGAAACTTTCGATCCTGCGGGAGGCTTTATGAAAAGCGAAAGTGAACTTTTCTTCTTTTTTTTTATTACTTTCATCCCGATGTCCTCGAAACTTTTTTTCAAAGCAACCTTTTTCTGCAAATATTCCGCACTAAATGAAATAGTACGAATAAATTACAGGCATTCAATGGAATCCGGATTATGAGAAACCGATTTTCTCTCGGTTGATGCTTTTGCGACCTCGCGACCGCTGGATGAAGTCTAAATTAAACTTATCACATTATAGAATGGTCTATTATTAAAAATTTACCCTGGTAGAAAATCCACCATAATAGATGATCGTGTCACTAAATATTGACCATATTTTGTGACCATAATTTCT
>JAXIUT010000001.1:6006283-6017971 GCA_035586675.1 Eurytoma californica
TTTTTAACGTTACTTATAAATGACTAGTCAGTGTTAAAAATCTTTTATTACTTTAAACATTGTTTTATATATCATTATAAATTTTTCCAAAGCTATTTACAACGTATTTTATGTATTTTAAGATTGTAATTTAAACCTGCATTTGTAAATACGTTTTACAATAATAAAATATTCTATTCTATTCTAAAATAAAAGAAAAACCCGTATCCTCCAATTACGAACAAGTGGAATAAATGAAATCACTTTTTATAAGTGTATTGATTATTCTTTTGGAAATTTGTGTATATTTTAAAAGTTTTATATGTATTTGATCAAGTAATTAATTACTAAGTAATCTCGTAAACCAATTCTTCACTTGACTTGATTAATTAGAAAACTTAAGTTTTCTAATTTCAATAGAAGCGACACAATGTTGACGAAGGTACGACATTCGCATTTTGATTAACGCCCCGCAAGCCCCAACCTCCCACCCCCGAAATGAACAATCGACGTCGCATTTTACACCTATCGCTCCCAGCAGCGCAGTCGCGGATAATCGCGGGGACGTGTCCTCGGCAGCGTCGAGTCAGGGGCCGGCGCGCAACGAGCCTCGTAAACGCGCGGGGCCGCTCTCGAGGCGCGTGTCGCGCAGTCCCCGAGATGCTCGCTCGCCCGCGCGCCTCGCTAATTAATTCGGCGCCGATCGGCGAGTCTCTCGAGCCGTCGCGTCGACGCGTCAGGCACCCTCCCTCGCGCGCGCGCGCCGGAAACTTCGGATTGAGCTTTCATTAGGGGCAGACAAACAGGCAGCTCAATAATTAACATTTGTCCGCACTGTCGGGTGTGTATTTTCCGTCCGCTGGCCCGGCCGCGCTGTCTGCGAGATCCCCCGGCTGCATTGTGTGGCGAACCGGGAATCAGCATTTGACGCGGGCAAAATCGAATCTTAAGGGATTTCGTGTTTGCCCAGGCTTCGTTTCTATTGTTTATTGAAGATTAGTATTCGCACATACTTGACGACCAATACGAGAGTTTTTCTTTGGAATAAGTGTCTGCGAGTGAAGTTTGTGCTGAAATTTAATTTATTTATTTATTTATTTATTTAAACATTAGACGGGCTATCAGCCCAAAAATATTGAAAATACAAAAATAAAATAAGAATAATACAAAAGAAAACTAAAACTCAATAACGTAATTGCGCAACGCTGTTTTAAAAGCGCCAATATCACTCTGATTTATAATATCTAATGGAATGTTTATAATATCTAATTGAAATGTTTTAAAATTTAAAACAGCAATTTTCATTTTAGTATGAATGGTATTTGACTTTTTAGTTTTTTAAAATGAATTTCACATGGGGAAAGAAGAGGAGAAAACTCTCAAAATAAAATCATACAATTTTTGGAGTGACTTTGTAATATATACCTACCCATGTTTATATTGCAACATCGAGTGTCACTAATGTTTTTTCGTTTTAATTTTTCAAAAAAGATCACTTGTAATTGAATTAAACTTATTCAATTACAATATCGATTTATTTGCAAAAAAAAAGCATTTTTATCATTACAAAAGACCGCGAGAAAAAACGTTAAATATGTCTCAATCATAATTGCCGATAATTTACATCCACTCAAGGATTACACCTTTAATTCCCGCGTCCCATCCTTCCTTCCGGGCGATGCGATATTTCAAGCCCCTCCACCCTTTGATATTCAGCGTCGCTCGGAGGCGGCATCGCCGAACGGCAACCCCCGCGGATAGATCATACGCGCACTCGGCGGCGCTCGACGCCGAAATTGCATTTCGAATTATCCCATCGACTAATCTGATCCTGAGCTCTTGATAAATTGCGGCGCGCCGAGCGCATCCATCGGATATCGAGATTTCGAGAGTGGGAAAGGAGGGGGGGGGAGGGGGGCTGACCCGACCGCGAGCGCTACTACTGATGACGCCGATGCGTCCCGGGCCCGCAGGAATTTTCACGCGCGCCCGGCCTGTCGGTCGTGGTTTACGAGTCGCCCGCCCGTTAGCGTGCACGCGCCAATCCGATTTTATGCGATTATGTTTGCGGTTCGACGGTTGCGCGGATAATTTTCTCGATGGCTCTGCTGATTTTGCGTCGGTTATGCGAACTCGCTTTAGTTACGAAGGGATCTCTACCTCTCTTTTTTAATGTTTATGTCTGCATATTTATTTAGCTCTCTTTTATGCCATTAGAAGCTGCGGTAATTTGAGAGGTTAATATAGCAAGTTAATTTCGTGGTTTGACGTAATGAAAACTGGCACATTTATTAAATACAATAATAAATATTTAGTCACATTATGTTTTTATTTAATGTGAGATAAATATAGTGCTCAAAGGAAAGTATACTTGAATAATATTTATATATAAATATTACAAGAATAGTAGTTGTCAGAATCACAATTTTTTAACGGAATTATTATTTTTATTTAAACAAGCTCGATTATTCTGCGCATAAAAATATTTATGATACTCAAGATTTATCATCGAAAGTGGCGAAAAATTTTCTAAACTCGAGTCGGAGAAAAAAAACTGCGAGGATGGAAAGTTTAATTAATCGTGAACACAGGCCGCGCGTAAGAAAGTGTATTCCGGGGAAGACGGTCGGGGTCGTCGGCTGGAGTCCGCTAACCGTGCTCAAGTTTCGATCGACACGGACCATTATCTCCCAATTTACAGTGAGGAAGCGAACGGTGGCGGGGCTCCTCGGTTAAGAGTCTTCATCTCGTCGACCAAGGCGACTTGGATAGCTCGGCCTGTCGTAAAATTATTGAATTATCCATCCAACTTGGCCAAACTTGGCGGACGGCTGGAGTGAGTCTCGACTTGCTGTTTTCGCGCTGTACTGCTCATCGGTGTATGTGTGTGTGTGTATTTGTACATATACCTATAACGCGGCTGGGGAACTAATTTCGACGCGAAACAGACTGAGCCGAGGTTCCTGGGCGGGGAGTTTCCACTTCCCGCTTCGGCGTTCGCGTAACGGGATAGAAGGATAAGCCGATGGAGGCCGCCGGAGGGGGAGAAGACGCCCCGAACCTTCTTTCATAAATAGATTAATCCGCGGCTCTCTTTTCAATGACGACGCACTTTCTTTTGAGAGCCACCGCGACTGACGAGGCGAGATTTACGTTTGATCGAGGTTGCGTGATCGGGTTCCTGCGGTGTATAGCCTGTGATCCGTCTTATTAGTTTTGTCGGGGAGGCGAGTGGGTCGAAGATGTACTCTCTTTTCAACGCGGATCACCTTTGAGATTTTTCGGAAAATTAATTTACGAGGGTTGGACCCGGAGAGAGTTGCATTCTAGATGGAACGAACTTTTCTGTGGTGTCAGGCTACTTTGATTAGTTTGCTTTTCAATTTTTCCCTTTTCATTTGTAACGAATTGGAAAGTATTTTTAAGCGAGCGTAATATTTATTTAAACGTGTGCACTTCGTAATAAATTACGGAATTTTCGAAACATTATCGAAAGTTACATATTTAGTAATAAATAATGTGTATTAAAATGCTTACTCATTAAATCTAAGTACCTAAAACTTACTTATTTAAATTGTTGTGGCTTCGAGGTCTATAGCGATTTGTGTATGAGGAATAGGGAAAACTGATATGCTAAACCCAGAGGGATAAATGCCAATTAGAAAATCCTACTCTGGAGTGTCGGTGTATTGGGACTATTCTTTGATAGCAATGTTACATTTAGTAGGCTTGGGCAGCCAATTTCACTCAATCTCTCACCTCCCACTTGCTTAGTTGAGCGTGAAACGACACTTAAGTGACCAAAGAAAGTTTTTGACCAGCGGTTACCCATCCATCTACTAGATGCGTCCAATATTGCTTATAGCTTTTCTGATTGTCCGGGAATATCAAACACGAACAGAGTCTGTCTCAATTCATATGTAATAAGATAGATTTCATATGTGCAGGTGTAATTCATTTTTTTCTCATTGCACTGCTGAAAGCTCTAACTTCACCATGATCTTGTTCCAGCTGTTACATTCCTGTCGCGGTGTTGAATATGGAGTACGTCATCTTAATATTATCAGCAGTTTAATTCCACTGTGCATAGATGTATCTCAGTCTAGGTATGAGAAGGCTTAATGCCTCTTGAATTATTCAGTGATATTGGATTTGTGACGATGTTTCTATTGACAAGCGATGCATGAAATATGTATATAATCTTTAGACGCTGTATTTCATGTTGTGAGCTCACCATTTTTGCTCGTCCCAATTCTAGAATGTGAAAGCAAATCTTGTCAAGCATTGCTAAATTAAACGCGAATAAACTATAACTAAACAAATGCATTTATTTCAAAAAGTTGGAAATGATCGATATATTTATTTTATATTTTTTGTTAATGTGTCCGTGTTTTTGTATATTTTTGTTATTACTGTATATTTTTAAAAAGATTTTCTTTTTATAGATTTTTTATCCAGCATGGGCAACGAACAGTCGTTTATCAATGACAATTTTGATGAGCTGTCTAAAGTGTAATTCCGTTCGCTGACCTAAATAAAGTTGCTGCGGATATGAAGTTGCTTATAAACGAAGGTAATCGGATTTTATGATTTTAGTATGAGGCAATCGAAGTGGCGCATTTAAAAAGATGGAATTATATAAAATGCCATTCGATCTTTTCCAGTGCTAAATTTTAAACAACATATTTTTAAACTAAAACAAACTTTGAAAGATAAAATTTTCAAATTATTTAATTAACATAGAAAATAAAATAAATTATTTAAATTGAATGCTAAGCTGAATAAGCAAGGCTTACAGTGACCCATTTTAACATATAACTAATTTAATTTCATAAAATTTTATAATTAATATAGTTCTCATTATGCCAGATATTAAATTTTTAATTTCAATTTTAAATTTTACTTTATTTTATAAATCACATTATATAATATCGTGTTTTTAGGTCAACGCAGAAGCAGCGAATTTGATAAGCAGAAATTAATTAACTTTTAAAGGAGAACCAATATGCTTAGTTTAAAAATAATTAAATTGTAAAATTAATTAACTAAAAAAAAGTTATAACATTAATCAACTTTTACAATAACACGAGGGTAACAACTTGTTACCCACACATTCGCCAATTCAGACGTGAACAGCTAATTGATTTCTCTATCACATGATTACGTGCAGTAGGCGCATGATACCCCGCCGATGTAGCGGACACATGGTCTTTCGGAATTCTTCTCCTAACCGTATACACTCGCTAGATCTGCGGCAGCGATTGTATCGGCTCCTCTCTCCGCTGGTAATTGAATATAGAAAATCGATATTCTAGTTATCGTAGGAAAGTCAGTAAATAGTTTCTGCCTTTCGCGTCCCGCATTAAATTTTATCCAGGGAATAATTTCATTTTCGCATGTAGCAGCCTCGGGGTATACGCGTGCCCCAATTTTTCCGTAAAAAAAATTTCTTCATGATAGCGATTGTGATTGCAATCTACGTTTTAGGTAGTGCATTGCTTGTTTGTTCTCAGTTTGGTTATAGACGTTGTTTGAACAAAAGTAGGAAGGGATTTTTTGGCAATCTGGTGCACGCTACGAAGAAAATTTTGTCATCACCAGCAGAATTTTTTCGGGCTCTTTGCCAGTTTAATAAACATGGCATACGCTCTATTTTAGTTTTAGCCGTAAAGCAAAAGTCAGTAAAAAGTAATCGAAGATAAAAAATTTCATTCGATGCTCTCCGAGATGTGAAATTTTTATAGAAATTTAACAGTACCCTAATGAAAGCAGCTGTAATTTTGATTTAAGAAAATTGCGAAGTAGATCAAATAAAATTTTTCTTTCAATAATAAGAAAAAAGTAAAGATAAATTTTCATTTTTTTTATGTAAAGTAGAATGCATTTTAATTAAGTTTGACTAATTACAAAAAATGTTGTGAACTTTATGCAAGAGTAATTTTTCGATGCTCAAAGAATACGGATTTTAAGACGAAATCAATATCTAAACGAGAAAACCAGCACCGTGGAGGAAAGCCGTGAAAAATTCAACGAAAAATGGGTTGAAAAAAGTGTGAAAAATGCTAGGCAAAAGCCAGGTCAGCCGTGATATTATCTCCGATGGGTCGGCAAATCGCGCGACGGGATCCATATTTTAGGATACGTCGATCAGGTATTTTATTGCGTGGGTGGTATAATCCCCGCCGCCTCTCTGCTGGCCCCGTTAGTCGAGAAAATTTCGCTCTCGCGTATGCAGCGCTGCAGTGTGTGCGTTTGAGCTAAATGGCTCGAAGTCGGAAATATAATTTGCAGCTTCCCAGCAGAAGGAATTGTCGATTTAGTTTTCTCCATTTCTCATCTCCTCCACGTTCTCTTTTTATTTATTTCTATTTCCATCTCTCCCCTTTTTCCTTTCGCTTTATTCGTTGTTCACTTTTCATTTTCTTTCAGTTCTGCATATTTGTTTGTTATACCTTCATGCGTACTTTCCCTGTATATATGTTTTTAGTTCATATTTTTTCAAGCAGACATTTTTGCGGTGATTTGTTTTTGGTTCAAAATATCGATAAAATACACCGGGAATAGTATGAAAGACGTATTCTTTTTTTGGAAAATTTTTTTGAAATGTTTAACAGGAAAATATGGCTATCTATGTGCAGAAAAATACTGATCGTGGCATTTATCGATTTTCCCAACCAGAAAGAAATCACCGAAGAATTCCCCCCGCTTGGGCAGATACGAGTTAATTAATTTCTTTTATATTTAAGTAATTTATCGCGTTCTGTGTACAATAAATACGAATAAGCGTTGGCAGTGGTAATTTATACTCAACCGCGATTGAAGACATTCCGTGCGAGTGTCAATTCACACGCGTGTAGGAAATTGAGCACGTTGCGGCTTGAAATTGACGGAGCGCAGTAATGATTTATGAGAAAACGTACACGCCAGAGGTACGACGAACTGGAATTATTCATCGCTCGGAATTCATTTTATTAGGGTGGTCCGTGACCGAGAATCCGAGGATTCGCCCTCATTAAAGTTTTAAATGAATTTCTCCCTTTTTTTTCTTTCTTCAGTCACTTAGCCTGATTTATCCCTTATTGGTATTAAGTTGTAAAATTTTCTTTTTTCTTATTTTTAGTAAGCCTTTAGATCGATTATTTTTTGTTTACTCCAGCTATTTAAAAAATGTTAAAAGCTCAACGATTTTAAACAATACTTTTGTTAAACTAAAAGAGCTTTCAACTTTTTATAAATAATTTCAAATTTAAATTTATTTTTGCATTTGAAGAAGTTTTTAACTTACATGCATACTTACTCTACTCCAGCAGTAAAAATTTACTTTTCAAATGTAAAGCGCACTTTAATACTAAGTCAAATTCCTTGATAGACTTTTTCAGTGCGATTCACGACTCGTTATCGTAACTCCTTGCGATTCAACGCCGCCGGAATTTTTGCAAAGACACGTCGTGCGAATAAAATATACACCTCTCATGTTAAATATATTTTTCTTATTCGAGGAGTAAACGCAATCTCAATCTCTTCTTTTTCGCGGTTCTGCTCAAACTCTTTTTCTCGGTCGCTTCTTTTTTCTGCATCCGTAATTCAACATTGAACTTTCAGAAACGTGTCGATATTTAATACAATATTTTCCGCGATAATTTGTTTAATACTTATTTTCTAAATTTTAACAAATTCTAAACTTGCATTTATTTGCTACATATTATTTGAATATGTAGCTTTCATAAATTTAAATTAATTTATAAAAAGCTTGAATGTAACCGAAAGGCTCCTTTCGAACTTCTTTGTGCAAAAGATTAAAATTCCAAACGGCAAAAAATATCCCTATTCCAATCCAAAACTTGACTAGAAGTTTCTCCGCAATGCAACGCAAACATCGGTGCACATTTCCATTTAATCGGAAAAGCGGTTTTCCTTTTTAATCAACGGCCCCTGCGCGTGCCCCTTTATCGTGGATAAAGTCGAGATTAAACCAATAGCAAGCAACCGATTAAGAGCATCAAAAGCGCGAGTGAAAAAGCAGGTGTTAGCAGCTCGGACAGCATCGGCGCCCTCGTGGCGGAGGTTAACTTTAGCCCGGGGTTGCGCCCCGGCTAGTCCGGGGGGGGGGGGGGGGTACTCGATGGAGCGTTGTGCGGTTAATGGAGTTCACGTGTCGCGTTTGATCTTTTGCCTTCATAAAGGCGGGAGAGCGGCTCGGCCCCGGTCACCTGAATGCTGACCCTGTTAACGAGCAACGCCGAGTGCTCGTTTCGCCTGAGCCTTTTGTCACTGGACACGCGAGGAGCCGCTTCATCTGATGTTGATGCTGCATCCTCGCGCTCTGCACTGCTCTTCTTTAAACCTGCTCTCATCAAATTAACGCGGGCATCACTACGATTTTTATAACAAAAGATCATTGGGAAAAATTTTAACTACAGTCAGTGAGTAATCGATTCACTGATGAATTTTTACCCACTGATAATATAGTTGAGAGTCAATTTTCAATAGTAAAGTCCGCACGACTTCAAAAATTCATCGTAAAAACGTAAGAACCCAGTAGATCTGCAAAAACATTTAGCATAACCTAGTGTAAGGCTGAAGTGAATTTATCACCGCTGAAAATTCCTTGATAAATTTCCTACTATATTCCGGTATCCCGAAAAGCAATAAAACAAGCCCGAATGGCCTCTCGCGGCGCCGCGGAACAATGCATGAATTGAGCGTTCGATTAAAACAACAAATTTCGATATCCCTTAGATCTCCTCCTCGGTCCCATTAAATCCGAGAAACTTCGCCCCCTCGCCTCTCGTTTCAATAACAGAGGAGAGCGGATACTGCTGGCTGCGGCTCGCCCGAGCGTCGCATATCCATCGTAGGAGCTAGTTACACACGAACTGCATCGTCAAGTGTTTGCTGTAACTACCACGGGGCGCCGAATAAATACGAGATGGAGAGCAGACTAGTACTGAGGGAGAACGAGCCACTAAATTATTGTTCTTAAATTCACGTGGGGAGACTTTCGAGAGCTTGCACCGACGGTAAATCGTCTAGAGATGCCGCCGGTTACGTAAGCCTATTACGACTTTGGGCATTCTTTCTCTGCTTGTGATTGGCTTTTTAAGTAACTGTCAATTCCAATCTGGTTATTCTAGTAGAAATTATTTTGCAGCGAAATACTAGTGAGATATACTGAGAAAAATGTTTTAGTAGAAATTTAGTAGAAATTGCTTAATTATAGGTAGTAATGGAGGGACATTACCTACATGCTACATTTTAGAGTAAAAATTGTTGTATTAAATTTATGAAATTTCTATTAACAAATTAATTCTGTTATGCTACTTTCTAGTAACACCCTATCGATAGTATTTTGATTTCTGATTTACTGACATAAATAACAATAAAAAAATTCACTTTTCCTGATTTAAAATTTTAGTTATCGTATACAGGGAATAAATAAAAATATCTTCAGTTAAAAATTTGCCACTAACTGTGAGTAATTGATGTAAAAGGTCATAAAATTTCATAATGTAAGTGAAATGTCAAAAAAGTAAGTAAAATTTACATTCCATTAAAAAATTAACCCTATAACGGTAAAAAATTAGCAATCAAAAACTAAAAAGTCTTAAATCAAGTCCGCAATTACATCGCTTTGAATAATCCGCTCTCATACTTCATAATTACCGGGAAAGTTGCAATTCCCGATGATTAACCCAAAAATCAGGGAACCGGGCTCCGTCGCAAAAAAGCGCGCGGCGAATAAAGCGCGAGTTTCCGCACTCATTTACGCGGGAGAGCGGAGCGGGGCCGCAACCGCGGCCCGTATATCAGGCGGGCGCGCGAAGGAATTATGAGTTTTCGTGGCTTCCGGCGGGCGCGACCCCCCGCGCCGCGCGACACTCCCTGACAAAGAATCGCATTTGTCAAGCGGGGGGCGTCGCGCGGCTCAAAGGGTGGCCGGGCACATCGAGCGCCTGGAAATCGGACGGGCCGAGGATTGATATCGTAAAAAGCGACGGATCTCCCCCCCTAACTTCTTCCCCCCCGTCGGCTGACGGTATGATTCTTTTTCGCCCCGGGTAAGCTCTTATTAACGACGTCGCTTTTTCGCCCGCGATCACGACCGGGAGATAATGTGCGCTTCTTTTGGCGACCCTTTTTTTTCGCCGACGAGTTTGCGCTGACTGATGTGTTCTGTTATTTTTGGGAGGAAGAAAGCTGGATATTTGACCGGTTAATCGTGTTCATAACTTCATTTTGGATTTCTTTTTATATCTTACGCCGATTATATGTGGATTCTTTATTAGTATACATTTTTTTTATAAATGTTAGGACGAAAAATTGTGGGAATGAGATACGAATACAGGAAACGATAAATACGAATAATGGTAGATGTATTTAATTTTTTTTGTAACTAATATACTTGGTATTGAACGAGGTTTTGCGGTAATCCAATAAATTCACATTTAACTGCGATTTTTCTATTTCTAAAACTAAACAATTATTAGGAGGAAATTTCATTCATTGGAATGCGAAAGAATATATCTCACATAACGTGATATTTCGTTAATTAAGTACAATTCAAGTTTAATACAAATGTTTATATTTATATTATATTTATTTATATTTATATTTATATTTATTTATATTAGCTTTTTCAATTTTTCGTAATTTTTTATTGAATATATTAGTACATAGTTAAGTTATAACAAAAATCAGTAGTATAAGTCGAATGCAGTCAGGCAATATAAAATCGAGCTTTATCCGTAGTCTGACTATTTCCAACATTTACTACTGAGTTTCATTGCAACTTTGCTATTTCTCGAAAAGTTCAGTAAACTTCGATCGAACAACCTTCGAAAAACTTCAAAAACCAATTATCCCAGTAAAATTTTCGCGCGCTCTTCCACCCCTCAAATCTACCATTTGAGTACAACCGTTCATTAACCTTTCTCCCAGCGATCCCTTGCGCGGCCTCCACGAGTTTCCTCCAAAGTGACTGGATAAAAGTACAGAGTTCGACAAATCGTAACAAAAAGGCCGCGGAAACGGAGTCGTAGCCGGGGCGAGAAGAGAGAGCGGAAGCGGCCTGTCACACGGACGAGGGGCGGGTTATTGTTTCGCTTTGGTAGAGGGAGAGGAGAGAGGTGCCCCCGCTTTGTCATGGTCGGCCGGTTAACCGCGAACAATACCGGCCGCGCGACGCTGCGTGCAGCGCTCCCCGCGCTCAGTTTTGGCAGATTTACAGCGGGGGTTAATCGATGATCGGAGAACTTCCGCGAGTAGCAGCGCGCGACCGACTGGCAACGAATTACGTTGCGAGAAAGAAAGCCCAGCCAGAGACTAACGGTCGAAAATATTAATGATGAAAAGAGTAACCTGTTCGTAGATATAATTGTTATGGATATCGACGGGTTTGTTCGGGTTGCTTAGTGGAAATCAGAAAAGTTTAGGTTGCCTCGGAACTGTTGCTTTGATTACAATGATAGATGTTTTTTTTTTATTAAAGATTCAATATTGTTTATACTTTGTAGGTTTTTTTAATGCGAAATTTTGTATAAGTGTAATGAATTATTTATATTTCCCTTTCCTTAAATACACGCACAAATTAATAACATTTTAAATTATCGTAAAAGCTACCGAAAACAAACTGAAGACGTTGAATCAAAGAACAAATTCTTAGATATCGTTCGATCTTTGAGTCGTTAGCGCAAATCCTTAGGTAGCCGT
>JAXIUT010000001.1:6018071-6037431 GCA_035586675.1 Eurytoma californica
AAGACGTTGAATCAAAGAACAAATTCTTAGATATCGTTCGATCTTTGAGTCGTTAGCGCAAATCCTTAGGTAGCCGTAATCAAATTGGAGAGACCATCCGAACTGGTTCATAGGTCCTGTTACGACTGACGAGTTGAATTAATATCTCTCTCAAATCGGATTAAGCGGGTAATCCTCCAGTGGAGATTACACTGGTAATCCAGCGGCGATCTTGAGAGGGTCGCATAGGTAAAAGTAATTGGCTGTAATATAGTAGACCTCGCATTAATCTGCGCGGCCGCAAACCGTATCAAAGGAGAGTATCGGTGAATAACGACTACGCCGCCTCACGGACGGCAAAGAGAGCCGCGAGTGGCGAGCGAGTAAAAGAAAAAGAAGCAAAAAGGAGCACGGAGGATCGAGAGGAAAGGTAGACGCGATGGATACGCGCTGAACGAGCGAGTAATGAATGTAAGTAAGGTATAGCGGAGAAATGGAAAACTGATAAATGTGCGAGCAGAGATCAGGATGCAGGTGAATACGGCGAGATTGATGCGCATAAAAAGAATGGAAATAGTCAATGTTAAGTTTTTTTAGGTCAACATTATTTTAAAATATTACAAACGCATCAAAGGTGCAGAGTAGATAATCCTTGCTGTTATTAATAAAGGTTTGATTCGATTATCGTTTGAACGAGGGGACGGGGCCACGGAACGTTGATCATGTTCAAAAATTATATTTTTATAATTTTAATAATAATTTTTTATTCGTAATTAGAAAATTTTGTTGACTTAATGTGTATTAAGTTCGATTTTTAAAACTGCTGAAGGCAATTGAATATTTAAAAAAAATTAATTTCTCAGAATTAATAAATTTTCGTTTCAATATCGGTACGCAAAAAACATGAGGTATAAGTAAATATGCAGCTGTAGATGAGTAATGAATTCAATACTTTTGTCAATACAATCTCAGACATCCATGAATTCTTTTTTAAAAATAACCATTGAAAAAATTTACAAATCGAACATCTTTCAAAATATTAAAAACGATATCGAAATAAAAAAATATTTTGAAAATGAAAGGGGGTACTAGGAAACTGAAAGCTCGACTAGAAGGCGGGAAAAAATCGTCGGAGAAATGGGGATGAAAATACGAGCGCGCGCGTAGAAACTACTTGAAGACCGGGGAAACTTTTCGGCATCCGTTTTCTTCGCGCGCGCGGCTCCTGTATCGGACTTTACGACGCGTCTCGGCTGCAGTTCATCTCCCGCGATCCTCGAGCGTAAGAAGAAAAAAAGCGGGGTGAAATCCCAAAAGCCAAGCAACGCGGGGAAAGTCGGTCGCTTATCCCCGGAGTATCAATTCGACGGTAGTGACTGCGCCGAGAAGCGAGAGAAGGAGAGGGAGAGGAAGTATGAAAGTGATCGGTATTCAACGAGAATATTCTTTCCCATTTTATGCGATCCAAGGAAGCGCGGAACTGATAAAGAAGAGAGATGACTAAGGAATCATCAATATGCGCTATTTCATGAATTATCCATGTTTCCACCTTTTTTTATGTGAATACTTCGCGCTCGTTCGCACAAAAGCGTAATTCATCAGAACCGCAGGCAGGAATTTAAGCATTTTATCGCATTGGCAGGTCGTTTTTCATGATTGCTAAGTAGATTAACTGTTATTTAATTTTTTATTCTACTGCCAGATTGAGAAGAATATTATTTATGGACAATGAAATCAAATGCGCTTATGAAATTGATTGATAAAATGAATATTAAAATTATCGAATCATCCGTTTTCCATATTAGATCAGTTTATTTTTTAATAAAAAAAGTTATTACTATTAGTATTACTACCACTCCCCATTTTACGACTATTAATGCCTTTTATTACACATTCATATGGCCATAAAAGTATACGACCCTAAATCTTTTTACTGCTTTTTCATAATTGAAATTGAAATATTTTTTTACTGCTAGAATATAATTTGAAATTCATATTCCTTGGCATCAATTTTTCTTAAGATATTGTTGAATAACATTCGAAGAGTAGCAACAATCAGCTACTTTTTTTATATCACATGTCCTCTGTAGAGAAAATTTTTCTTTTCTATATAATTTCTTAAAACTATTTTGCAAAAAACAAATTGATCAGGTTTGATGTCACTATCTAACTTTTTATTTTATACCTGTAATATTGCTAAAAAATTCCTAAAACTTGAAACATTTTTTATTCTGTTTTTTTTATTTACATTTTTTCAAAACTAACCACTGAGTGAACGCCTAATATTTTAAAGTTTTATATATGACACGACTGGAAGAGTCACTAACCGACAAAATAAAACTACCTAGAACAAAACAATCAAGCAAAGCTTACCGAATGCAAAGCAAATGCTTTGCCTTTTTTTCAGAAACATCGGGCAAACAATTCCGTCGGGCGGAAACAGCGCCGGCTGCCAAAAAATTTATCCCCGTTTAACGAAGCAGTTCTCGGACGAGTTATGCGCGTCCCGGCGACAAAGCTCGCTCCTCCGCGACGGAATGCAAAAAGGGGATCGGAGTGCGCGGAACCCGGAAGTTGCGCCGGCGGAGGAGCCGGTCGCCGGGGTCGTGGACATGTTAATTCCCGGGGATATCTCTCTCTCGCGTGCGGAGGGATCGGGGAGACGCGCAACACGTGCCGGCGGAATACATTTTCGCCGCCCGGAGGCGACCCGCGGGACTTTTTGCCGGACCGATGCTCGCATCAGCAGTCGGAGCCCGTCGTCGAAGCCCGCGAAGCGCAAAAAAAGAGAATCCGCTGAAATTTCCCTGGTAATCGATATCGCCTGGAATTTCGTGCTGCTTGCTGCCATGCGCAACGTGTGCTCTTTTTCGGCTGGCTTACCTGCTTCGATTTATTTCCTTATTTGGACAAATTTATTAATTCACGTAAAATTTTCACGGAAACTACATAATTTTTGCTATATTGCAATTTCAATTATTTTTGCAATTGATAATCAAATTTCTTTTTCAGAAAGAAAAAGATTAATGTTCTTTTTAAACAGTTAAAGGCACACTAAAATATATTGTACCAATGTAATGATAAAAATTTCATCCGTAATAAAAATATTATATTTTACGAAACGTAAAACGAGTTTTACTTTAATTTTTAACGAAAATTTTTCCAACTTCTAATTAGAAACTGGTATTCGCTTGGATTAAAAAAGAATTAAAGATTTTTGTACAGCTTCAAAAATACCGTTCTTGGATTCGTTCATAATTCACCCTCACTAAATACGTTAAAAAAATTCATCGTTAAAGAAAATTCAGAAACAACCGCACTCATATAATTTCGCCCTCCAGGAACATAACGTCGCACATTCCATTTTAAGAAACAAAAACTCAGCGACTCTTTCTAAAAAAAGGAAGGAAGCCCCATTGAGAGCGCGGGGCAAAAACGGCGAACTCAGCGGCGCCGTCGCCTCGGAGCGGAATTGAAAACACATCGCGAGGCGCGAAACCGTAGACGCTCGAGCGCGAGCTCTCCGCCGCGCATGCAACATTCATGCGAGCAGTCCTTCGGAAGCTCGCCCCCTCATAAACGACTCTCGAGCGGTTCCCGCGACTCCCCCGAGCTTTGCTCCGCCGCGCGTTGAAAGAAGCGCGCGATTAAAAAAAAAAAGAGGAGGAAAAAAGAGAGAGGAAGGCAGAGCGGGCGCGTTACTTTGGCGCGCGTCTCGCTTCGCCCCCTCGCGCGACAAAAAGCGCTTTGTGCGAGCAGCCCGGGCGCGTGCGCGTTTTTCTCCCCTCCGCGAAAATTCCATTCTCCTTTTGACGACTCTTTTTTTTCGGCGAGTCGCGATTATTCATTCGGACGATTTCACTCGGTGAATGGCCTGGGCGTGGTGGAGGGCCGGGCGAGTTTTGAAAAATCGACGGCTTCCGCGGATTAAACGCTCCCGGGTGCTCGGGTAGCTATGGCTTGGACGGGGTTCCTTTGTTCTAGCTGCGGTCAAGCGATTGGATGTTGAGGATATGTCTGACTTAAGATTGATGTTACTACTTAATTGAGATATCCCTTTATCCTTCGATGTAAGAAGGACTCAAAGTAGGTGATTATTGTGGCCAATCTCTTGAAATATCTCACGAAATTTCAATTTTGTTTGTAAAAGATTGAAAATTCTATATTTTGCTTTGCTAATGAAAACTGACGTGCAGGAATTGGATTGTAAATTCATGTATCGCTGTATGCTTATTCAGGTGTACAATGATTATTGTTATACATTTATTTTCTATTGGTATAGTTAATAAGAAAAATTATTAAAATTATTAAAAGTTTTAAATGTTTATATGAATATTAAAAATTACAATTCTTTATTCTATTACGAATGAACAAATTTCTAATAATATTGCTATAAATATCTAATAAAATGCTTTTCTGTAAGAATATTGTTAAAATTTTTTTATCATTGAATATTTATTTATTGATTGCATTTTACAGTTTTTAATAATTGAAGCAAAATAAAGTTTGTATTTGAGCATGTGCGTGATTTTACAGATTTTTCGTATCATAAGCCTAAATAAATAAGTTTTTCTTTACTACTAAAATAGCGGGCAGATTAAGAGATCGCAGCAGAAGATCGCAAATCATAAAAATCCAGGGGAAGAATTTAAATTACTCTAAATAAAAATAGTCATTACGGCACCCTCGCTTATTATTTCACATCGAATTTAGCGTTCTTCCTGGCGGAAGCCTGCGCAGCCTGCCCTTCGCTGCAGACTTTTACAATAAAAATAATCCGGTAAGGTTCCACTCGCAAGGAGAGCCAAGCCTCCCCTCCCTTTCGAAGAAAGAGAACTTCAGACCATTTCAAGCGTTCGTTGTGCATACTTAATAAGAAACAGTAAAAAAATGCAATGGGAGGCTCTACGAGTCGGAGAAAAAACAGAAGCCAAGAAAAACTCGCCGGCTCTCCCACTCTCTCTTTCTTCGCCGCACTCTCCTTTTTCTCCCTTTTGTTTTCTTTACGCGCATAATAAGAGGCGAGAAATAACGATCGAAGTACTTTCTCCAGCTCGAGTCGCGACGCCTCGGTCTCCTCACGAGGAGAAAAGGTAATTTACTGCCCGTCGTTCTTCACTCTCCCTCTCTCTCCTCCGTTTGGGTAGTAAAAAGTAAAATAAGACGAGAGCCATGCGAACGGCCGGCGAAAGAAAGTGGGAAAAGGGAGTCAGTAGTTATGCGAGGAAAGACGAAGGGACGCACTTAGCTAAATGGCCGGGACTTTTACCGACTATCGGTTGAATGCACTGCTCCCAAGCTGCGCCCGTTATGATGTTTCTTTACGCGCGACGCGCGTAAATCATTGCGCTTTAGCTGCTAATGTTTTTCCACGGCGAGTACGCTCGTTTGTTTTTACCGGCTACACCCTGTATCCCTTTACAGTTTCCCTACGAAATCTTTTACGCTTCCGCTTTTGTTGTTAAGCGCTAATTACGCGGATTTATAAATCCGGGAAAGTTTCATTATTCAAAGGAAAAGTTGAAACTTTATTTTCGTCAAGTTTGCAGTTGGAAATTAGTTTTCTTCGGGAGCTTCTCTTTCTATTGTGGAATCGTTGATGAATACTTGCATATATAGAAGCTCAATTTTTCTGTGCTATTATTTTGGTAATTATGGGTACAGCCCTCCTAAATTGAATTGTCTTTTAGTTTATAATAAAAAAAAAACAAGTAGAACTAACTTAACTAATTAAATTGTAAGTTGGAAAAATAAAAAATCAAGCCTTCTCAAGAAAAAGAATACTCAAGCGATATTTTAATTATTCTTTATTTGCAAACGAAACAATTAGTAAACCAAATAATTTGCGAAACATCGTAAAATTAATTAGCGATCCAAAATAAAAGATTGTACAACTTTTTCTCGAAAATAGTCGAAACTCATTTAAAAGACAATTAAAGCCGGCGCACCTAGGCAACGGCGGAGGTACTGTAAAACGGGACAATTTTCTAACTCGTGAGATTTTACACCGGATCGCTCGACACGTGTTCGCGCGGGCGAAGGAGGAGTGCAAGGGAAAATATGAGCGGCTCGCCAGGGCAAAATAGAGATTTGTATGCAATGATAAAATTAAGGGGAAAGTAGGCGGGGGTGGGATGGTGGCGTGCGGAAATTGAAATTTACCGACGACACTTCGCCGCTGTAATTTGCAAATACGACCTCTCGAGCGCCGGATCCGCGAGTGCGCGCATCGCTGAAGACTCCGAGCGTGGGTTTAATTATGAAAAAAATGAGATTTCCCAAATCAAGCCGCACTCTGCGTTGCAATTTATGCAATGTCCTCTACGCGATTACCGTTTCTATAATGCGCCGAATTCAGATTAAACTCTTATTATTCTGTTATGTGAAAATTTTTAGAATTTAAAATAATTAACGATTTATGTTTTGTAAAAGTAAATTGTGAGAAAATTAACCAGCAACGGGCAAAGGAGGTCGTAATAGTTTTAAAAAAAATGTTTCATACTATTTTCAATAAAAAATAATTACTATTTTTCAATCGATTGTAATTTATTCTTCCTTCGAGAAGCTCGGGTGCAGGATCTAAAGTATTAGTGTACAACTGACGAATCACTCCTAACAATACCGCATTAAAATGTAAATAATAATAATGAATACTAAAGAATTACAATCATTAAATAAAAATTTCCACCTGAGAAACGCATGTGAAACAGAAAATTAAAAATTTAAATCAGAAGCTCAGATATATCAAATATCTATCAAAACGATCTTTTAAGAAAATGCATAGTTCATCCGACGGTCGGGCAAATTTTCAAAGAGTGTCGGGAGGCGACGCGACGTTTGGGGTCTGGAGGGCCATTCCGCGCAGCCAATCCCTTCGGCCCTGCAGGAGGCCGGTGAATCCGTAATTCATCCGCGCGTCGGCAAGGGCGCGCGACATTTGTCAGGACCACACCTGCACATGGCGCGCCGCCTTTAATTCATGCGACCGCAGATGCAGCTGCTGCGTGTACTTCTCTACCAAGTGTCGAATCAGTTTCGAAAGAAAAACCGGATCCCAAAAATTGCGATGAAAAAGTAAAGACCTCCAGAGCGATTTATTTTATATTTCATTCATGAACTGGTCAATAATCATTAATAAATTCGAATAAACTAAAAATGGTTTATTAGCATTGAATGGTATTATTTGTTAGTTGTTCTGATTTGAATTAAAATATTGTTACTTCAGAAGTATTATTCGTTAAAATTAATAGAAAAAAGTTCTACTATTAAAATTTAATAAACAGTGTTTACATTAAAACCCTACTCTTCGAAGTAAAACGTCCAATTGTAAATCCGAAAGATCCTATAAAAGCAATTTTTAGATTCTAATGTTTCTAAAACTTCAAGAGGCACGTTTACCACGACTATACGGGTGTGCAAAGCCCTGGGTGGGTAGAGAAATCCCAATAAAACAAACACCGGTACTAAGCTGAAAATAGAACAGCCCGGTAAAACTGGACCACAATTTTTCCCCTTGATTGCGCGGATTACCCACGGCGTGTCCCACGGCCGGTCGGATCCCCGCCAACTTCGCAGGAAGCGAGGCGCGGCTAGCAACGGAATACCGGAGTCCAAGATTAGGGCAGGCCGGGGAACGCCCCAACAGTGGCGTCCAGCTTAACCCACTTGTTCGTCCCGAGCGGGAGCGACGGGCGCTCGAGCAAAAAGTCACGCGGATACTCCCAGACGGCGTTCAATCAGATCTTAGGGGCCACTTGAATAGTCCTTCGTGGCTCGGTATTTTCTGAGATAAAGCTTGGAGTTATTTTTTGCTAATGTGCTTTACAAGCTTTTTATGGATTGTAAAACTTTTATTGGAGGTTGTTAAGTAACTTGTATTTTTTTTTAACATCATTTATTTTTTATGGCGATTAATTGTAAAAGCGCAAGTTTTATAAGGAATTATGTATATTTATACCTCGCAGCTTCGGTTAAGTAATTTAAATATTGTTTGAACTGAATGCATTTGTATTACTTTTACTTTACCTCTAACCCTCTAACCTTCTTTTTAAGACTTTTAAGCGCCAGGGATTCCGCGCGGAAAATTTAATATTCGACATTGCTTTTCCTCAGAGCTTTTGTCTTTACAAATGCTGTTGTCCTATTTTCGAATCCCATTGAGGCGGTACAACTTTCATTGTAATAACGTAAGAAATGAAAGTAATCCCTTTTTCGAATTTTGCTGTGAAAAGCGTGTATTTTATACTTTTAAATTGATCCCTTTCAAATTTTGAAAAAATGTTATTATTCTTAGATTCTTCAAACATTTCCACGATCATTGTATTAATTATTTCCTGTTTAACTGGGCATGCGAAAAAAGTACTTTGTTTCGCACTGTTAATTTCTTAAGAATAATCGTTAACTGACTCCTTTTGTTCAACGAACTAAAAGATGCAAAGTAATGCTCGGCAAAAAAAGAGCGAGAGCAAAAGAATATAATGAAAAGCTTGCGCGCCGGCGCACGCAGATCCTATTCCGCGCTTATTTAAATTACTCGACATACTTTTTTATCTTGCATTTACTCTGCGACCAGCTCAAAGTTTCTCGAGGGCTGGACAAGTATAAGGGAGTTTTCGCGTTAAAACTGTTGTTGAAATATTTTTTTATTAAGGACGCAACTTATTTAGTTCAATTTTTTATTTGATCCTATTATTGTAAGAAGGTCGTGTAAAGTTGCGAGCACAGTGAATTATTAAGTGACTTTTATAACGGTTTGCAATTTCCAAAGTAAACTATGTAAATGTTTTACAGGAACAAACTTGGAGCGATTCTAAGCTAACACGTAATCCAGCTACCGGGAAGGTGGTCGGATTGATTTTAAAATTCATTGTAAATAAAGCTTTAATCCAAATATATATAAAGAAAAATATATCATGATCAAAGATCAAGTGGTGCACATTTATTACATACACGCAGTACACTGACTTTTGATATATCTACTAAGGCTCTTAAAAATTAAAAAATCTTTATTAATACATTGGCATGAAGGTTCCTTGTACTGAATTTGTAAATACTACTTTCAAATCAATGCATTTGAATATGATGCAGGCAATTCTGAAAAAAGCTACGTACATTAAGAAAGCTCGCTATTTTGAAAACGTTAACAATTTTTTAAAAACTATAAGCATTTCTCTATTTACTGTAATTATCCAAAACCATAAAGAACAAATTATCATTAAATATAAATTCGAAACTACTTGTATACCTAAAGAAGTTCCGTCGTTGGTATTTATAATTATTGCATAGCGTGAGCTTAAACACAAAAGTATAAGATAACGCCGCAGTTACTTGGCCGCTCCTATAACAAAAATTAGCCCAGCCTCGTACACAATGGACTTTTCACTGTGCTACGGCCACGCTGATCCGGCTTCTCAATGTATATATAAGAAAAGAAAAGGGTAGGGGGTAGGCAAAAGAAAAAGAAAGTCGACGACGGAAGGAGCGAAGCCGTTGCCTCCCGTTCGGCCGCTTAGCGGCGGGCATAATAGAAACGGAAATAGGGGTATCTTGTGCCTAAGAAAAAGGAGATGAAGCCGGTCTTATATACTTTTTCGCTCCTCAGACGCGCCGCTCGGAGAAAGTCCTGGGACTTTTCTTTCAAGGCGGGCTGCTTGCACGCCCTCGCTCGCGCTTTACAAAGCATGCGAGCGGACGATAATGACCGGGGAAAAACGAAGATTACAGATAAAGAGCTACAAAAAGAGAAATTAGTAAAAATTAATTATCCTCTTTGTTACGGCCAACCACCTTTCTACCCTTCTGCGTCTCTTCGCTCTCTTTTCATTCGCGCGTTATATCCGATTGTCGGGTGGAGAATTATTTATAAAAGAAAGATTTTAATTTTTTAACACCAAGTTTATAGCGAAATATTTTAATGTTTAATTAAAATTATAATAATGAAAAAGTAAGGCCTTTTTTAAATTAGACTAGAAACTTGATTAGCGCGCGTTCCGCGCGCATGGATAATTTGTCGCTGAACTCTGAAATTGACTGCTTCTCTAACTCTATTCCTTTTCTTTTTTGTTCCTTTCCGTGGTATCAACCAATGAATTTTTTGATAACGCTCTGAATTGGCTCTACTTTCGATATATCGCCATCTTCCTTTTATATATGGATCAGATTTCACAAAGTTATTTGCTAATTACAACCGCCTCCAGATACTCTTATCTGTAAGCAAACAAACTTACAAATAATATTTTAAATTAACAATTATACTTTCTAGTTTCAAAGATATTGAACATTGTAAATTAAAATCTTGTTTTTTTTTATCTATTTTTAGATGAATAAAAACACCTGCCACAGTTTCAAGAAAATCTGATTCAGAATTATGAAATTCTTCCAATCAGTTTCTAAAATAAATTAAAGGAAAATTGATTGTCACATCTCGCTTCGACTGATGTACGTACTTTCTATGCTTTTACAGTAAATGGATGCATTCCTATTGAGCCCACGCAACTTGATAATACAAAACATAAAAATTCGCCAACCTTTCCTCGAAAAGTCTGCTCGAGATTTGAAGCCTTCGAAGGTCCGAACCTTCCGTATTTCATGCATGTATGCATGAACCGGGCAAATTAAGCCGCAACTCGCGATACAGAGACACATACACGCGGGCTGGCGGATCGGCCGGCAACGAGCCGCGAATTTATGTTTTCAATATCTTTCGCTGGGGTCCCGTCTCTCCTTCCCGCTCCCGGGTGGCCAGCCGTTAGCATCGGGCCGCGCAGACGGCGCCTTCCTCCAGACTCGCGGGCGAAAGTTTACACCCCAATTTCGACCGGCGGAAAATTTCATTCCACCGACGCGCGGTTTTGAGGAGACGCTCAAAGGCTCCGGGACTCGACGATGGAGATAAATATAAAATACGGCCTGCCCGCGGAGTTTTCACATTTATTTCTCTTCTTCGTCTTTTATCTCCGGTGACGTATTAAGATAACTCTCTGGTAGGTGGGAGACGGGAGTAGGGTGATTAGCATTATTCTCCGTCGCTCGCACGAGGCATGTTTCATTGGTATATTTGTGACATGTGATTTTAATTAAATTGATGACGTACTGATGAATAATTTGAGATACCGGCCTAATGAATGATTTTTATTTTCTCACTTTTTACAAAGTTAAATTGCATCAGTGAAGTGAATTGTGCAACACTTTTGTATTTATGCAAAGTACAGACTGTACGTAATTAAACTTATAACATCTTCGTTGTCTTTACTTTATAAAATTTTATTTTAGTGTACTAAAGTAAGATTTAAAAAACAAATTGATATTATTTATCTTTGTTTTAATTTTTTTTAATTTTTTAAATTTTATCTTACACTATTTCTTTAAAAAATCCGCAAATTATAATTTTAAAATGGTCACTAAATGGCCACTTACGTGTTCTTGACATGTGGGCGCAGAGTACTTAATTGAAATGCTTTATCATTAACTGAGGGCGCGGGCATGAAGGAAGAATGAAAGAGAACAAGGAAGAGCCACACGTAGGGGGATAAAGTAACGCGTTTTCGACGGAGGGCGAGATCAAGACGAGAGGAGGATGGCCGGGAAACTGGACTACGCGGCGCGTCAGTCGCCATGGAAATTAACGTCTGCACTGGGAGGGCTTTGAAATTCGTCGCTGAATGCGGTTGTACGTCCGCATGCCCATTCCCTTCGCCCGTTACAGCCCCGTGTTGTTGTTAGGCGTTACCATTGTTTCTCCGCGGGACTTTTGAATGCACGAGTTTCAATGGAAAATATTCACTTTGAAGCTGTGCAATTACGTGAAATGGGGAGCACTTGTTTCTTAATATGGAACTGAAGGGGGAGACATTTATTTTGCGTGCCTGATGCTTACGCTGGGGATGACATTTACAAAGTTATAGTAGAAAAAAGACGCAAGCCAATTAATTCGTGGAGTTATTGCTTTTTTACAGGCATTGAAATTTTAGCTAATTAATTTTTGTAGAGACAACATTGTTAAAAGTATTATATTTGTTGATAATTATTATATTTTAATATTGACGCAAACACTACCAGAAATATTAGAAAAAGCTTTTTAATACTTTTTAATGATGTACTTACATGAAAAATAATGCACTCAATTTTAAAAAAAATTTAGACATGTATGTGCTTTTATTGTCAGGTTTTATTGCTTGGTCTTATTTCAAATAAATTTTAATTTTAACATATATATTACGCTAATTTAAAATTAATTATACAAACATTTTAAAGACATTGTGTTTGTTCTTAGGGTGACAGAGGTGGTCCATTGGTTAAAGAAAACAAGTAGGTTCTTGTCGGCGTTGTATCAGCTGTTAGTGGTCAAGGTTGCGCTACAGGAACTCCGGATCTGTTTACCAAGGTATCATACTATATTCCATTTATCCGCTCAGAAACGGCAAAGATAGACGGATCGCCAGATGAGGCGGAAGGACAGTCAGGAGACTGGACAGGAGCAAATCCAGGAGGATGGACTGGTCACCAACTTCCAGGATATCCATGGTATCCATGGGGATTTCCTCAAATCCAATGGCAGGGGTAATTAAGAATATGAGAAAAAAGCTTTAATTACCTAACAGTAATTAATTTTGTACATCTTATATAATATTGTAAAAGTACATTAAAAAAAAACATTTTCTTCTTGGAAATATTTATTAGAATGAAATTAAAATATTAATTTTTGATTATGGTACAATTTGAGAGATTAATGCTGTAAAAATCAAATTTTAATAAAATTTAAAACAGAATTTGCAAAGAGCGAGACGATGACTATCTATTACGCTTGCAGGCGTGCTATGCGAAATAGCATCTCCCACCGCGCAGGCGAATTAAAAACTTTTATTCGAAATAAATCTCGCGGCCGTTCCGCACGCAAGTAAGAAAAAGCATAACAAAGTAACCCGTTTTATCAAGTGGGATAAAAAAAAAGGATCGGAATAAAAAAAGGGTACCCTCGGCGCGCGCGCGCAAACTCGCCGCTTTTAAATCTTTTTTTGGCTTCGTGTCCCGCTACGAGGCGATTCTTCTCCCGGGGAATCCTCGCCGGGGGAGGCGCAAGCTCCGCAGGACTCTCCCGCCGTGAAAATGCGTAAAAATGAGCGGCAATTTTTCAGACAACGCGAATTCACGCAGATTAAGCGGCGGCTTCTTCGCTCCCTTTCTCTCTCTCTTTCGTGAAATTGATCGCGCGCCACTTCGCGTTCCGCGTTTTTTTCCCCGCTCCGAGCCCCTAATAGCCCAGCGAGCTGATGCTCGGCCGATCGAACGTTTGGAAAATATATTCCTTTTGTTCCTAGCGGGAAAGCTGCATTTTTTACTACGGTAAAAATGATGGGGTCATTTTACGAGTCAGTACACGCGACAATAAAATGATGTTACGAAAGGACATCAAAATGATGTCACGGATAGACACTTTCCGTTACAAGATATGACATGCGGATCGTTCCATTGCCGGGCTTGTCCTGTTATTTTATGTCGTCATTTTATGACATGTATTTGAAATATATGAAAAATTACTTTATTGTCCTTTCACTGAAGGGACAACTTCATGTGTATAATATATTTGAAGCTTGTATTAAAATACTATTATTTTATGAATATTTGAAATAAGACATCTTTTAAGTATTCATGAAAAATATTTTCGTTAAAGTACTGTCTAACTTTTTATCTAATGCTTCTATGGTTGTGGATTTATACATGAACTTTCTAAAAAATTCGTATTAAAATAAGTAAACTAATTTCTTCAATTTTTGACTTTTTATTCGATATTCAATATTGCAACTTGCACGTAACTTTCCGTATCGGCAGCTCTTGTCAAGAAGTTTCAAAGTAGCGACGCACTTGATTTTATTGCACTTGCCGGCATCGCAGCCACAATTTTGCCCTGCCGCGAACTTAATTAATCGGAAATTAATGAGCGGTAGCAGCGGCACAAGCGGGTGTGTCGCCTCGTCTCTTCGGAGGGAAAATGCACCTCTTGCAAAGCGGATAATGCAGGCCCGCTGCACTTGTTTGAGTTCGCTCGTATGAGCCTCGCAAAGGTTCAGGCGCAGGCCTCTTCCGCACTTTGAGTCAAGAGGGACAACTTCAACACGAACGACAAATATTTAACACTATCGAAAAATTTGCAGATCTTTCATATTATTAAACTGAAAAATACACAATTGTAAAGAACTTGAAAAAGGTTCATTTTAAATTTTAATTAATTTAAGATTTTCTTATTTAGTATATAATGTCTCGATTCTCCTTGTCTAACAAAAAAAAACGTTGTTTACAGCAACTCTTTTTTTCTAGTCAGAAAGACGTTTTTACTGGGAAGCAAAATAATTCTCAAAAAATGTAATTGTAAATTTTTCTTTTTTCCTCTTTTTACTACAAAGAGCTATGCAAAAGAGCCCTGCAAAAGAAACGGCAGCTCAGCAGCGTATTCATCAGCGATCGTTTAAAAAATGTCCAATTAGTCTATCGCGATGAAACGAGAAAGCGCAAACGATCGTCATAAATCCGGAATGTTCCTCGAGTGCGCGCGTGCGCGCATATCGCTCAACCGGCGCGATTTATTATTTCCGCCGGGGTCCCGAAATTAAAAGTAATACCGCGCGCCGGTCGGTGATATATCCCATGTAAAACGCGTCGACGAGCCGGTGGCCACGAGGCGCGCAATATCCACAGGCGCACGTGCCGCGCGTGTACATAAAGAGCCGCGGAGATCGGCGCGGTAATTTATATCGGCGGCGCAGGGCAAAATGTTTCCGAAAGGGTCGCCGCGACGAATAAAGTGAATTCGTCGGACGCGTCCCGGGGGGGCAGAGGAATACCGGCTGGGCTCGCAGTTAGCTCTTTAGGACCGGCCCGCGCGATGAGACCCCGGCGAATATCGAGCCCGAGGCGGCGCTGGGACGACGCACCCCCCCGGTGCGGGGGAGACACTTACCTGCGAGGGCGTTAATGCACTATTTTGCTTTACGAGAGGATTTTCCGACGATTCGCCCGACCTAATTAGTCCGGGCCCCCGAGCCGTCTCCGTCTCTTTAAGAATCTTCAAGATATAGTGCTTTGCCGAAACGGAGCTGAGGGATTTCGAGAGAGTAAATGGCATTCGCTGTGATCCAAGGAGCGTTTCCCTATAGTTACTTGCAAATGTCTTGGAGTTGATGAAGTTTCATTTCGGATTTTGGGTGAATTTTGTAAAAGAAAGTTAATACTTTGGGTTAAAAAATTAGAAATAACATTTAAAAAAGTTAAATTTATATTTGTTAGAAGAAAAAATTAATTAAAGCAGTGTTAAATTGCCATTATAGCACAAAGAAAATTAATTTGAACGTTTATTATCGTAAAATCGATCGTTTTATGAAGACATATGCCTTTGGCAAGATTAATAGGTAGTAGGGTTTCTAAAATACATCTTGAATCACGAGGTACGTTATATAAAAAGGTAATTTCTTTTATTACAGAATTTCAAGCAGGAAAAGGGAAGCTTGCAAAAAAAATTTAAAACACAAATTGCGCAATTTTTCGCAATTTCTCTCAGCGTGTGCCTCGTTATCATCATTAAGTGAATATTTACGGCCTACGTACATGTCGAACAGTTGCGCTTCTCAGCGAAATAATAATAACAGACCGTCCCGTGACTCACGGCAAATGGCTGCAATAGATTTTCCCGCGAGCGAGCGCGGCATCGCTCTGTAATTATGCGTTTCCCGAATTAAAGCGGAAAACTCAGTGATGAAATTCCGCGAGGCATAAAAAAGAGGGAGATTGAAGCTGAAAATCACTCGAAAATCCGACGGTCTCAAAATACTCATTTTCAGTGTATAGCGCTCCACTTTTCTCATCGGGGTTTCCTCTTTCTTCCACGGCCCGGGAGAGAAATTACTGGCTATATATCTGCTCACCTATCGGCGGGGCATCGGTGCGCTCGCTCGCCGCGGTATAATTAAAGGAGCGCGATGGATTAGAGGGATTTTCGACGGGCGATGCGGCGCGAGAGATACAGCCGAGAGGGGCCGCGATGAAATGCGCAGATGCGGAAACGAAGCGAAAAGAGAGATAAGAGAGGAAGTAAACAAAGTTGCACAATAAAAATTTCCATTAGATAAATGAGTCCTTATTTATTTGCCGCCAGATTGGTATACTTTCAGAAAGAACAATTATAACAAATTTCTGCAGTTTAATTTGAATTCTACTTCGAAAGGAATTTGTGCATTATTATAGAATTTTACTTTTGCGTTCTAAATTGAACGAAATGATATTTTTCCATTGGTATATTTTGAGTGCACACCTGTTCAATCACTTTCAATAAAATCAATGAATACGATATTGCATTATTTACAGCCTTTCACGTCATGCCATATTTTTTCTTTTCCATTTTGCAGTACTACAAACTTATTTCCAGAATTTAGATAGTAACAGGGTCGATAGGGAATCATTGATAACTTAATCCGCCACCAGAAATACCGATCATCGCGAGCTGATGACGCGATTCAAATTGATTGTCGTCGACGTTCGCTCGCTTACCGTCGAATTAATCCAATATCGCCATTTCGATCCCCGCCGTCGATTGACAGTCGCGCTTCCTGAATCGATACATCCACCTCGGTCTCGCGCCTCTGAGGCGAAAACGAGGTTTTCCTCGGTAAGCGCCTCGCGTCAGTCCGAGACTCCGCTCCAATTCGATCATCCGCCAGGCGCAATCGGCTCTCGCGCAAACATCGTTAGAACTTGCTTATTCGAGAGTCAAAGCCTATTCCGAGATATTAGTCTGAACTCATTGTGCTGCTGGTAATGAAGTAGTTGATTAAAAAATAAAATATGTACATAAAATTCAAACATAGAACATACATAGCTGGATATATTAATTTTACTTCCTTCTAGAAGCTTTGTAATAGTGAAAAAAATGTTTTGAGACATTTTTTGTTTTAAGTCATTAGGAGTCGAAATATACTGAAGCTTACGAGTGTAACTGTGTGCGTTTTATTACTTTTGCAGTTATTTTTAATTACTGAAAACGAAGAAATGACGACCAACAGATAGTGAATTTTAAAAAGATCCGTTTTAAAAGGAAAAATATTTTCTGGCCCTGCTAATGCATGAATTTGTTTAGAAACGCACAGCACTTAATTTCGGTGCGTGGTGAAATCCCGTTAAGCTAGCTTCTTCTCCTTATAAATGCAAATATACGAAAATACACCGGAGTAGTTGCGCGGGCGAGCCGATGCTGCAGTGAAACTGCGATGGTTCTCGCTTTGCATGAATTAGCTATCGGCTTCGAGTTTGTTTTTGTAAATGAGATTCATCGAAAGTGATGAAGTAAACTCCTTTAATATTCGATGAGTGCAGGAAACTATTTTACGCAGGGCTAAAGTTCTCTATTTGCCCGTCCGAAAGGATCTATCATCAGATGAAATAAATGGTAGAAACTTGAGAATGAAAATAATTGAATGTTTTATTCATGTGCAGCAAATACAAAATTTCAATTTGACCAAATAAACCCACTCATGTGTAAACAATTACATATTTTGTCTTGAGTATAATTTTTGATATGAACGACTTGTTTGAATATAATTTCTAAAACTAACTCGAAAATATTCGAGCAAATATATTTTTCAGTTATAGTTTTAAATGTGAGTGGGTTTTTACCAGGCAGTACACGGTGAAGGCTATTACGTTTTCGAAAAAAAGAAGTTGTATAGTAACTACACAGTGTAGGTTTATATGAGCAGAGGGTAGTTCCGACAGCGTTGAAGACGTTCCTGAGTTACGCGAGCGTGCGTTTTACGAGGAATCTTTCATTGAGATCGGAGAAGCAATAAATTTCTCCACCAGCTCTCCGCATATAGGTTCACTTTTTTATATGTACTTTCAGATTTTTATATTTCTTTTTTATGTGCTTCTACTTTTTTCTGTTTTAAGATTCTATTTTTAACGCATTGATCATGAAGAACAATCACAGTAATTATGCACTAGTAATATACATCATATAAGTGTGCACACACTAAATGAATCCTAATGAGTTTTAAAGTACTCACATTGTAAAAAAGATCATAATTCAATCATGACTCTATAAAACTATCAAATATTAAAATCAACGGAAGACAATTTGTTTAACGAAGGCGGAGAGGTGCAGATTAGTGAGACCAGGAAAATCTATTTTAATAGAAAGTATTAAATAATAAACGCCCTGGTCGTTTGACCCATCTGAATTTTACGCACTGCTACCGGTATTGAATAACACTCTCGATGCGTTTCTGCAGTTGAAACTTGGAATTCCACACTTGCTCGGATTCAGGTGCACAACATCGATCCGATACTCATGAAATGTAACACCTAGCCGCAATTGAGGCATATGCGGTAACTAAGTTGGACACATTACTTACACATTTCTAGCTTTGATTCCATGATTAAATAAAGATTATTGTATTTATTGACAATAATTAATGCGAATTAAATAATAGTGTTTTCTATAAATAAATTGATTTTGCAGATTTACTTTGATACTTTCCACCTGTCACACAATGGAATAATTTAATCAAGTTTTTAGCATTAAAAGCAAAATGAAAAGTTTGACATTTAAACTTGTTAAAATCGGTGCTTCAAATTTGCTGCTTATCATTGGGCGCTCGTGGCGGTCGGCGCTGTGTGTCTCTAATCCGTGCGGTCAGAGTCAATCGACCCTCTTCCCGACACTCGCTGTACCCATCGATTAGACCTCGAGCTCAACCGACGTGTGTAATCAGTGCGGTAATGCAGCGGGTTCGAAGTCGTGCGACACACCAGCGGCTGTCTCCTTTCTCCCGCGCAGTACGGACTCGCATATCTTGATAAATTACTCCGTTCGACTGCGGCGATGTATCTTCTACATGCAGATTAGGCACGTCAGTTAATGTCATGCGTAGAGCAGAACTCGTAGCCTCGATAGTTGATGGAAAACTCTCGTTTGTTAAAGAAAAATTACAATCTTTTCAAAAATGATCTAGAAACTATACCATTAAATATAAAAACTACTCTCTAAAATCCAATCAGTGAAATTTTCACTGTTTTTTAGTGACTTCAGTTTTCACTGATTGGTAAGTGAAAAACTACTGTTTTTTTCAGTGAAAAATTTTCTTTTTTACGAAATAGTGAAATTTTACTATATCTATAGTGAAAAGTGTCCTCTCTCTACCTACCATATATAATTACACTAAATATTATTGTTACCGATGCTTGCGCAGCGCAGTGACTAGTGTACTCGGTTATTAAACCGTAGGTCGCGGGTTCGAATCGCACTCAGGGTAAGATTTTAAGTTCAAATTACCATTTCTAATCATCTAATAACTGAATAAACTCTCTTATTTGAAAAACCTCGAAAAGTCACATGCAT
>JAXIUT010000001.1:6054920-6078116 GCA_035586675.1 Eurytoma californica
AAGCGTTTGTACAAATTGGAAAATAAATCTTTTTTTTAAATGACAGTTAATTCTCCATTGAAGCCGAGCTCGTAACAAAATACAGTACCGTCAACTATTTGCGCAACAAAGGAGAATGTAAACAGCGGCGCGTCGCCATCCCATCCGTCCGACGCAGCGAGTAGCGCCGCGACAATAAACTCCGAAACGGCAGATGCACCGAGGCCGATAAACCGCTGAGCACCACTGGCTCTAGGGGAGTCAACGACTCTAAGCAAGAGAAGCGAGTGCCATTAGAGGGTCTCCGCGGTGTCGATTCGTACGCGCGCCACAGCTTAGGAATTTCTCTGACCCTTGCGCCGCGTTTATCTCGTTAAAGAGCGACCCGGCGGGGGAGTCTCGATTTCCTCTATCCCCCCCGTAATCGAGGCGGCGAACCGCGCGAAAGTCGCCTCGAAATTGAGACGTCAATTGCCCCCGGAAACGGACAAAGAGCGCGCGTGGAGTAAACAAGCGCAACTTTTCTAATTAACCCAGATACGCAAATGAAGCTGCTTCAGCGGCGGTCGGGGCTTTGAATTTTCCCGTGAATTTTTTATTAGTTTGATATACGCGGGTGATTCTTTTTTCCTTCGCTCGGAATTCATATTCTCCTTTTTACACGGATGATAGATGTTGTTAATGCGAGTTATAAAGTTGCCGAAGAAACATAAATGTATCTTTATGATTTTACGCAAGGAATAAAAGCCTTCATTATTAAACTTTATAACTTTTCTCCTACCTGCGGAACCGGTTGTGCAAGTGGCGCATAAAAATAATCCACGCTAAATATTCATAATCCAGAAGTAAAACCCGTCTTTTCTAAAACGCACGAGCCATTGCTCCACAATCACCTAACCTCGGCTGACCCGATCACTTAAAGTTCCAATTCCATTATTATCTTTGAATAAACTCGCACTTTTTTCTAACCCTCCCGTAAAAAGCAATCAGAGATTAATTACCCACTTTGTGCATCGGGAATGTTGCACCGTCATACAGCCATGCAGCAATCATCGATCCGGCGTTGAAAAAAAAAAACGGCCAACCGAGCGGGTATATCGCGCGTGCAAGCTCGCTCTCGGATTCGATTTCCGTGGAGGTCAAACGGATGATGAAAGTCAATTTGCCGTACGCGCGCGCGTACACTCGCGAAGGTGCCGTTTCCATCGGTGAAATGCGAGGCGAGCGAAGGAGGGTTACACTACACGGGGGAGGGGGGCTCGCTTTACGATTTCGAACATTGCTTTCGGCGACGAACGACTTTCTATATACGCGATTTGTCAGCCGATGACCGGCGTTTCCTTTGTTGCGTTCGGGAATTTCGATTTTATTTTTGACTTCGTAAGAAACATATTCTTTAAATTAATTACACTGCGCGGTCTAATTTTCTCTTTATAAAGCAAGTACAATTTTTAATACGCTGCACGCACTCGACTTTTCCGTGGAGAAAAGTTTTTTTCGTAAAATTTAAACAGTAAACTGAAAGCATCACTGTCCACGAGATTGCGTTACAAATTTTCCGTAAAAATTTCTACTACATTTCCTCGCTTATAGATTTTTCGGCGATCTCACTGTTATATACGAGGAACTTCTCCTAAAGTATAACTATCAGTAAATTATCACCTGAAATCACTGTTTTCCCTTCTAACTGCGTGATACACGGTATGTCGGGTCGTTATTAAATCGCGTCAGTAGCCGCATGTTCGTCTCGGCAGGTTTGCTCGGCCACGTGGGCGTAGGCGAGCCGCGGTAGATTTAATGGGAGCGTGTCGCCGAGAGCTGTTTGTACATTCGAAAACGGCGAAGGCGGCTCGTTACACCAGAAGGGGGAGAGCTGCCTCGAACGGGCACCCTGGTTTGATCTACGGGGCGTGAGCGAGGCACAAGAAGCGATCGGGGCGACCGGACTCTCGCAGGCGCGCGCATTGTGCTTCGTAAATCGGTTATGTAAAGGAGACCCCGCGATTGCCGCTTTGTCCGATTCCAAGCGTTGGGTAAGTTATGAAGGCTGCGCTCGCCTCACGGAATATAAATCGAATACATTTGGGCTTTTTTTGTGTTCGCTGCGCATTTATGTATCTAAACGCTTTTAAAATTTTGTTGTTGATTTTTTTTCTAACTGGCTACTCACGGCTGACTTGAGATGAGGTTAAGTGCAGTGTGTTTAGAGTCTCTTGAGGGCGAAAAGTGAAGTCCATAAATATCGTAAAAATAAAAAAAAGTTATCCCCTATATATACGCGAAAGATTAGCATTCACCCCTCGAACTTTCCCGTCAGAGTTTTGAAAGGAACAAAGCGGGCGAACCATCGGGGAAAAAATTGATCTATAGAAAAATCGGTCAAAGCGCGCTTTTCAAAGGAAAACGTTTGGGGTCGCGCGAAACAGCTTGCCCGGGCCAGACGGAGAGGGGGGCACGCAGTATACGAGCACACGTACACGTACACACCGCACACCTGAGTTTGTCTCCCAAGTTCGACGCACGTCGCGAAGAGGCGCGCCACCTCCCTGCCCCTTATCTCGTCGCCTGCATCAGCGACCTGCATAAGAACGAGCCGCGTGCGCCGGGACTTTCGGAGGAGGGGCCGGGATTTAGCGCCCGACGTTCACACGACGGGGGGATGAAAATGGCTTTTCTTCCTCCGGGGCAGGGGAGAGCACGCTGCGGCTATTCTTACGCGTCGCTAATGTGGGAAGTCGTGGTCTTGGAGGCTTCTTTTTTTTGTGTCGCATTAAGAGGGTTTCGAGGTCTCTCGAGGATCGTTTGTTACACGAACAAATCGTTCAATAAACTGGCTTTGCCAGAGTAGTTAATTTTCATTACTGCTGACTTTTTTTTACGCTCTTTCAAGATAAGATGGAAGTTTTAAAAATAAATTCGATGCAATAACAGCAATAATTACTGAAAATTAATACTCGTATCTTCCTGTCAAGTAACTCAAATAATAAATTGAGAAGTTTTACAAAATCTGTTAAACCTGGCGATAACTGCGATACGCGCTTTCTAATCGAATCAGACTCCCGGCGTCACTTATCATTCCAGAGCTGTTGATTCCATTTGAACTCGAACGGGAGCATTTAATAATCACGCGCTGCAGCATTCACGTGCCAAGCGCACCCGCCTAGCTTCGCAGGACAAGTCGATCCGTTGCTCGCAATATGCACATTATTACAATGGTCGTGAGTAAACTTCGATTTTCGAGGCGATTTAGAAATAGTTCTGTGGTCGTAAAACCGGAATAGATTTAAATATGCATTGCTTGCAGTAAAGATAAGGAACTTTTTAAGTGCGACGTTGATTTTGAATTTACTTAGCTGAGTCGTTTTATTAAATTTTTTAATTACATTTTACTTGAACAAATAATGAATGGAAAAAATTGTACATAATTGAGTTCGCCGAAAAAACTTATTTCCATTCATTACGAACTAATTGCCAGTAATTGCTAGAACGGAAATAAAACTTAATGTACCTTCCTGCACTCAATTATCTTTAATTTTATATATCTCGTATTAATTTTCACTGAAATCACGCGAATTATTATGAAAATAATGTTAAAGTTAAAAATTATTATAGTAAAATCAATTAAATCGTATTACTATTACTTTTATGATCTTTCTTTTCGCAATCGCTGTAAATGATTTGTTCTAATGTATTATTTATAAAATTAATTTACTAAAAAAAATTTATATGTACATTAACTATTACATTAAACGTGAATAAAATATTTTATAAAAAAAGATTTCTACAGTTAACCACTCGTGTCATCTTGAGTCAATAAGATAGTCAAACAAAAAATCACGGACAGTACTCGGCATGGAAAACAAAAGCTCGCCACGGTCAGCAAGTCCGAAAAGTCGAACGAGAAGTCGAATCACAAACAAAGCCAAAAAAAAAAATTCTCACGAGCGAAGCAAAATCGGTGACGCAACGAGCGCCTTTTCCAGCTGATACACGTGGCGTACGCGCCGTTAAAATTCAATCGAATTCCGGGAAAGTCCGGGGAGAGCGGTTCCATTGTCGGGGACGGCCGCGTGCCTGCGCGACGACGACCGGAGCAGAGATAGACCCGCCGAGGGAGAGACCCTCGAAAATATCGTGCGCCTCGACGCGACGGCATCCGGCTCGAGCGGGGGGTCAAGCACACGTGCTCGTACCGATCGGGACGGAGCGGCCGCACGATTGCCGATGCGACCCGCGTCGCGACTCATCTTCGTTCTTAGTGATTGCAGCCCGACGCTTTCGGGGAAAGCCTTTCGCGATGGATGACGTATCGGATATCTATTTGAACGTTGAATGAATAAGCGGGGAGTTTGAAAAAAAACTTTTTCATTTATATTGCCCTCAAATTAAATGCAGTAAATTTAATTTTAACATTCAATTCAATGATAAGTGAATGCACAGTAAAAAATGTTTGATGGAGTTTTACATACATTGAATGTATAATAAAAGAAATTAAATACACGCTTTATGCACTGCATTTTTCCGGAATTCGTTTAAAATTTACTCGCAACATTTTTCATTGAATTGAATAATAGCAATCAATAATTAAATACAAATTTCACAGTTTCACGCGACCTACTTTCGCGACAAAGGGCTTCAGTTTCATTACAGAAAGAAATCCATTGAATGAGCATTACGCCGGACAGCTGGTGAAGCAGGAACGCGGGTAAGAAGCAAAAGACGGGGCTTTGTAAACGAGGGGTTACGTGGTGCAGGGGACGCCCGACCGCCCGGCTTTGCAGCGGAATTTCTCGGCGCGCGCGATGACGCCATAGTGATGCGCACCACGAGCGATGAGTTAAAACCGCCGAAAATAGACGCGCCCACGACCCTTCCCGACTCATCGATCGCTATCTCTCGAGCCGAGCGGCCGGGGAGACGCTGGAACGAGCGTTTAAAACGAAATGATCGCGTTCCAACGGGGGATCGCGCAGCGACACGGACGATTATTTCCGACGGCTGCGTCGACCCAAAGAAGCTAATCTTTTTTTGACTAATTATTATACGAGTGTTTGGGGTTTATTTACTTCGCGATGATAGGTGGGTGTAACGACTCGATGATGCAAATTATTACTTAGAAAATTACATGCGTTTGAAATTAATGAGTAACTAGAAGCGCCTCGAGCACACAATCATTTACTAGAGGTATAAACTGTCTGTCCACTCTGTCATTATTGCCGATGCGCGGAGGCGCGTGAAGCTACTACCGCGCGGTTGCAGGAACAACATCCCATCTGAGCAATCGATTTCAAACTCCTCGCTGTACCGCACTCCCAGCCTGTCCAAATAATCGACGCCTCGAAAACGAAAATGAAGGAAAAGGGAAACTGCCGAGAAGAAATCACGGCGCCGTTATTGCCTTCCTCTCGACTTTTACTCGAAAGCCGATACACAAAGCTCGCGCGCGCGAGCGCTCCGTCTCAATTTATCCACAATGGAGCTCTTTCAGCGGCCGGCCGCGTGCACCCGCCGGCTCGTCCGGGTGTCAATTCGAGAGGAGAGGATGTCTATCCATGCGGGTCATAAACCGCGAGTGCGAGCGCGAGCGCAACAGATTCAGGAGAAAGGGAATTTGATTCGAGTGTATTTTCGAGCGCCCCCTGGCCAATTGATCTTTAATGGACGCATATAGCCCGGCCACACTCGAGCGCACACTGTCGATTGTTGGATTATTTTCGAGATCTGACGATTAGGGAGTTTGGTTGAACGGCCAAATTGAAGTTTATGCACCAATGAAAGTTATTGATTTTTTTAATTGATTTTATAAATGTCCCTTGATTAAGGAAATATTTTTTTTTGTTTGAAAAAGCAGTATAATAAACTTTGAATTTCAAACGTTATATTATTATCAAGACAATTATGTAAATGAATTTTTCGGTGAATGCAAATTATCATGTTTATATTTTTCATAAAAGCTAAAATTAACATAATAATTACTTTCATATAAGCACAATATTGTTCAACGGCAGTAACAAACTTGTTTACGATCGGTATAAACAGCTGCAATGCAGTTAATAAAATTCGAATAGGTACTTAATGTAGACAGATAAACTTTTCTTACATACCAATGAAATGCAAATGTAAATGATTCATAATGAATTAAATTAAATGATGAATGAATTAAACGACACATCGGTAGATGGATCGAGTTCATTAGCCTAGAAAGTATCCGACTTTCATTCGACTTTTATTTTCAACGTGAAAATTTAGCTGCATTTACTTTTTAACATGCAGCTTAAATATCAATAAATGGGGAGCTTACATTTTATTTAGTGAAATAAATCAAAGCGAAAGAAAGAGAATCATAAAAATTTTACACCGAGGCGAGAGACAAAACGTGGCAAGATAGCCGCAGCGGTCGGCCAGCCGACTGATTACGGATCGCGCCTCTCGTCTGGCGCGCGGCGAGTGAAGAATTTATTCGGGGGCGTAGATGTGGCCGACATCCTGCTTCGCTCGCCGGCTACCGAGCGTCCGATGAATGCTCCGGAGAGAAGCGAATTACTCGGCGCGCCGTACTTATAGCCTGCTCTTTCCTTCTCGCCTCGCTCCTTCGCCGCTCGCTTCTTTACTCGGCACTTTTTTTTCACGCGTCTGTCATGCGAGCTTTCACTCTTACGTAAGTTTTCAAAGTTTAAAAAAATCGTACGAAATTGCGAGTTTATTTTATGAAGTGGCAAATTTGGGGCACTATGTAGCCGAGGGCCAAAGGACATTGGAGGCAGTTTTCGGCACAGAGTTTTTGCTACTTAAGATTTAACGTTAAAACCGGGCGGGCGACTTGAGAGCTTTTGGTACTTATACAGTGCGCACCGGCGTATAATGCGACGACTTTATGCCGCTCATTCAAGTTCAGCTGTGGCCGTAAAAACGTTAGGGTCATTCACTCCCGCACCAAGCGGCACATGAAACATCTGGAATGTGAATCTATTTAAAGAAGTTTACTCATTAAAAAGTTGGATCTAGACAATTTGACAACAAAGTAGTTGAAAATGAAATGCTAACATATAAATTTTCTCAGCATAATTTACCTTCCATTCACTCAAGTGTACACGTACAATAGATTTGCACGCACGTGTGCTACTGCAAACTTGTCGCAACCTTAACAAACACAAATAAGAGCCCGCAATTTCCCGACAATTTTTATTCGAATAAAATCGCACGCCCCGCGCGTTCGGCATAAGAAAGAAAAAAAGCGTAGCGCGCAGTAAGACAGCTCAGCGGAATTCGCGGCGAAGAAAAGGCGCGAGAAAACGAGGCGCAAAGAAAAAGAAAAATAAACCGAGCGGCAGCAGCGAGCGAGCGAGTAATCGCTCAGTAACGAGGCCCTTCTTCTCTCCCCGGGCATGAATTAAGTGCAAGATGTCTTTGACGCGCAATCTGGCCACAATGCGCGCGCGAGCGAGCGAGAGAGGAAGTGTCGTAACCGCGGCTCCTCGTGCGTGAATAATTACGAAGCTGCGCCGTGGTGGCGTGCGTTTGAAAAAAAAGCGCACGGGGTAATTGCGCCGCGGTGTGCGTGCGCGCGCGGATATCGGGGAGCCGCGACGCGCTCCTTCGCACGAGCGGACGAGAAAAAGTGGAGGTTCGACTTTTTTATTCCGAGCCCGAGGGTCGATTGGATAATTGGCCGGAACAAAACGATTTTTCATGAGAGCTCGGGGGAATGGGCTTTGTCTTGCTTTGAAAACGTTGCGTTTCATTTTTGTACTTAAAATTATGGAAATTTCGGGTGAATGTCTTATGTTTTAGAGGGAGAGGAGTCATTGCTTATTATTTAACAAGAAAAAAATCATGTAATTTTATATTTATTTTGAATGATTACTTCGTATTTTTATCGTTAAAGATTATCATTCATTCATAAATCTTGAGTAGTATACATTGAATGCATTTTTAATAAACTGAAAATAAAATGTTGAAAGCAATTTTAAAATTTGTACGAGAGTTTAGAAACTGAAGTCCCGAGACGTTATTCTCACGATTCGTAAGATTGTGATCTTTCAACGCCGCCCACATCTCTAGATTCTGACTCGTCATGTATGAAAGTAAATGACCTTGTTGAGGCTCCATTCATAAGGTCAGGACAAGGTTGGTAATTATTTCTCCGGCCAAGCGCGTCCGAGCGCACTCACACTTAATTTATGATAATTCGATCTCACTCGTGCAAGACCGATCGTCGCGATTATACAATAAAATCTAATTTTTATCGATACAACACCACGGCCGACCGCGGAGTAACGCGCAACGAGAGAGGCTGCTATTAAATGCGAGACCTGAATGTACGTGTCAATCATGTAGTTAAATAAAAAGGCGGCTTATTTTGTGGAATAAAAACATAATTGAGCCTATTCTGAATCAGTAAAAAAGGGATGACTAGTGAGTCGATCTAGTTTTTTTTATCCGAGAGTTGATCTTGTAAAAAGTTTCCTTCTACAATCAAAGCTATTGCTACACTGATTTTAGTCTCGTTTTCTTAGAATAAAAAGAGATCCCTTTTTTGAAAGACTTTTTTTACAAATATTTAAAATTTAAATGACTTATAGAGAATAATTGATTTTCATCGAATGGTACCATTATTTTACGCAATATCGAATACCTTTTTTATCGTTTAGATATGAAAAATAAAACGTCGGGAAGACAAGCGAATCCAACAGTCAACGAGCCGAACTTCATTAAGTTATTCAAATCCAAGTCTAATCGTCCGTTAAACCGAACATCTTCAAAAGTTTCAAGGAGTACAGACGCACGAGCAATTAGAGGCAATTAAGTCGTTTCGAGAAGAAAAAAATGAGTATCCGAGAAAAGCGCTAATTTAATCGTTGAAGAAAGGAAAAGTCTCGCCTGCTTCTTTTTTTTTTCATTCGTTGCCGGGAGAAAAGTACATAGCTCGATGGGTTTACGCGTTCGCAATTAGCCGATTAATAAATCGCCAGCGGCGGGTAGAAGGCGACGACTCTCTGTCGCTAAATTGCTTAACCGAATTATTCGCGATGCAGAGTGAGAAGAGACACTGGGTAACTTCGGCTCTTTCACACGGAATATAACAACTGTGTTGTTCGAGTATACTACGGTGCAAATGTTGCTTGCGTAGTGTGTGTAAAGAAATTTTAACTTTTTTTAATGGATGGAAATTTATTATAAAATTCTTTTGTCAAATTAATAATGTGAATCCTTTTTGTTGGAAATACTTTTCGCATTAATCATTTTTCTTATCTTAATTTTATTATTTCGATTACTTTAATTATCTTTAAATTATCGTTGATTCTCTGTGGTTGAAAAAAGCGGGTAATGATAATAAATGAAATTCCGCATGAGATTTTCGAAGTTGGGCTCCTGTGAAGCAGCGCATGCTGACCGATAACATGACGAGCTCCACAAGAGAATTGATTAGGTAGACGCTAGAACAATGCAGGCCGTTGAACTGACCCCAGTTTAACTTCCGCAGCAATGGAAGCCACAACATTTTTTCATCAAAAATAGTATAGATCACTTTTCCGAGAAATGAGGGTAGCCATTTATCGAAAGAACGGTTGATAATGCCAGTGCGTGCTAATATGATTAGAAAGCTTACTCAAATATTGGATTTTTTTAGCGTCAATTTATCAAGATTATACCGGATGTTCGATAAGATAGAAATTTAAAATAAAAAGAGAAAAAGTAAAAGTCACATAAAAATTTATTATAATCACTCCTAATTTTGAACGTCAAGTAAAATACCGTAATCTTGAGCGAAGCAAATAAATCACTCACAATACACGGTAATAACAAGTTTAAATACGCCATCAAAGACCAGGAAAAAATGTTGACGATCTCGAAGCGGCGGGGAACAAATATTCAGGAAACTCATTGCGTTTACGAGGATCTTAGCTCGCTCGCGGATGCACGGGGGGGAGGGCACAATGCCTCGCCGTCGGCAGGGCCTGGGAGGAAGATGCGCGCTCGCGACGCGTATATAATTCGGCGGCGAATATTCAATCCCGCAGTCGTATATAATACGGCGCTATAACGGCGGGGGCCGCATTAATTCTCGGTTCGCGCGTCATTCCCCGCTGAATGGCACTGAAAGCGCATTAAGACGCGGCGCGCATTGTGCGTCTGCGACGTTAAACCTCCCCCGACGGCGCTTTGGGTCAAGAGGTCGTCAGCCAGCGCGGGGCGCTCGCGAAACTTCTCCCCTGAAATCTGACGTGCGAGAGGTGACTGCCGGATGGCTACATCCTACTCACCGGTTCTTGTCTCGTCTTTTCCTCTGCTACCGCTGCCGCTCGAATCTGCAGATGCATGCATTACTATGCAGTATACACCGAAAATAGTTTTGCACTACTCCACTGAATGTTATTCAAAATTATTTACTTTATTGTCAAATTACCATTTTAAAAGTTTGAATGGCTTATTATGAGCTGTTCTTATAAATTTCATTTGCTACATTAAACTACATGAAAGCGTCTACTTTTCGTGTGTATAGTATTGTAAAATGTAACGATCATCATACAATAAATAATAATATAACAATTTATTATAGAAATCTTTTAATCGCGAGGTTAAACATATGTACAATGCGAAGTCCGGACATCGACTAACTAACAAAACATTCGTCAAGCGGCAAATTCACATTATACAGAAGAATATAAACGAACGTAGAATGCCAATATATAACAGTATTATTATTATTGTAATTACATTTATTCTTGTTTACTAGATGCTACAACTAACAATGAGACTCTGAATTTCCAGTAGCCCAAAGTTGGTCCGAATTCGATTTCGCTCTGGGCGTTTTCACCCCGGCCTGGGTTGCTTCTTTCGCCGGTTATAAATTCTCCCGAGGCGCGCAAAATTCTCGACGCGCATCGCGGGTATTCCCGCGGCATTGTCACGCCCACGGTGCGTTGCTACCCGCGCGGCGGTAATAAGAAAATATTCCAGGCGCCGCGTGTAGCAGCGAGATCGCTCGGAGCTCTGAATCATCGATAATAAGGCGGGAGGCGAGCCGCTATCGCGTCCGCTTATGCTACCCGGGAGTTGCTCGCTTCATACTTTTTTTGTGGGCTGACTTATTTTTGGAATTATCTGGAGAGCCGTGAATAGATACTGTTTATTGATTGTATACATTCACTATTTTTCTTTAGATACTATAGCTTATATCGGAAAATTGTATAGGGAAGAAAAGAGCAGATAGTAGGTATATATGATAAACAAAAGTAAAATGTAGATTTTTTTACTTTAAATTATTATACATTTGCTTAAGACATTTGTAATTTAATTCTACAAGAACCAAAATTAAAAGAGCGACGATTTTTTTTGTTTCGAGTGACAAGGGCATTCGTTAAAATTGTCCCAGTGAACATCGCGTCGGTTCTGTATCAACAAACCGAGCGCAACAAAAACAAGGTACTCATGAAAATTCACGAAGCACCGCGGAGAACGAGGAAGCGCACGTCAAAATAGTCCGTTTCCTCGGCAAAGGCGTGCGCGCGCGCGCCGTTTGATGGTCATTGTCGTCGGCGCCGATTAGTCTTGGCACGTCGCCAATTTCCATTTTTCGAGGCTCACGTCGCCGCTACTTGTGGAAAATCCGCCGGTGCATTCGATGCGCGTCGCCGGCTGATCAATTATTTATCCACTTGAGCGAGAATTAGCGCGCGCATGCGAGGCCGACGCTTATAAGGTGCACCAGAGACAATTGCTTTCGCGATTTTTTGTCGACTTTTTTTGCGGTCGGCTCAGTCGGTTCCTTATTTGATTAATCGAAACGTAATCGCTATTGTTTGCTATTTTTAATCAAGAATATTTTAATCGTTGTTGATATTATAAACAAACTGTTTTGTTACTCTTCCTATAATAATAGCGAAAATAATGTGGATAATTTGACAAATTATTTATGAATCAGGTGGATTTGAATTAATAAGCAATAAATAATAGTAACGGCTAAATGATCTCGCTTGATATTTTACGACCTGTTACTAACACGCAGCACTTTATATTTTCCCTTGAGACCGATCTTTAGAACGATACCTCATCGTCGAAGCGACACGCCGCAAGCCCTCTTAGCTCGTGTCTCAAGACCAGATTTCCCTTTTTTTCCGTCTTCCCTCCGGCGTCGTCTTTAAGCGGAACCCGAGTAGTGCTACCCCTCCGAGTTCGACGTACTAGACCTCACGGATTTCCCTCGCCTTCTAGGAGGCCGGGCGAGGGAGAGGTGATGCGACCCAAGCGAACGACTATTTGTCACTTTTTGAGAAGCTCGCTAGCTACACGTGCACGTCCTTGTCAAGCTTATCTAACTGACTTTTTCTATCGCGTATCGCAGGGCCGTTAGCCTCGGTACTTGGATGGATTTATTTCACTATTTCAGATTTCAATTTAATTTATTTTATTAATTCAACGGGAATATCCCGTACGTACAATAATTAACTCATTTATTAATTATTTGACTTGGTGACACTGATAGTTTCTTAATTTTTTATTTAAATGTTAATTAATATAACGGTACTTCTTGACAGAAAGGGCTAAAAATATTAATTTACTTTTCGAAATGTTGCGAACAATCAAGCCATTAAAGTGCTCTCATAATGGAAGTACTTATTCACTCTTCCATCCGATCTGAGTGCACTCATCAAAGAAACCTTTGATTCTTCATCTAAACCACTTGGCCTAGTGTAGAATCCGACAGCTACTGTAAATAATCTATATACTTATCAGTCCAAACATATTCTCTACAGCTGACCTAAATTAGCTCGTTAATACCAACCAATATTTATAAATTCTAAATGAATTATTCGATTTTCAAAATTTAATCCGGAATTCAAATTTAGTAGTTAGTTAATGATCGTCTAATATCCTCGGAGCAATTTATAGCCTCTATTTCGAAATGATAAATACCATATTGGTATGTATCATTAAAAAGTAATAGTTCAATTTTCGCGGGGAATTTAATCGGAAGCTCGCAGACGAATATGACATATAAGCGGTCGTTATACGTCCTAAAATCGATCGAAAATTCGTCGAAAGCGATCGGTGTTTTGGCAATTCCCTCGTGGCCTCTTTTGCTCAAACGATTTTGAGTTAATGGCTCGCGGCCAAAACCATCCCACTGCCCGCAAGCCCGAAATTAATTCGCGGCAGCTGCAGCTGCAACTGAAAAACTCGCGGACGAAGATGGGTCGAGAATTGTACTTTCAAGGAAGTTCCCACTTGCTGCGGGATTTCACTTATTTTTTGCCCATCCAACATGTTTCAAATTGACCGTTGAAAAATAATCACTTTCATACATTCTCTCAATTGTACGCCAAAAGCTACTTTTTCTTGTTTCGAACTAAAGAAATAAAAGTTTGTTTTCTTAACGTTGTTAAAACGGTAAAGAACTTTCAAAGACTTTCATTCACAAAACATGAAAAAACAAGCACTAAAGCAGAAATAGTAGGTGTAAAAATAACGAGTGAGGCAGCGCAAAAGCGAATGGAATGACTGACCCGATCCGCGACCTCTTTTCCCGCCGGAAAAAAGGCCAGCAGTCGGCTGAGACAGCGAGGCGCGTCGCGGGAGCGCGGCTCATAATTTTCGCGGCGAAAAGTCGCTCCTTTGTGCATCCCGCGCGCAACGAAAATAGCAGCCTCTAAGAGTTTTCGCCCGCGCAGTCGGGAAAATAGAGAAGCTCCGGAGTCACTTTGTTTCCTCGCGGACTTAGTCAGCGCAGTCGCGGGGCTTTTTCTTACACTCGACTTGTATACTTTTAAGATTAAACACTGGCGAATTTCGAGGGATGACGGATCCCCACTTAACTAAAGTCTGGTTTCGTTTTTCGGGATTTATGGTTATGCTTGTTCCACTGATAGCTGTATAATCGTACGCTTTCAGCGAAAGCTTATTTTTCCTCGAACTGCGTGAATCAGAGATAACGATGTTTCTCGTAAATAAACTGTCTTTCGCTACGTCTGTATATAATCATCGGTAATTTTATTTTATTTAAAAAAAAAAGTCTGTATACTTTTAGGTAATTTGCATAGTAAATAACAATTAATTTTCGCATCGTCACGCGACATGGTACAAATCTTTTTTCCTCTTGAGTTTATTATAACGTGGATGTGCTTTTTTGTATATAGATGATTTACGCTTCGCTTGCCGGCCAGTATTCCCCGCAAGCCTAGCATCACTCTTATCATCATAAAAAAAGAGTAATTTTCCTCTTTATAAATCACACAGGAGGGATCAACCTGGCAAGCAGAAAAAAAAGTAAAAGAGAAACATCGATCGCGCCTCCTTAAATCGGCGGACAATACGCACTCCTCGGAATCACCACAAAAGCCACGCGTGCTCGCGCGTTATCTCGCGAGAACACAACGCCTCCGCGTATTTACATAACTCGAGTGCGCGCGTGCGCGAGAAATAAAAAAGCGAAGCGGAGGAACGCCCGTTCCACATCCGACGATCAGAGCGCGCGTCTCGGCTTACCGCGCGGCTCGTGTAATTTGCGGCTCGATTTCGAGCCGCGGCGCGCACCGGTTTGCCTTGAGCGATCGCCGAGAATTCCAGGCGCGATGGCAAACACACCCGAGGCGCGGCCAGCCGAGGAGGCTGTAGCGCGATGCACCTGCTACTCCCGCTCGGCGCATAGTTTTCCCAAACTTGGCCAATTTTTTTCGAGGCGATGAGTTTTCTTTCGTCGAAAGTTTAAAAAGCGACGGAGACGATTTTGTGCACCACTTTCACGGATGATATATTCTCCAATTAATTTGTTTCGGATGAGAAAGTTACGTACTCGCAGCTGATAAATTAATTAATGCACTTGCCGCAGAAATTAATTAAAAAGTAATCTCACTCGATGAAAATGTAGGACTTTCTTTTTATAATCGATAAAAATGAAAGAAATAGTAGAACCTCGATTCGGTGTATATTTAAATATAAATGAGAAATTTCCATAAGGCAGATTACGATCGATCCTTTCCATTCACGGAAAAATAAATGATAGGCATCGAACTCTTTATTCTTTTCACCTTTAAATCTCCGGAATACCGACCCTCCGGATCCGTCACAAAGAGACGCAATAAAATAAAGTCATATACATGCACATGCATGAGCATAAGTTCGTTTTTTTCATCAACGATACGCAATCGAGGGAGAAGACGTTTTAATATTTTCCCGGACATTACACGCGTTATGTCATCCGTTCTCCCCCCTTATGTAAATTTTCGAGGCGGCCGGCGACACTGTTATGACGAGACCGGCTTCCACTTCCAGTTCGAAATGCACCGTTCGAAACGTCCTGTCCACCGGTCGGAGCGACTGTTTATTTGAATTACGAGTCGCGCTGTTTGCCTTCCTTCCATTTTTATCAGGACCGACGCTCGAGCGAGAAGCGCGGGATAATTGGGAAAGACGGAACGACGATTTATTGATTCTAGCAATGAACTAGAAATCGAAATCTATTTGCGCCGGTGATTCAGTCCGCTCCCCAAGGTGCGCAATGCTTGGATTTCGATTTATTTTAGTTCGAGTCTTAAAATTAGTTACATCTGCAGTACATTAACTAGGCGTGATTAAATAAATCTACGCTGTTAAAAAATGTCGTGTTTTCTCTTCTTTCAAGAAATTGCATAAAAATCACTCAAAAATTGTAAATATTGTATTTAATGTGTGTTTGGTTACTTTTAAAGAGAAAAATTATATTAGAATTCACTTTGTAAACTAAAAAATGATTCATAAAAGTACACATGTAATAAATTAAACACCATCTAAGAGAGTGGTTCTTGTGTGAAATCTCGAGTCATTTCTACTTTCCGCTGGCTCGTTATTTGCGGCGTTAAAAATGTCGAGGGGCCGATCATCGTATCTCGAGTGCACCCACTGTTCTCCGCATCACCTTTTCCCCTCGCGCCCGCTCCTTTATAAATAAAAGCGCGGCGGCAGCCAGCGAGTTATGTCGGAAGTCGCAGAGCCACCGAAGTCAGATAAAACGGGAACAAACGCCCCGCGGCAATGAGTCACTTTAACGTGTTCCTGCTACCGCGGGCTAACCTTGGAGAAGAGTACGTTTTCGTTCGATTTCCATCGAACTTGGCCTCTCTCGCTTTCTCTCCCCACCATACTTTTTCTCTCGTTCTTAGAAATTCGTAAGTGGCTTTGTTCCCATTCCGTCTTTATGGTTATAACGTGCAGAACTCGTGTTTCTAATTGCACGGGATAAGTGAGAAAGCTGTTGTGAAGTAATTGTTACAGAACACAATTTTTCTTTCTTTTGAAGAAAAAAGAAAAATTCATGCTGTTTAAAATCTAAATTCATTTTACTATTAGTTGACTTAAAAAAAGTGGATGCTATAATTTTAGTTAAAAATGCGACTAATGAAACTTTTTCTGCGCTTTAGTAGCTCAGCTAGTAGGTAGATGCGTTATCGCTTGCGTTAAATCGAGTGTTAAATACCTTGCCATTGTAAACGAGAGGCATGACTCATAAAAAGTTACTGCTTCAAATTTAGAGCCATAAAAGGCCGGAAAACGCTAGAATTCATTTACCTCAGATAATAATAATAATAATCATTTCGCAATCTTTTTCAAACTATAGCTTATCATGAATACACCTAAGTAACAAATATTGGTAGATATGAAGCAAGTGTCACCATATCATAATAAGCGCTAGATAAGATGATCCTTGCATAATATTTCCCCAAGCTTTTTTCTTCATCCGTGCACGATACCACCTGCGATCTGAGTCAAGGTGAAAAAAAATAATTCGAAATTTCGCAACCGCTCATAGGATATCGCTGCGACGCCGAGCACGATACCGATCCTCCGCGGCGCTATAACAACAGTCCGTATTGCGCAATAAAGGTGTAGTGTGCGTAACCTTAGAAATTGCCGGGCGCGCACACAATGGACGTCGACGAGCGAGGAGCTACATTTAATATCAGCGCGAGATCTCGATTTGATGGGACGTCCGCTTCGACTTGACGCGTCGCCTTTTGTTGCTAAGTCAGTTGAAGACGAATTCAGTAATTAACGTAGAAGTAAACGAGACGACACTGCTCTGATGAACGATATTAAGCAATGTTAGGTACGCAGCGATCGATGTTTGCTTTTGCTTGGAATAATATAGAGAATCTTGAATAGGTATACATGTAGGATTCAAATGCGATATCTCGTGTAAATATATTTCTAACCGATAAATTTATACATTCGTATTTACTTTCGGAGTTTAAAATTGCTTTTCATCTGTTATCATACGACATAAAAGTAATTTTTTTAAGAAATAGTTTAAATAAATGTAGCATATATTTTTAGTAATTACGCAAGTAGTAGTATCCTGGAAAATCAATGCTACCCCGCAAAAAGCGCAATCAAAATATCGTAATGAGATATTTCCTCAAAAATTAAATTTGCGGTTTCGTGAAAATATTCTCATAGATGCACGTAACATTTTCTAAAATACCCTTTACGTAACTCGCGGAGTGATTAATGAAGATAATCTCTTGACACATCAGCTCCGCGGCCTGCGGTTTGCTGAAAATACAAAATTATCAGGAAACTTTACAATGCCTCGCGTCGCCAAAAAAATGCAAACGGAACATTGCAATTAAAAAAGAAAAAAAGAAACATGCCATGGATCAATGTATAAATCAAGAATAAATTGCCGGACGCGCACCGTCTCGGAGCATCCAAATAATGTACTTGTAATATTACACTTTCCGGTGGTGGTGACGCGGATACGAGGAAGAAGAAACCCGAGGGTCTCGACGAGCAGAGTCGCTTTCAAGGATTTTCCAGAAGCGAGTCACGTCTTTCCGCGCGGCCGCGCGTACAGATACTTCCTTTTTCTCAAGCTTGCGCGGGAGAGACACAACGGCCGGCTGGCCGGGACATGTTTTTGCAAACCTTTCGCATGAGAGCCCGAGCTTTTCCCAGCTGAGTTCCACGGATCACAGTTACCGATTCGCTTTAGTACCTGTTTTGTCGTCTTTCTTCCGATCTCTTAAAATAGAATGCGAGCTTTGGTTTGACGTTTCTTTTGATTCGCGAATAAATACATCCAATTTAGTGTTATTTATTAAAATGCAATCTAGTATATTTCTTTACACATTTTTTAGAGAAGTTTATTAATTTAAAATGTTTTTCTTTGCAGGACGTTGAACTGTCTGAGGGTATGATACCGGAGGATACGATGGAGGTCGAGGTATCGCACTGCCGCGAGCTGCGGATCCAATCGGGCGCATTTACAGGCGGCGCCCAGTTGAAGCGCGTTCATGTATCGGGCATCTCCACCGTCGTGGCCAATCGTCAAGCATTTCAAAATATGAGCGCACCGAACCCCCTGCTCGAGGTATCCGAGTGCAATCGCGTCGTTTTGGAGAGCCACGCCTTCAAGAACACCAAAGGACCGCTCAGCGTATCGATATCTCGATGTTGGCACGTCACTATCAAACCCCACGCCTTCTCCTGGCTTCTCCAGATCTCTGTCAAGGAAGTGCCAAATCTCGAACTATCCAGCAATGCTTTCAAATTCGAAACTCAGCAGCACGGTCGGCATGGACCAGCGACCAAGGTGAGTCATAAAATGTTATAGGATTATGCGATTTCGAAAATTAATATTGTTAATTATTGCGACTATATCTTTCAGATTGTTTTTTATAAACATATTTTTTGTTTTTTGCAGATTTTGTTCCATAGCGTGAAGATCCCAGAGTTACCAACTGCAGTTTTTCCTTCAACAGCTGCAGAGATTAGAATGGATGATCTCTGGACGGGTTCAATAAGGAAAGACGCTTTCTGTGCCATGAATATACTTAGCATTATAATCAGCAACGCAACCATCGTCGAAATCGAGTCTGGTGCGTTCAGTGAAAGAACGCTTATCCATGGCTTGGAATTCGTAGACGTCAAGATGAAAACTATTAGGAACGGAGCTTTCAGAGTCGGAGCCAGCAACTTAACTATTCAGTATTCTAGGTCAGTGGAGAGAAAATGCTTCTTTTACTTTACGAATTATATTAAAAAATAATTAAAAAAAAAGCGGCAAATTTTTAAACATTTAATTTATTTGCAGATTAACTGAGGTAGAATCAGGCGCATTTGATATCACGGCGGCAACCGTGACCTTCAACAATAACGAATTTGACGAACTTCGACGTAATTCCATAACTTTCCATCAATGGAATCACATAGCCATCGACAACAATCTTTTCCAACATCTAGAATCAGATGCCATCAATGCGGTCACAGCAGATATCGCTAAAACACCAAATCTCGAGTTTTCCTTCTCGGGAAATCATATTCACGATGCAGAAGTCAACTCCCTAGCCTTCGTAGAGATTTCACAAAGTGTATCTGCAGCCAGGGTCGGTAGTAACTACTTCCAACACACCTGCAACTGCAACCTTGAATCTTGGGTTCGCGAACGTGTCGGCAGCAACACTTCGATTTCTTGGATCATGGATTCGAGTTATTGCATTGTGGACGCATTTCTCCGCAGTTGTTTCAACTTGCCCGTGGGTCTCTTGGGCATGCGCAACTATACTCAGACTATCTGCTCGAAAACCAAACGGGTAACCTGTACCAATGAGCCAAGCAAACCCGAACCCAGCGTTAGTCCTCCAAGTGTTGGACCTCACCAATATCCTAGGACTAAGGGATACTTCGACGTGGAAATGAGTGATCCAGATCAGTTAGAACGCGAAAAGCGCATTATCGTCATTGTGTGCGTTGTAGCGGTTTTTTCTCTAGTCGTTGTTATACTAACTTCTGGCATTCTTTACATGCGTCGACGGGGTGTATGCCCGAAGCTTACTTCCGGCCCTCTTTCTAATTTGGCTAACTCTTGGTTTTCGCCAACCAGTGGAATGACGGCAGCCACCTCTGCTAGATCAATTTCCAGATTAAGTGTTCACGAATATGCTGGTCTACAACCGGAAACCCGAATATTAGATGTAGAAGCTCACGAGGACGCCATTGAAGAGGACGAAGGAGTAGCCGAAGGCGGAAACTTTTCTTACTCGGAAAATAAAGCTACTCAGACACTACCAGAGGAGTTGACAGAAGAATACTTGAAGGAGCTGAAAGAGAGGTTAAATGATCCAGAAAATTATAGTTACGCTAGGGACATGATTGAACATCTCTACGATCTCATTAAAGTTGAAGAAAGTTGCAACAACAATAATAATAGAAGATTTTCAGAAGATGGCAATGCGTACGATATTGTCAGACCGAGATTGAAGAAGTCTAGTACTGAACCGAGACAACCATCAGTCAACGTAGGCACGAAAGCTCCATCGCTAGAAAAACTTTTGCCGTGTTTAGTACGTACAAGACCTCAGTTAACGGATTACGCAGAGCCAAGAGACCAACGAATTGTAGACCAGAATCACCTGTACGCCGAGTTACCAGGTGATGAGACCATACCTAGCACGAGTAGAATCTCACCACCAGTTTTAGCCACTCTTGCTGGCAGGGCACCACAACCCCTACCTCCAGACGTTGTCAATGGCCACACCGATAATGCTAACGGTGTAACGTACACCATCGAAATTGAGGAAGAACCGAGAGCTTCTCAGGAATATGCTCAAACGGAGAAAAAATCCACGAATTTTTTGAAAAACCTGGGCGAAACAATTATAGGTACGAAAAAGGTGACCGGAAAGAGGCCTAACTCGCTGCTGGGCGAGTACGCCGATCCGTCGGATGTAACAGCACACTTGTACTCCGAGCTGTCGGAACCTCGACCACAACCGTCCTCTCTATCGCCAAGCAAGATGGCGAATAGACCACTGCCCACGAAACCCGATCACCAGAAAGCGACAACTGCAAATACGTAGCCGATAAATCCTGCACGTACACAGTTGGAATATCTCCGACCCTCGGGGACGCATCTTGGACCAACTTTCCGTTGTGTTTTATAGTGCTTGAGTGTCGTTGCAATTGTAAATTTAAAGTTATGTGTGAAATCGATAGTGTTTTGAGGTATTTGATACCTTAATTACCTTGAAAGCAAATGCGAGGTTGAGAGACCAACTACTGACCAAAACTAGAATGTAATACGAAATTTCTTAGACAAATTTTGTTATTAATGTTTCCTTCACAAACGTGGTTGACTGAGTATAACTAATAGTCCGAGGTGTCTTACGAGGGTTAACGACCTACACGCCTGTCTGTGATATCGTATCGTCGGCTGACTTTGTCGACCTCGGGACAACATTTTTTAATTATGTTTTCACTATAAAAACAAAGATTATTCAGTGAACGCGAATATATATACAGGTTTCCAATGTTTTCAGAAAAAGTGAACGAGCAAGTGTTATTTGGACATGCAGAGATTATAGCGCTAATTAGTATTTAGTGAGCGAGTGATTGGTGTGTACATAGAGAAAGAAAAGGATGTTAATAATTTTCTTACAGTTCTTTGAAAACTTAGAGATTCTCTTTTTTGTTAAATAAACTGTAACGGAGTTCTGTATAAACGCTTCGATCATTTAGTTTTGTACGCCGGAAGATAAATGTGCCTCGAGAGCCATAAAGTTCCGCGCTTCGGAACTTCGAGGCGTAATTATTCGACGAATCAATCAGAAAAAAATTCAATTAAATGTATATGCGTTGTTTTTGTTTCATAGTTATTGTATGTTTGCGCTAATGACGTTGAGCTTCATTACAAGAGGAGATGTGAAGTCCTTTTAATCTCGCGAACGTTGACGCGAGAAAGTGGAAAGAGCGGTGTTCTTTATTTAATGCCTGATGGATGTAATATACAATTTTATAAATATATATAAATAACTCGGCAGATATCATTAAAGTATTATTTGAAATGAATTTACTGTTTTTTTATTCAAATTTCCACCACCTATTCATCACCTCTTTTTTTAAATCGTTTGTTTTTAGGAGAACAGAGTAATTTAAACATATTTATTTTCATCTTCATTTAAATTATTTATGGAAATAATAACATATTCGAAATATGTCGTGTATTCTAAAAAACAATAATACATTTTTCGTTAAGGCTTAAAAAGAAACAAATAAATTATGATACATTCCTTAATTATACTGTCATAACTTATTCGGCTCGTCAACTCAAAGTGACGCATGTCATTCAAAATTAAAAAAAAATCTCATCCGGAAAACCTCGGAAATGAAATAAAAAATTCGTCACCTGAAAATGTCGTCGCAAGTTGAAGAGCAGACTCATCTAGGTAGGCGCAGGGCAATGTTAATTACCTCCAAGATCGACAAACAGAAAGCAATGTTTTTTTCGGCATGCCGGCGCAGACGAAATCTCCGGCTGGCTTAATGCGACTTCCTGTCGTTTGTGCGCTCGAGCTTTATCTCGCCGGGGTCTAAGAATACTCCGGAGAATATTTATTTCCGGCCGAAGGGCTTTCGGAAATAGTTCCGCCGGGCGGGCTGCCTTTGTTTCGCTCAACTGTGCGCGAGATATGAGGATCGGGCCACCCTGGGATTTTTATCACAGCCGCGCCCTTCCTGAACTGGTTTATTCAGAATAAACAGTCGTTTCAAATAATTTTTCATTTAGGCAGTATCTTTTTATGCTCGCCTTTTGAAACAAATATAGATTCTTGAAATAGCTGTATAAATTTGTATTGGAATTAAATAAAATATTATCTGAAATAATAAACTAAAAAAATTAATTTTTATATTCACAAGCTGCAATTTCAAAAGCAGTAAGTAAAAAAACTCGAAGTATTGAATCGATCTTTTGATTAATCAAAAGCCTTTTCCTTGGCCTTGAGAAATTAACAAGTCCCGCAAGAGCGCTTTCGCGCAGTCGCGGGTGTGCATTCGCCTCGCCTTCCTTTTCTCTTTTGCCAAGACAAAAAAGGGAAGGGAGGGAAGAAGAAGGGCGCCGACGAGAGATATTCTGGCACGTGCAAAGCCCAAACTATTCCGTCGGAGAATGCAACAGGAGCAATAACGTGGACTGGCAGGCTGCGACGCAGCTGTTGATGTTCGAAGTTACGCCTCTCCCTTCTCGTACACCTACGCGCTGGGGTTATATCTTTCTTACCGACGAGTTTGTGACTTTTTCTTTCAACCGGCGAAAAAATAATTATTCCGCTCCGAGTAATTACGGAAAGTGAAACAGTTCGAAGCAACACGTCGCATCAGCTGCATGCGAAGTCATACGCGTTTAAGTAAAGCGTTTTTGGATTGTTCCGCATAATATGAATCATTATCTTAATTAAAGTATTT
>JAXIUT010000001.1:6078216-6101834 GCA_035586675.1 Eurytoma californica
GCTAAACCTGGCCATTCAAACGTTTACGATTAGTCACGGCGAAATAACGTCATATCGGAGATATGGCACCTCATAAGCATTCAAGCATTGTTTTTACGATGTTTTTAGCAAACTTTTTTTTAGAACAATTTGTAAATAAAAATTACTTTTCAAATAAAAACAATTACTTATTCCTAAAAATTTGCAAACAAGCGGAACATTTGACTGTTTTAATTTATTATATGAAAGAACGTAAAGCTATTTCATATTCCATGATTAATAAACTTTTATTTTCAAGAATGCATCAAGATAGAACATATTTTTTAGCAAATTTAAAAACAAAATAAAGTAGATCTACTATAAAAGTGAAAATGAAATGACTTCCAGGAGATTTCGGTAGAATCAGAGTGTCACCATCGGTGGACGGCATTTGCAAGTTTATAAGAGCAGCCCACGCCAGGCGACGAGGCAGCGCCCGTAAAACAGACGGTCTAGTTTACTAAAACATCGCGCCCATCCTATACTCGCCGGCTCTTGACGTCGCACGCCCCAATCCGATGCGGCAACATGCGCACGGCAAAAACGCGGGCGCAGCGCAAGAACCTTCTGGCTTAATACTAATTACGATCGATACTACATGACCAGAGTTTAGCATAAATTTAGGACAAATTTGTAAATGCCGCCATATTAATTTTACACGAAATATTTCAAACTATCAAATAAAATTTATTTATTCTTTTGAAAAAAGTTTAATTTATTGTGTAGTTGGTTTTGTTCACTTATTCGAAATAAATAAACAAAACTAAAGAAAATTGAAATTTTTTGGAAGTACAATTATATTTTTAAGAAAACACCAACACTAGGTGGGACTTCTTTTTTTGCAATTTCTGGCCCTGTCGGATTTGGAGGAAAAAGGAAACCGCCTCTAATGGAAGTTCGAGCCCACGGGATTATCGCCATGGCCTGCGAATGTCAATGTAACACGCAGCCGATATTCGTTCCGCGAAAATTATTTTCCGCCTACCTATACAGCACGGAAAATTCTCTGTGCGCGGCTATTCCAGCGAAATTGAGGAAGACCACGGGCTTATCGCTTATATTCGCTGTAGCCACCGTACACAGTCGATAACTTTGATCGCCCCCTTTCAGCAAACAGGATTTATGTGGATTTTATCTTTCTTTTGTAAACAAGTGAATCAAATTCTATATAAATACAAAAATCAGCAAGTACAGTATGATAGTCTATATCAATATTATATATAAAAGAAAGATTAATCGAAACTGTGGGAGCTATTCTTTCTATTTTACTTAAATGTTTGGGTTAAGCTTGTCAACCAGCGCTCAAACACGGATGCATCATTGAGAAAGGCGCTGGATTTTGGAGGGAGCGCTTCGTTTTAAGTCACGAAAGTAGGCGTCGGGGGGGCCTTCAAAAAAGGGCGGCACGAGGAGCACAGGAAGTCGCCGCGACTCCCGCCTGCGCTCTTTTTCCGTCGCGACGCCGTCAACTTCTGCGTAGACTAGACGCCGGAAGACACTTCGCGGAAGAACCGACGGGATTCCCTTTTTTGTACGAGTCAGACGAAGGCTCCCTCCTCCTTTCCATAGCTATTTACTCGGGGAGCATCGTTAAAGCTCAATCAAATACGGAATTCGAAACTTTTGAAACACATGTTCGTAATTGAACAAGCGGTGCGGGATCTCTGGATCACACTGTCACCACTGATTTTGAAAGAATTTTTTTCATTTGCTGGAATACAGGGACTATGACGGTAACTAAATAAAAATCCGATCTTGATGAAAAGGGGAGCAAAAGGACTCGGAGGACCGCATTTGATTTTGAAAGAATTTTTTTCATTTGCTGGAATTCAGGGGCTATGACGGTAACTAACTAAAAATTACTTTAAAAAAGTTAGAGTAAGATTTTCGACTGCAAGAAAGTTTGTTTCGCAGTAACGATTTTACGAAAAAAATTGGCAATTCAAAAGACGAGTACGTGAAAAATTGCGACTTGTTGCACGCAACTCCCTTCCAAATCGGACTCCAGATAAGCGGATCTGTCCGCAAGTTAATCTCGATGCAGTTTACACGCGAAATCCCATGGCGTTCAGAGGCGGTGCGAGAAAAGTAATGGTAGGCGTTTTTCCATTTGGCAATCCAAATTTATCTTACGAATATTAATGGTTCTGCGTCGCGGTGCAACGCTTTCCCGTCGGGAATTTTATGATAGTGCATAAATAACTTGATTTTGAGGTGTAACAGTAAATATAAAAATTAATCAACTTTTAAGAAATGATTCATGTGGAATATGTTTTACGATTTTTTATTATTTTCGTCATAGCTATTTTAAGATTTCTTCTACATCCTGTTTATAAGCAAAAATAGATTTCCATGCTCGTTTAAAATGCGGAAAACCGTCTTATCTGTCAACGTACAGTAGTAACATGACTTCCTTTCTTCCGTGAAACTCGAGCAAATCATCACAGCGTGAAGTCTTCGACGAAGGATGCAACTCCGATTTCAAAACTGCCACGTTTCGGAGTAGTCGAAAAAAATATATCCGATCCTGTGGCCATTGATCGGTTTTCTCCCGCCACTTCAACGTCCCTGTCCTCAGAAACAACGGGAGTTCAGCACAAAATAATAGGAGGAGCGCTTGAGTGTTTACTTGTAATAAAGTCAAAGTGCTCTGGAGGTATGGCTTATAAAAGTTGAAAGCTTCCAAAGTTTTTATTAGCGGCTGTTATTGAAATAATGTAAGAAGATCATTTCAATATTATATAAAATCATAGTTGCCGAAAGATATTCAACATGTGTATATGCAATTATAATTATTTAATAATACGTAAAAATCTGAATTCTTTTAATGTCTTCTCTTAGTTTATTAAAAAAATATTGATCGACTAATTCAATTTTAGTAATAGAGTATCATATTTCTTTTATGTAACAGTATACATCAAATTTTCGTCCATTCATCAATCCCTACTGATTTTTATTACTTCCCTGACACACTAAATACCCGCCTATAAAAGAATAAGAGCCTCAACCTTTCAGAGCACCGATCTTGATGAAAAGGGGAGCAAAAGGACTCGGAGGACCGCATCCCAAAAGTAAACCAGCAGAGTAAATCTAAGATACGCGGACGGAGAAACACACGAGCAGACCAAAAAAAGGGCCATTTAAAAAGAAAAGGAGAAATCATGGGGCTACTTAAGGAGCAACCCCTCCTACCGATGTAGGGGACGTTACACTTTTCTCACGCTGAGCCGTCTCCTCGTGTGAACGGAACTCGTAAAACCTCCCTCTCGACATGCGGGTCCTTCCTCGAAGGCTGCGCGTGTGTCCTTTATTTTTTTTCCTCCTTTTTGTTTTCATCTCATTTTTATTTTTCTTACTTTCGCCGCCACCCGCACTTGCGTTTATCAGCTGTGGCCACCTACGTTTGCAGCCGCGGCAACGGCCTTTTGTACCGTGAAGAGAGTTCGGGAGAGAAGGGATGTATTACTATTTTAAGGGCAGAAGGGGAAGTTTACGAGATTTTGATGTTTGGAATTTTAAAAGGATGGGATTTACGTTTGATACTGGTTGGGTTTGCTCCAGAAATGCTATATTTTATATTAATTCATAATGAAATAATATATTATTAATTTACTGACTATGAGTGCTAATTCATGTTTTCACTTACCATCTGCATACAGGGAATTGGATCAATTACTGTACCCCACACTTACCTATAACAAAAAAAGAAACATATAATTTTAAAAATAAATTTTACTTTCACTGCAATACGCTTTTAAATGACTCCTTAAAAATACAATTCATCCAATCCTACCGGATATCACGATTAAAATAAAAAAAAAATCTTTTCTTCTTTCCGACCGAACCTGTAATCATACACTCGATGCCCAGGCCAATACCTGCGGCGTGTACGTTTAATAATTGCTGACGTTCGCCGGGTACAAAAGCGAGCCGCTCGTCGCTCGTAAAACGGCTCGAGCTCTTTTACTGCGGCTCTTCGTCGTAAAAGAAAAGTCGTCGCTTGGCCGCGTTATCGTCACGTTCGCATGGGGTGGAAAATTAGCTGACGGTCGCTATACCGGCTGCGAATAATTGCGCGCGTTATTTTCTACTATTCTCGTTCGCCAATTGCTGGGCAATATCAATCGCACCGTTTAGACGCAACGAAACTGTGATCGATTTTCGATAAATTTAAAACTTCATTGATGTTCAAAAATAATGTGACGAAATAATGAAGTGAGATTCTTTTGTGGAAATCTATCGTACACTATCAGTGTATTATGAAAGTAGCTTTCCAACTTAGTGGTCGAATAATAACAAATTATTAATTTTAAATATTTTTATGACTTGCAAGAAATTACTGATAAATTCACATCATTAAAAATAAAATTTTATGAATTCAAAGGGACATTTTCGTCCCAGCGGGGCGAAATGCCACTTTCCCTCTCTGCGCTCGATCATAAAAGTCGTAATTTCGGTCTCGCTGTACCGAAAATAGTATACGCAATGTGGAACGTAAAAAAGAATGCCTCAGATCGCATGTTTGTCACCCGAGCCAAAGGCGAAATTACGTGCGATCTGGGACCATTCGAATTTGACCTCCCGTGCGTTGCGAAATCTACTATTTCTTTATACTTGGACTTGAAAATTATTAAAAGTGTAGATAACACAAGTAAAGTTCTTTTAACGCCTCAAACGCTTTTCTCTGTGAACCGAGCGAAGAAAATCAAACGAATAAAAAAAGAATTCGTTTTATCCCCGTTAACGGGCAAAAAAAAAAAGAAAATCGCTAGCGCGCTCTTTTTTTTCGAACGCAGAGAGGCGGGAAGCCGCAATCGAGTTGGCATCCTCGCGCGGCGCTCCTTAATTTGTACATCCGCGCGCAACCCGGCGGATAAAAGGATCGGTTCACAAAGCCGGGCTCGCACTCGGGGTAATTTTTCCGTCGCTCGGCTAGACCACCGGGGACACGCGGGGCGGCCTTCAAAGAACTTTCAGATTCCGGAATTGAAAGCAAAGTACTTTACGCGCTTATCAATTAATCGACCGATACGACAATTTGAGATGTTTATTCTTTATTCTAATTGTTCAAAGAAAGATATTTAATGCTATTTTGTTATATTTTGCGAATTGATAAAGAGAAGAGTGTAATAAATTTAAATGATATAAATTAAAAATGTATTTTTTAAATCATTTATTTTAGAATAGAAATATACCTGTCTATAACTAATCAACTTTTATTGGCGTCTGCAAGCATTGGAAGTGATGCAACTGTACATCCATTACATGAAATAAAAGATAGAATTCAATTTTAATGCAAGTTACTAGTAAAAATTAAAATTCGTTTTTAAGTCATTATCTAATTTACATTATTTATTTTGCATTAATTATTGAATCCAGTCTGATTAAATTACACAAACAATAAATGTAATTTAGATGAAGATTCAATTTAGAGCAAAAAATATCAGACTTTAAAAAAATATACTGTCTTTTTGCAGCACTCCAATTAAATAAAGTGTACAATGGTAGAGAAGGAAAGGAGCAAGAGATCGACGAAGGAATTGACGAATGAATTACAAGAGGGCTCGATGAGATCATCAGGGCGGAAGTGATCTTTGCATCGAATTGAGGACTTAATTCACCCTGCGCTCTCCCGTGTACGTTTCGGTGGACTAAGTGCATTGTGTTCCTTCGGGGGATTGTATAATTAACGGTGGCTCGCATAATTGGAGACACGAGTTCGTCTATGCACACGGCGTGCTGGGATTACTCGATGCACAATGGCCTTAACTGTATGGCTTTCGATAATTTATCTTTTATTTTATTTTTAATGTTAAATTGGCTTATTACGCATTACCATTTTTAAGTATTTAATACGAAATGAATGTGTATTGTGTATGCAATGGCAAAATAAAATTTAATTAAAACGATTAAATTTTTCTTTTTTTTATTTCAACTATTAATTTTGTAAGAATCGGTATATTTCTATATCTGTTTCTTCTAAAATTTATTTGTTAAAAATTATACATTCAGTTTTTCAAAGGAAAGTAAAAATAGCCCAATAAACTGTTTACCTATTTATCGAGATGCTATAAACGTCGAATGCAGCGGACGTCATTCTCCACTGGTATTACTTCCACTGGTAATGCTTCAAAGCTCGATTTTAAATAGACATTAAAGTTATGAAAGCGTCGGGGTGTTCATTCAGTCGCATTCTTGAATGAGCGAATCATTACCTTTTACGATCGCCTTTCTCGGCCACCCTGTACGTGGCGCTATCTGATGCTGCTTGACCGAAATTGCGTTGGTGCACTGGTGTTATGGGAGATGGCACTAGCAGGCTTAGAAATGCACGATCAATTGAAATTAGAGAAATAGAGGAAAATGGACATAGCGAGACAGAGGCATAACGGAACGTCCGGAAAGGCTATTTATTATAGAAAAAAACGTCTAATACAAAAAATGTATTGAAACGAAAATAACACAAAAGCTTTTCATTATGCTCCGTTGTTCCCTAAGATTATAATGAAAAAATAAAGAAATTAATTAAAGTGAGAACTCGCATATAAAATTATTGCGATCTATAGTAAAATGGGTATGAGTAACATTTTTAATAATAACCATGACAAAATTTACTTACGGTTTTGATAGCCTTTATTGGGATCCAACAGATCTTAAAAACAATATAAGGAACCGGCAAGTGAAAGAAGAACAGAAGGAAATTGCAAACAAAATCGATGAATTAATGAATAAAATAATTAAAATAGGCCAAAAATACAAAGATTATGAAAGGTTCAGGTTTAATAATTCATTTTTGGTTAACAATGTTCTCGTAAAAGCGGAGCCGAAAGGATCAAACATTTTGTCGAGTCGGCTATTTCATTCAATAACGATGAGCTTCCTGAAATTATTGAAGGTATGCACACAGCGTTTACTGGATTAGGTGCATTAAGGAATAGTGTTTTAAACGCATTATCTCATAATCAGGTACGCTACATCATCATTGTTCTAGCATACAATTTATTTTATAATGACACAAACCATATTTTGATCGAAGATATGAATAGGTGCTGACAAGATCAAACGCTTCATACGGATCGTATGACGTAGGTTGTGAATGGTGTTAACCAAGCACGTGGAATTACCTATGTAAATACGCAGCTTGGCGTTTTCCCTATGAGTAACGACTGTGACACGTGTCTGTGCACCTGTGTAAGTCGTTGTTAGTGGTGTGAAGTTTGATATAATGGACAACATTTTCAGATTGAAAGTTTCGTTCGTTCCTTACAATTTTAAACCTGGCACAATTTTCAACTACACATTGTTTAGTCACGCAATCTTCGGCAACGATAAGCACAAAGACCAGAGGTAATAGTTAAATATTATTAATTTTTTTCAGAGCAAAATTATCTCTTTTCGAATCAGCTGATCAAACTAAAACATACGTAAATCTTTTGGTTCTACTCATCGATATAGCGCGTCGAATTTCAACTTTCTGGATTAGAACGAGATTTAGAACAGAGAACAGTACTCTTTATTGATATTCAAGAAGTCGTGTCACAGCCTGCACTTCCACTTGTAGGTCTTGAATTAATCCACAATATTTTATTGCGATTATACTCTATATATATAAATTGTAATTTTTTATTTATTTATTTTCACAATGAAAATCTAATAAACATATTTTCTATAAATAAAAACTTTTCTTATATATTGGGAATAAAAACTACCACAATGCAGAGTACATCATAAGTTTCTTTTAAATGTGAGCAAACAAAGTGCTCTTTGCTTATTTTTCGTCCTTTCAAATGCGAGCTATAGAACTCCCTTTTGCAACTCGCTAAAGAGAATCGCGCAATTAATTATTTACAGGTTTAAAATTCCCTTCCCCGTCAGTGTTTTAATGAAAGATAAACACAATCAATCCTCGTGCGAGCTAGCAACTCGGAATATTATATTGCGCGGTAAGAGCCGTAATTTCAAAGCCGCAGGTCGTCGTTACTATCTCTCGCGCTCTCTTGCTTTATTTGTCGTAGCCTACCCGTTTTTTTTTTATTTTTTCACCTCTTTTTTTACAATTTAACTACTTCATGTTTGCCGCTGATGTACGTAAATTTGTCGTCTTATTTTATATTTATTTTTTCTCTAGTAATTTAGAAGATTTACTTCTCATTATCTGTCGCAAATAGAAGTAATATAGTGTTGATAAATGTTCAATAGTAATACTTTCTATATTTGCTCTGACAAATCAATATTTTTATCTTATATAAAAATATAATTATAATTGCATACGTTATTCGTAAGTTATAATACCGTTGTGATTAGTACGGTCTCATAATTTTCTGTAGACAATCTTGTCGAACCTTTGTTTTCACTTCATTATGTGCCGTTGACTTATTCGTCAGTTCTCTGCGACAATTTAATTTTCTTTTGTAGGTACTGAATTACTACAGACAGTAATGTATATATCTTTTTCTTTTTCTACTGCAACTTCTTTGTTATTTAAAATTTTTTCGAAAATCCATTGTACATTGTTAATTATAATAAAACGTTATTCACTTAAAATGACTTCCTTCATTCGTCCCAGATAATTAATACTAATTATGCAGTCCACTGGTTTAATGACCTACAGTGTAACAAAATTAATTAAATACAAAGAGTCGGTAAAGCAGAAAACATGCAGGTATCTCGGATCCTCTCTTAATTAAAAGCATCAGAGGCACCATACTCCTGTCTAATGAACTTAATCTTTGCGAGGCGAGTGTATACGAGATGGCGTTCGTTAGTATAGTAGCATTAGTAGCCGGGCTAGAGATGCTGACGAGGCCGGTTTATATACGTATGAGCACCCTCGGCACCACCCGCTTACGGAATGTTGGCGCACGCATCGCGCTTGCGTTTCCAATTGCAGATTTAGTGGCTAGAGATTTCGTCCCCGGATCCTGCGTGATTTCGTGTTTGAGCTTCAAATTACGCAAATATAATTTTATTTCCATTATCAAAGGCGTTTATTCTGTTCTCTAACCTAAATTTCTTCGGTGTATTGTGGATCATGAAATTTACAAGTCAAATTTCAGATGATAGTATGAGAAAGAAAAGAATTGTTCTGAAATAAGTTTAATTTGGTAAACAACGAACGAGAATCAATAAACGCATTTACCAAATTATTTATTCACAAGTGAAATGATTAACAGGACACAATAATCTATTGCATACTCATTCATTAAAGGTCGATAAAAAAATTCATGGACATTTCCAAATGCATCCGTCATTTGGCGACAAACAACTCTGGTACGCCATCGATTTGGATTATTTGAATTAATCCGCAATGGCTATTTACATCAACAGGGTCAATTACCGTGAAAACGTTCACTGTAAATTTGCAAGTGATCGCTTAAATCTGCTCACGTCCCTCTCTGAGGGCTCGGGGATTATCGGTTCGAGCTTAATGTCTTTTGATAAACCTTTAGTTTAAATTATTTTTAACCGGCTATTTTTAGTTGATTACTAATTATAAATTCAAAGTTTTAGAGAGTCAATTAAAAAAATGTTGAATGTCACTGATTTAAAAAAGTAATTAGCATAACATTAAATGGATATTAACAAACTTCGACTCTTCTTAATTATAGTTTCTCTAGACATCTTAAGTTGCACCGAGAATGTGTTCCAGGTTCTTCTATTTCAAGTTTCTCGCTCGTATTGTCTTACGCCTTTCGCAAATTACAATTCGCTAATGAATAAATGCATTTCGCGAATATGTGCGTGACGTTGACTCTCATTTACTACGATTGACTTATTAAAACTTATTTGAGTTTGCGAGAGATGTTCTTTATTTATAAGTAACGCGAAAACTCAAATAACAAAGTTTGCTATTTCACTGCCCGTAGTTTTACTTTGTTTAGTACGACTATAAACAGATTATTTTCACAGAAAAGCTCTTGGGTAAATTTAATCGTGAAATCATGTCAAACATTTTTTATATTCCGTAACTTTTGATGTCTCCTCTTCATTAAAATATTATTTTCCACTTTTATCCTTTAATTTACAGTAACCTAAATATCTAATTGAATTGAAATCTAGTTAATAAAGAATACAATTTCTTTAACAAGATGGAGACATTTTTAATGAAATTAAATTTTACTAGAAAGAATGTGTATAATGTAAAAAGACCAAAGTCGCAATTAAACCAAAAATATTATTGACATAATTTACTCTAAAACATAACTATATTATGCACTCTGTATATAACTTTATTCTTTATTATGAAGTATAGTTTTGCACCATCAAATATCGTAGAGAATTCTCTAAAGAAGTGTTTCCTACTACCCGTTATGAAATAGGTATGTGACGATCTTAGCAGTAACTTATAATTTGGCTGCTTGAACACGCGCACAGTAAAGCAGAAAACAATTTACTCTAGATTCTCGTGGCTTTTCGTGCTAGTCGCCTGGTTGAGAGAATTTTCATTGTTACACGTCTAGGCCGGAGGTAATTTCTTCCGGTATTTCGAGTATACATTTCCCGAGTGCAACGGTGACGAAAGCTCGAGGATACTAATGAGCAAGGTATAGTGCTACCAAAAAGAAAATTATTTCATTCAACAATGATAATTTTGATTTTAAACATTATTGTATAACAATTTTTTTCTTTTACAAAATTTCAGCATTATTGCCATAGCAAAATAAAAAGCAAACGATGAACACTTGAGCCACCATCCAATATTATCGTTCCCTTCATCACACTGTAAATGTCAAAGAAAAAAAGAAAACTTTCAGACTCGACAAAAAAGCTTCAGAATAATACGGTAATCAACAAGGCTGAACCATTCCCCTGCTTCGAAGAATTGAATTTTTTGCAGCCGGGCCACTTGTGAAGTTCTTCGCGGAGGAGTCGCCTCTACCCCTGGCCAGTCTACCCACTTGACACGATTACTCATCAAAGGTCTTTCCGCGATGCGGTCCAGACTAATGGATCTTAGATGCCACGGCACACGATAAGCTGGCTGCGTTCTCACGACTCGCCGGTCTTGGGGAAAGACCCTCGCTGCGACGGGACCGTCGGCTTTTCTTGGCTTTTCGCTTCCTTTTGATTTTTTTGCTCTTAAGACTTTTCAAATCTTCTCAGTTTCACTGCTTTTTTTTCGCTCTACTAGAGTTAATAAATCAAACTTCACTTCAATAAATTTATTTATTTTTAATCGTATTCACGCTTTCAGGCTTTTACGAGTGTTTTGTTAATTTTTATCAAATTTAGTATTTTTTCTTATTGGATTTGCGTACTATACATTACACACTGATAATTCTATGACAGCGGTTTTCTTTATCCTTTTGTTTTCGAATTCTACCTGAAATTTAACATTCGACATCTCTGAAATTGAACACCTATTTGTTTTTATTTTATTTATTCTTTGCAGTAGTATTTTAATTTTTTTAAAAGTTGATTTCCTTCTTTAATAGAAAGATTATCTGTTTGGACGAGGTGACTAATTATAATTAATTATTTAAGAAATTTTCTCCCCTTTCTATAAAATTTTATGAAATATACTTCGCCAGTAAATTAAAAGTTGTAAATATTAACGGTTATTAGGGATGCTGAGACGATTAATTTGCCAATAATTCGAAGGAGTATGAATTTTTACGATAATTAATTATTACCGGTTGGTTTCAATAGCGTCAGGAAACATTAATTAATTGCGGTCGTTGTACGTGCAGGATGCGGGTAAAGGTGGCGAGCATGCCACGAGAGCAAACCTGGGCATAATGAAATTCCTGTTTGACGGAATTGGCTCAGAGGCTTCTATTTTGGCTTTGACTTCTTACAATAAACCGGCCGAATCGCTTAAAATGCAACCACTATGCAAAATTCGACCTGCTTTTCCAGTTCCAAAAACAATATTAAAATTCCTTCGCACATTTTAAAGAAGATTTGCAGATCAATCGGATCGTATTAATAAGATTTGAATCTTTACTCTAATACATTTCTTTTTTCTATTTTATATTTATTTTTCTATCGAACAGTCCACTACAATTTCTAAACAGGTCACTGTTTATTTAATTTCAAAGTATTCCAACCTCAGCGCTAAAGTAAATTCAAATGTTACTAATGAAATTCACTTTGGGAACAACAGCATTGATTAAAAGGAGATATGCGCGACATTAAAAATGATAAATTTACAATCCCCTTGTATCGAGGTTAACACTCTCGAATAAATTTCGCAAGTGCAATTCATTTCTCAGTGAAATTTCCGACGCCGGAGTTCTCTCCCTCTCGGCCCCGCGATTATTCATTGTTGTAAAATTGGTTATCGAAAGCCGCGTACTACGCGGAAACTTGGCGGCGCCCATGCCAAGAAATTCGCCGGCGAACTCCGGCCGTCCCCGCGGTCCCAAAAGACAAGCGAAAGAAGCCGAAGATATCGATGGGAAGTTTAGTTTCTCCGCGGGGACGGCTTGATCCCCGGCGCGCGCGCTCGCGAGCAGCCCGGCGTTTTATCGGGAACAAAAGGCGCGACGGCGGCACGGATACTCGCGTCTTGCGAAACGCCGATAAGAAATTTATGTGAAACAGTTAGAAAGCCATGACTCGAGCAACTTTTGCGGCGGGATAGGCGCCGCGTAATAACTTCCGTGGGATGCGGCTGCCCGCTTTAAAGAATAAAACCGGGAAAATTGTAATTTGATTTTTTTATGCTATTCAAAATGAAATTAGATTTTATTTTTGAATTTAAAGAATTGAAAACGTAAGAAATACTCTTGAATCACACAGCACACCTGAATATATAGCTACAAGTACTTAACGACAGTATCGATTACTACGCAGTTGAATTAAAATTCAAGGCAGCTGCTGCAAAAAGTAAAAAGATCGAGCCGTTAAAAGATTTCTCGCTTCCTGCTTGAAACAGACGTAAGGTGAGTTAAAAAACGCGACGAACGAGGAGCGTTAGCCGGCGGTTAAGCAGCCTTTACCGGCATCGATCGGAATTATATAGCACTTGCCGATACAGCCGCGAGAGTATAGGCGAAAGTGGCCTCTTTGTTCCGTCAACTTTGGCCCGGGGATAACAAGGCTCGTAAGTGACGTAGTGGCGCGCGGAGCCGACGAAACTTTGCCCTCTGCCGAAGTAACAACTATCGTCCTAAATCTTCGCGCGCGCGCGGGCGCGTGCAGCCGAAGTTCGCGGGGCGCCGAGCGCCAGCCTGGACGCGAAGAGTTTTCATTATAAAAGCCAAGTTGCTGCCGCGCCTGTGTTTCTCGCCCCTCTTATTTCCTCCTTTTATCTGCCGCTGCTGCATTTCTACCTCTCCCTCCCTCTCTTTTCGCACTGTTGATTTATCTATTTTGAGCACTTTGCGGAATAGTAACCCGCAGCTCTGCGGTTATGGGTTTAGTTTTGACTCTAAATGGATTTATGAATATATTAATGAAGGAAGGAAATTTTACGACAGCGTATACTTCTTTTTAATTTCTGATTGTTTAGTTCTACGATTGCAGAGAAGTAGGTCAGATTTTATGCGATGCGTGTGGTTTAAGAAATGATGTCAGCCTATTCATTATGTCCGTATCTTTTTTAACGAACTCAAACACTAGTTGTAGATTGCGATTTAAAATACTTGTTTAGTGGGTAAAAAAGCTGTCATCTGTCGTACAACTGAAACTATAAGATATAAGCTCCTTAATTCAATAGTTTAACATTTTTTTATTAGTCATCGAGATATTATGTAGCCGGTCTATGAATATCAAAAGATTTGAATAAACATATTACTCAGAACCATCAGCAATATAGTATTAGGTATTACAAGGTGTACATTGAGAAAAAAAGTTTTTAAGTAGATAACTTAAAATCCTCGTTGAATATATAATCCAATAAAAATCTTGAACGCGAAAAGTATCATCCCTACCGACAGTCCTTTAATTATACTCCATTAATCATCAGCTCTTTCAGTATTATATATGGACGGAGCACACGAGCTACACTCGCGCGTCCTGATAAATGGTCACTTCATCCCGGACTCTTTTTCACGAGCCCGTAAAAATTCACCCTAAGAGTGAAATCCTCCCTCCTCCTTCGCTGCGACGCCATCATTGTGACCGGGCTATTTCACGGCGCGCTACTCGACCCCGCTTGTAAGGCTGACGCGGAGCTTCTTCTTCGTCTACGTCGTTTTACTACGTCTTCCTTTATTCGCTACTCGTGACTAGGGCGATTTTCGGACCTCCTGCGAGCGCTTTTTTCCCCGAGACAGCTCGTCTTGCTTGTGCTTCAGGAGAATTTCCCATCATGCAGTTATACACTTGCCACATTATATACGAACATTTTTTCACACCAAGCTGAGGAATATTTTATTTTTTCCCTTTTTGCTTTTTTGAATAAATAGAAAATTAAATAGAAAATAATTAATATTAACTTATTAATGTACTTTGTAATATTTTATAAATTTTGTTTTGCGAATTAAACAAGTATCTGGTTAATTTACGTTATTTATAAGTGTTTATTGACTGAATTAATTGTGTTCTGCTACTTTTAAAAATAATTTTTAAATGAAATGAACGGAATTTTTTTTTAAGCAAAAAAAATGTTGGCTAAAAAATAACATTTTTCCTATTTTACTCTTTACAGTTTCTTGCAAAACTCATAAAAGTGTTATAAAAAATGATAAATACGTAATAAAAAATACGTAATAAATATTATATTATTACTCAGAAAAAAAATTTTATAACGAAAAAAAATGATTCTTATTTCTCGGTAATATATGCACACCGATCCAAAGTTATTTTGTACATCAAATAGAAATTTGCATCCGTATAATGTACGGTTTAAACACTTGTCACAACTTGAGAAATTATAATAATAATTCGACGAATTATTAATGTTATCATTTGAAATTATTCAGTTTAAAAGTGCTTGATAAAGAAGTTGTTGTTGTAAAAGTCACTAGTTAGATATCCCAAATAATATTTTATTTATTTATAATCTATTATACAATTGCGTCAATTTAATTTTTCTGTAAATTTAAATTTATTTAAAACGATCACTATATCGACTATAATAAATTAAATAGTCTATAATATTCTAGTAAACTCATAAAATTTATCGCGAATTATTAATGAATCATATCTTATTAACACACAGCTGTAACACGAGAAGCTATTGTAATCAAGTTTAAAAAGTGTCTGCTTAAAAATAGTCTTCCTTTTATTATCTTCGATAACAAAAGCGATCGTGTCTACATTAAACTAACTTTGAAAAAAATTCTAACATGGTCACGACCCAAAATCGTTTATAAGCAATTCCAGTTATTCGAATTCCTTGATTCTTTCGGAGACTCGCGAACGGTTTCCATCTCGTTAAAATGTTGCGATTACTGAGTTTACTTTTAATAATCGGGACATGCCAATCCCAGGGTCAAATATCTATGGATCTTGACTGCAGCGATCTGGAGGATGTTAATTTATTTGGATCACTCGCCTTGAAGTACAGTAAGACAGAGCTCAAGGATGAAGATTGCCCAGTGAATTTCTTTATTTCAACTGATAAAAATAAGAATTTCATGCACGTGAATGATGGTGATTGGTCGTGGCTCAAGGATAGTTGGGATATTTCCCAAAAAACATATATTGTTATTCACGGCTACAAATCAGGCGGTGAGAAACCATGGGTTAAAGAGATGACAGAAAAACTTATAGAAAAGGTAAGCAATCTGATTTAAAATTCGTAATTCAGAATGGATTTTTATTGGTGATGAAAGTTATTGTATATTGTCCTTTTAGAAAAAAGTCAATGTGCTTATTGTGGATTGGTTTAAAGGAAGTAGAGTTATAAACTATGCTGATGCTGCTAAAAATACCCAGATTGTTAGTCGAAAAACAGGCAGGTATGTATTTATCTATGGAAACATGGTGTGCTTGTGTTAAAATACTGAAGTTAAGTACTATTTTTAATTACTCAAATTCCTAAAAAATTCATATATGAAACTCTCGTTTTTTCAATCAAACGGTTAGTCTTATCTTTATCATATTTTCACTTTTCAAACGATATAATGCTTTAAATATTCAGTGAAATTCAGTTCATTCAACAATAATTGTATGTCCGAGAAATAAAAAATTACGTTTTTATTAGGTTCCTTGAGCAGTTATTGAGACAAATCGATGAAATGTACGACGTTCCTGAAAACACTTTGTGGAACCACATCCACTTTATCGGACACAGTCTTGGTGCACAAATAAGTGCACAAATCTCCTACATATTAAAATTGAAAACCTTCTGGAAAATAGAGAGGATTACAGGTCTCGATCCAGCTAAACCTTGCTTCCACAAGAATTTATATGATATTTTCAAATTGGATAAATCCGATGCAGACTTTGTTGATGTTATTCACACCCAAGTAGGCCTTGGAGGTGTCATGGACGGTTTGGGATTAAAAGACCCTATCGGTGAGTTCAAATATTTCTAGAATTTGCTAAGTTTCTCTGAAATCTTTTTCTATTTTTTATGAATAAGAAACTAACTGTAAATTAAATTTCATTTTTAGGACACATCGATTTTTACGTTAACAGTGGCGTTTTTCAGCCAAAATGTCTTGGTTCAAGTATATAGAAAATTCTTTGTCAAATAATTTTAGGTATTGAAAAATACATGTATTTTCATATTTTTTGTTTCATGTATTAGTTTTCACACCGCATTGGAAAACGATGATTTGCAGCCACAAGCTTGCCGTTAAATACTTCGTCCAATCACTGGATATACCTCAAAATAGTACTTGCTCGTTCAGAGGCTATCCTTGGGATGGAACATTCATGCATGCGCAAGATATTTTAACTGACAAATTGAAGGGTTCGGTATGCTATGATTGCCCAGAAATGGGCATATATGCTGATCAAAGTAACCGGACTGGAACATATTTGGTTATAACCGGTGAAGACAAGCCATTCTGCCGTAAGTAACTTACCTAAGTAGATTTTCTTACACATTTTGTCCCCAAAAATTTCAAAAAAGCTTTTATTATAATTATGTTTCCTATAATGTCAATATTATTGTATTTACAGAATTAGACAAGGACAAGCAAATTAACAATCTAGTCAAAGTTTTTTGGGTTAGTGCCTAATTAATTTTCAATACTGATTCATTTTTTGATAAATTACTAATATTATTTCGTATTTCTTTCAGAAATTCAAAGGAACTACACCTATCTTCAATTCTTGAGTTTCATGCATTGAAACAAGTTTTCTAAATCATTGTAATTGAATATTACACATTAGAAAAAGTGATTTTGGGATCGTTTTAAATTAGGATATATAAGCACGATCATCTATTATCAAAAATAATCTAAACAGAAAAAAATGATCTTCGTATTTGAGAAATAAATTGCACATATACCCACACGCACTTCCCATATTGTACGTCTTAATAATTGCTGATTCATTATAGGTTTAAAAACGTAAGTGAGAAGAAAAATTTTATTTATTTTTTAAAAAATTAATTTTATAACTAAATGATGTTTTATTGATTATTAATATTTCTACCTAAAGTCGTTAAAAAATCATCCTCGCAGTTCTCAAACAATTTTGAGAACAACCATCATATATTCCAGTTTATTATAAATATCAAAACTCACTTATAAAAAAGTAAACGAAAATACCTAAAAATCCATTAAACATCATAATTAAAAAAAAGACTCACTTTCGAGTTTCGCGCATGCTTGTCGTAATATTCCGTTTCCTTCATAATTGCCGAATCCCCGTAAAGTGTAGGTCGTCCCGACTTTACGGGCCTCACGAGTAGGTGGAAAGCAGCGCCGGTGGATGCGCAATGAGACCCGTAAATATTTCATCCGGCGTAATGGACAAAGCCCGCGCCCGCATCAAAGGCGGCGCTCGGATGCGCGCGGGGGAGTAATGGGATTCCACGGGTCCGGATCTCGCGAGTCGCGCACGCCGGTGATCCTTCGGATACCTCTAAGCTCGAAATTAATTTCGAAGCCGGCGCTTTTCCAGCCGCCCGGACCCCGGTGGACCGAGTTTTCGAGAGCTCCAGGGCTAATTGCTCGATCTCGCAGGCCGACCATGCGCACGCGCGCATTAATTAGACGAAGGACAGTCTAAGGTGACGCTCGCTCCGGGCGTTTCCTAGATGATGCTTCGATTTCCGAGCCTATGTAATTCAGTCAATTTTATTTTTAACTTTTTTTAAGAGTGTAAATGCCGAGTAGTCTGAATAAATGACCATTCATGTTTTTTATGTGATAAAATTGTCTCATCAATTAAAAATAGATTTTTTATCGAATTTAGTTAAACATCGAATGTAGTTAACTTTAAACTATTATCTCAGTGAATATTGCGGTAAGAGGGTGGAAAAGTTTAGTGGGAGAAAGGGGGGGGGGCGGAATGGCGAGCGAAAATTGCGAACTCGCTTCAAACAGCGTCCTCCTTAGCGAACTCGCTTAGCATACTATTTCGAGGGGAAATGTTTAACAACAAGTTGCAGGTCTTCCGTAGCAACATTGCCCTGGCCAATCTCCACCGTTTTCGCCAAGGTGTAAAAGGATGCCGATGCTGGAGAATTCTTAATGCAGAAGCTTCAAGTACTAGACAACAAAATTCGACTACTCGTGTAAATTTCGTCGATAATAGCATTTACATAAAATTAATTTAAGTAAAGAACAGAAAAATTTTAAAATAAATGTGCAAAATAAATCTATTGTCAAAGTCATTAAAAAATATGCATTGTAAGCTGCGGAGAGATTTAGCGATATGTAATGCAGCGTCGTAATCTGGGAGTGAAAATGGAACGGACAAAAATCGATGAATCCCCGGGGCGGATGTCAAGTCGCGATAAAACCGCGAATTTCGGCGCGGAGGAAGCGAGGAGAGCGCGCGAACTTGGAGCGAGAAGGAAAGGGGTCGCGGAAAGCTCCTTTAAATTCGCTGCCCGTGTGTTTACCGAGGAGAGACACACACGCCGCGACATCGGCCCCGGGGGGATTCCGGGGCGCGCACACGGCGAGGTTCGTATTTTCGCTTGCTTACGCCTCGACAAACCGAATACTCCCGGAGACCGTGGGATCGATCTACTTTCTGCGCTGAAATGAATGGGGCCGAGGTAGGAACGAAGCCAGCGGGACAAACCGCGACACTGAGACGGGAAATATCTAGTTCAGTTTATAACTTTATGTGCGTAAACTTTAAATTTTAGTGTTAACGTACAATGTTGTAGGATAAATTACTATTCACTCATTTGAGTAAAGTTGCATTTATTCAACTTTAGAGGGAATGCTATTTTGATATAGCATGATGAAGTATTTTCTTTTTATAAAAGATGTCTATTAAGCAGAGTTAAACATATAAGTAAATTATATATAGAGTGCTGCAAATTTTAAATATCTATACCTTCTTAACGTATTTTACATAAAGGTTGACGTAATATAGGTTGATAAGATTACGGCGTAAAAATTTAATTGAATTAACATTCGGTAAAAAGAGTTTTTTTTAATTAACTTAACTATGATAAACTTGCGCACTACCCTGATATTTGTTAATAACAAATAAAAAAGTTGAGGTAAAAATAGTTAGTTGGAGCAAATTACCTACTTGAATTTACTTTCAATTCATCTGTTTCTTATATCTTCACTTCCATCCTAGCGTTTTCGTTTCGAACAAGAGATTGAATGCACTCAGCGAATAAAATGATATTCTGTAGGTACACACTTCAGACTTCACAGCAGCTCGCTGGATTTCTTCCATTGTAAGTATGATTATTCTGCGACCCGAAATACACACCCAGCCGAATTCAGCTCGGTATCAAATATCAAATTCGCTTCTCACCCGCCAACCTCGAATTTAGTTCCTCTCTCGCCTCGCTTATTTTCCTTGCGTTTTTACCCGTTTATCCGCCCGCTGCACTCAGCGAACTCTCGCCTTTAATGGAAACAGATTCGGCGAGGGTGAGATAAATCTTTAAATTTCAACGAAGGAAAACGCACTTTAGAGTACAATACACTTTTTTCTATTGCGAGGAAGAAAACGCGACCGTCTATTTTGAAATGTAATGTCATTTGCAAGTAATAATTTTAAAAGTGTTTACCCTTCGATATTATTCAAATATCTGCATCACATTTAATTTGCCACTGAATGCAAAAATTCATAAAAACATCTTTGCCTAATATTTTCTTAATCTGTAAAAAAATTATAAATTCATAAAATATAAAAATCTTATCTCAATTTGATTTTATCACTCGCTCTTTAGGTCAAGTTCTCCAAGTCAAGTAAAGCCCACCAATTCCTTTCGCAAGAAAATCGGCAAAGCAAGAGCTTTGTAAGGACAAATCACCGGGCGACGTTCGAAAATCCTGTTAGGAAGAAAACGCGAGTTTCGAGCCTTCTCACGTGCCCCGGCCACAATAGACAATTCACTCGGAGGAATTTAGTAGCGAGCGTAGCGAATACGCTCCGTGGAACGTGTGCATTAAAAGCTCGCGGCCGAGGTCGGCCGAGCTTTCCCGTCCAGGAGGACGCGAGGTCACTGTAAATCACGATGCTCCTTGGCCCGCGTGCGATGAATTACAATAAGCGGATCTTATACCCGCGCGAGCTACCCAGCTAACTCTCCTATCGCACAGGCAAATTAAGAATACTCGATTCAGCCTTTCCTTAATTATTATGCAAGTTTTTTTTTCAATCTAATGCATGCAAGATATCACGTAAAAATTTCCAGCGCGTTTAATCATTGTACTATTTAAAAATTCTGTTGGTGTGTTTACTTACGTAATAAGTTTTATAAGAAAGGTTAAACAGTGTGTATTCTCTTACCTGAAACAAAAATACGAGAAAATGATTATAATTTTTTACTCTCATAATAAACACGAAATATATATATAGGTCAAAAACTTATTCAATAAATAAGTGAGAAAAAATTCAGGATTTCAATTCTCAGCTCGTATCATTCGAAAAAGGTCGAAAATAAATTAGCCTCTATTTACTCTTGGTTCCTCGGAGTAGCCTCCTACGTGGAGGAAAAAAATGGGGCGCCTTTCCGAAAAGCAGTTGTTTTGATTAATCCCGGCGCGGAGAAAGCACACGCAGGGGGCGTCACGCAGGCGAAGATGCCCCGGCGGCCGGCACGCCACTCTCCGCCTTTCGCGCCCTCCTGCAATAAGACGTACGACTTCCCGGCCGAGGGATCCGCGCGCTTTTTCCGCGTAAGCCCGCTATTAGCGGGGATATATATTTTCTCTCGCGCCATCTTATCCACCGCGGAATCCAGGTGAGATGCCGGACGAGATTCGCCCTCCTCCGCGAATTTACGGCCTCCGGCCGCCGGTCAGAGACGCTGCCTCGTGCAGAAACGCCGGGCGCGAACTGGGCCGCGCCCGGGAAATTTTTCGCCGCGATTTATAGACGACGCCGAAGCTACTCTGCCGGAGAAAGAGAGAGAGAGAGAGAGAATGGCGGAGTGGAGTCTTCCGGAAGAAGAGAAGGACGGGTTGTGGGTATTATTTATATTGTCGTGATAAACTTCCAGATATGCCTTTGGAATGATATTTTCTGGTCCGCGAATTGTGTTCTTAATTGTTCAGGGAGGAAAAATACCATGAGGATGTTATATACTTTTTTGTACAAAATTAAGTGCTGGTCGAAATACTATTGAATGTTTTATAAGAATTAGTAAAATGTTAAAAACGTGTTTAAAAAACATAAGAAATTGTATGATGAATAGCTTATTGATGCGTACGAATGGGAAAAGTTCTTTTTTGAATTAAAAATTGTAAAAAAATTACTTTACGAGAAAGAGTATGAAGAAACAGTATCAACTTCAATTAAAACTCCTGAATCCCCCGAGCAAAAATGAACTAAAATTTAGTTAACTGAAGTTCTTTTATTCCCTCAGAAAAGTCGCAAGACTCGTTAAAAAAGTGTGGCCAAACAACTCCTCGCACAAAGGTTTTTCATTACGCAATTACGCAAAATTTTCCAGCCACCGTTCGCGTACAAAGGCGAAAACAGAGGCGAGGAGTGGTTGTAAAGAAGGACCGCTGCTTGAGAATAGTAATGGAATTAGAGGATAACCGGCGGGGGAGTTAAGGGGCACTTTTCCCGATTAGCCGGGGGTGTTAGGGGCGATAAGGCCGGCCTCCCTGTAACAACTACGTCCGCGGCGCGTCTCTATGAACGCGCGAGCTTACGCTAATCTCCGCTCCTCCACGACGTCTCTCTTTCTCTCTTCCCTTCTCCCTGCGTGATCTTACTTCGGCCGTATCGCCCGGGGGGTGGGGAACGAGCGGGGATTCCCCGAAATTTACGGCCGACGCTGAGCCCGAGTGATATCCGCGGCGGCAAGGTAAAACAGCTTGAAAATGCCCGGCTCGCTGTTTTTCAACATGCAAAGTGGAGCTTTTGTGAAGACGTAAGATGCTGCGTTTCTTCTCGAGGAGGACCATTGAAATCTGAATGATAATAGGCTTACTCTATTGTTACTCGGCGATATATGTGTTGCGATACATTCTTTTCAGCGTTTTTTTTTTTGTTCCGGTGTAGTAGATGAGGAGAGGATTTATAAGAAATTTAATGGAGAATAATTTATTTTTTACGATGAGTTACATTTATGCAACGATAATAGAGTCGTTCATATTTATTTAAAGTTTATATCCGAATTTGAATGTTATGTTTTTATTTGGTATATCAATTTTATTTGGTTGAATAAACTAGTGTTAAATGTGCTGTATTTCAGAGTTGTAATATTTTGAAAATGTTTTGAAACTTCATAAGGTACTTTAAGTTTACCGTATATAGTTAAGCAAACACAGCTTTAATTATATTAAATTTTAACGCTTGGTTTATTTTCTCTGAAATTTTGTAAAGGGATAATCAACGATAAAAATCACTTTATCGCTTTATTTCCACGTTTATCAGGTAAGTATTAACCAATATAAATTACTGAATTTTTGTGTGTACAAATAGTCCCAATATTGCTAAAATACTAATTATTTATTTCTTTAATTACCTCTCCTACCTTCCAAATAACTCGTCAAATTGCATAACTAAATTAAAATTATCGTGAAATTGATAAAATTTTATGAATTGTCGGGTAACGACAAAATGTTTACGCGTGCAAAAAAGAAATTCAATCAAATAATTAAGGAATTCCCACTACAAGTCCTCATCAGTTTCTCCCACGGCAGCGAAATAATGCGAGTGTCTCCAGAGTTAAGCAAGCGAGAGGCGCGCCTCGGCGGCTTTAATGAATTCCGACGGGAGGAAAAGGGAGTGGAGGAGCAGCGAGAAGATCCGCGAAGTGCAGCACCACCGGATAAAAATGGTAATTACGATATTAAGGCTCGCCTTTTTCTCTTGCCTCCCCGAAGGATAAAAATGCATCGTTGGCTGAGAGCGAACAATAAAAAGGACAGCGAGCAGCGGAAGTGGCGTTGGGCGAAGTTATGAGTCGAGTGTCGGTAAAATGGAGATTTCACCGAATTTATAAATAAAATTAATATTTTCCAGTGTCGAATTAACGCCAATTGCTCGAATATCATGTTTGTCCATAAGCCAATTAGTTTTCATTTTTTATTATTATATAAATTACCTTTGCGAACTTAAAATTGTAATCGTTAAAATGTGTTTTTGCTCTA
>JAXIUT010000001.1:6101934-6122364 GCA_035586675.1 Eurytoma californica
AGTTTTCATTTTTTATTATTATATAAATTACCTTTGCGAACTTAAAATTGTAATCGTTAAAATGTGTTTTTGCTCTAGATTATTTTTAGCGACTGCATCGTGATAAACTTCAATGATAAGTATTCATCAACAGAAGTACAAACTGCACATAAATAGAAAATAAAATTATGAAATTTGTTTCCTTCCTTTTCAACGTAAATTAAAAAAAAACTCGAAAATAATAGTACAAGCTTATCGATGGTTCTGGTCCCCTAAAAAGGGCAGGCTCTTCAATACTTGTCAACTCCCCAAGCAACTTTTCTCTGGAGCTCGACTAAATTACTTTTCCAGGGTGCAGCGTCACCAGGCCCGTTGGGTGCCTCGAAACGCGTCAGCCATAATTAAGGGGTGCTCTCGCGTATCACCCCGCATAAATTAGCGCAGTGGGATGCGATTTATACCGGCTTGGTGCAGCGTGTCGTCTTCACTCTGTCGGCGCACTCGATAATGAAAAGGTTAATCAAGCCCGGCGCCAGCGGTATCGGCGGAGGCAAGACGCGCAGATCCGCCGAGTCCATTAACGTCGGGCCTCGTACACGGCGCTCGTTGCCGCAACGAGGACGGAATGTCTTTATCGGCTTTCCCACGCTGGCGAAAAGATGCTCTTTATTTTTGCTTTTATCAAGATCTTAAGTGAATTTTACATGAAATTCTTTATTTTTATTAGTATATTTACTTTTTTTCTTACTCAAAGTAGATTTAATTATTCGTTTGATGTACATCGAAAGCTAATTTTATTCGAATCAATGTACAGTGGGATTTTTAGATCGAGTCTGGAGTTTTATAAGTTAGTTCTCAACAAAAGTAAAGTCAACCCCAAAGTCACACAAACTGAATGTGCACAAAAGCATTTATATTTATTCACGAATCGTCTACCGAACATTTAGTTTACTCTGAAATTACAAGACCGAGCCCAGCGACTCGTCGGAAGCAGATGAATATTAAGTTAAGGCAACGAAACCCACTGAGGGGGCTAATCTAATCGCGGAATAAGTCGGCGCCCGGGCGCACAAAGAGCCAAAACGGCGGGAGCGCGCGGACAGCGGGGAAATAAGCAGGCGCTGGGGAAGAGCTAAAGCCCGCGGCGAGGCTACCCCGCGGATGATATGAAATCGCCGGGCCGAGGGAGCGATTAAGATGCATCGGTTTATAATGATAATACGCCCCCTTCTCCCGATCCGCGCTCTTATTTCGAGGCTCGTTCCTTTCGAGCCGAGGCCTGCCGCTCTCGCGCGCAAACTTAATTACCCTTTAATGAAACTCCCTCCTGGAGAAATGAAACCCTTATCTGGCCCGGGGATATGCTGGCCCCTCGAAATCCATTCTTCCGGCTAGCGCCGGGAGGAGTCGCCTGTTCATGGTCCTTAGGCGCCTTGCTAATCGCGCCGCTTTGGCTGATTAATTGTAAGGGAGGTTTTTCATGGATGTTTCGTGCGCTATTTGAGTCGCTGAGTGAAAAGACTGCAATTTTCGAGGTTTAGAATAATGTAGCAGGAGGTACCAGTTGTTGATAGGTACTTTACTTGAGTAAATTCGAATTTCATCAGCAATAATTACAGATAACAAAAAAGAAATAAAAGAAAATAGAGTAGAAAGTTATCAAATGGTAATAAATGTAAACTAGAAACTGTTTTATCCTGAATCGATCCTCTAACCCATTTGAAATTAAAATAAAAATTTTAAGAATATAATTTAGGAACGATTTTCGATTACGTGAAATGAACTCGCTCACAAAGATATTCCAGTGAAGAGGACAACTTGCAAGTTGACATACAGCACCATAATAACAAAATTTGATCATAAGATCTAGAACAAATCCTTTAGCGTAAAGGAGATATTGGAAATCAAGTATACTAAAAAAAGGTAAGTTAATTTGTTAGAAAAACATCGAATGTAAACTTACTCTTTTAATTAAGCAAGACTTATATTTCTTTTGACCCGCTACTTGAGATGTAGTTCAAGTATCAAATTGTAACCAAGAAGACACAATTTTTACTTTGCAGAATAATCGCCCTGCATAAAAAATTCACTTGCAAAATAAAATAAAGGAATAAAACAAATACTATAAACCTCTTTAAAGATTTTCCTTCTAATAAGTGTGAACCTCATCCGAGCGTCCAATAAGCAGTTCCTCGAAAGCTCTCTCGCGCACGCGTTCACAAGGGGACCATTAAGCCCCCGTTCGATTCGAGTTCGAATCTGAAAGGCGAAAGGAGGTCCGCTCTTTCGCGATAGCGGACCCTCCTCCACCCCGTCCCCGCAGTCGGCCATTGTGGCAGCTTTCATCCATTTTTCCCGGGGTCCCAGTAGAAAAGCGCGTCGGCCCGTATAAAATATGGAGTACGACGAGAAAGTGACCCGCGATGTGCGCGTACGGCCTCCCGTCGCGTCGCACGTTGACTCGTACCACTACCTGGCGAGCAGCTGCAGCGCAATTTTCCTCGCCGAGGATGCAGCCGCGTTTGTTTGCGCGAGGAAATTAACTTATTGTTTGCCAAACTCTCCGAGAGCATTTTAATCGCTTATTTTCAAAAGGAATTTTTCCAAAGGATAAAAGATCGAGTGGCTCTGAAAAGGCTGCGAATATTTTATGAATATAATTATAGATTAAATATTGATGCTGTGCACTTTCGCCGTGATTTTCACATTATATAGTTTTTTTTTTAATTAATCCTCAATATTTAATGTTTGAATTCCAATGTCTTATTAAAATTCTATAAACACTTTCTTGTATTCATTTTTTAGCTTCAAAAAAAAAGAGGGAAAACTTAATGATTCTCTAATTCATCTGCAAAATGCAAGCTTCAAGGTATATCGTGCAAAGAAGATATAAGACAGCCAAGTGATTTTAAATTCAAATATTTTTATTATTAATTTATGGTACAATCTTTACGCTCAGACAGTCGGGCGCAGAATGCCAGAGACAACCCTTTCCTTTTTTTCTCCTTTCGTTATTTTTGCACGAACTCTTTTGTTACTACCAAACCATCTCACGAGTCGCCGTGCACGCAAAGCCTACGCGAGCGACAACATCTTACTCGCTGCATCGAGACGCCCATACCTCCCTCTCTACCTTCTTGTCTCCGCTCTCAGAAATAGCGATTACATTTTAATTTGTTTTTATTTTTTTTTTCTGTCTGGAACAGCGTACAAATACTCTGGAAACATTGCATATTTTAATTTTTTTTTAAGCGCTGCACAATTTAAGCTATTGAACCTGTCGAGAAATATCGAGGAAATGCCGAATGCCGAATCAAGATTGCACGGACGGGCTTGACGTACGCGCATCTAATATAAATGCATGCGTGATCCATCCCGGAGGAACTCCCCGGCAGGCAGGGTGTGCGCTTTACGTTAGGTTATTCAGGAACTAGCAGGCAGTGCGCGCTTCTCGTCAATCTCGGGAAGAAGCCACCGACGTCCCCGAAAATCCGATAACCGGTGCGTCGCCCGTGCTTCAGATGTAGATGTACTCCAGGCGCTCCTGAGTTTTCACTGCTTTGCGGAATCGCTCGGGTGATTAGCTTTCCTCTATTAAGTAATTGCTGGAGGCGGATTGTTAATTCTTACATATTAAACTTTATACTTTTCCGACTTTAATCACAGAAGTGGAACAGATTGATGGCGAACTGAAAGTGTCATAAATCAAAGTTGAATAAAATTTGAATAAATTTCATTAAATTATGAATATTGTGTAATGTGTAATTATCTGCAGATAAGTTTCTTTTGTATTATATTGTGGAAGAAGTAAAACCACAAGATTTAATTGAAAACTGATCCGACCAAGCTAACGTACAGTACTTCAGTTCTTTTTTTAAAGTGCGGTTTTACTCGAATTTTCACTTTTTACATAACAATCTACTCTTTGTAAACATTTTTAAAAAAAAAAATTTTTTCAATTGAAAATCTATTTAAAAGTACAAAGTCATTCGCATATAAGCCGAGAATTTCTTTTTCTCCATCGAACCGTGAGATTTTCGCGCAATCGAAATTTTCATATCCATTTGGACGTCAAAGCGCGATTTTTTCTTGATTCAATCGTTTCAATGAAATTCTACTGCCTTTCAAGCTACTATTTGATCGGCTTTGAAATGCGCCACTGATGGTGTCGGCGTTATGACGCTGTCGCATCGAATTCGGTTTACGACTTCAATGCCGCGTTATGGGATTTTTGCACCGCTTCTCAACTCGCGCCGCGTTACCCCATACACTCTGGCCATTCAATCGCCGATTCAATGTCAGGGCTAATAAAAGTAAGCTGCGAATTTTCTTTTTTTAAACCTCCCATTCTCGCTCGCGCCGATGAATTGTCAAATCGTATTAAATACATCCTTTCATAGAAATCATTAAGAAATATTTGTAAGAAATTATTTTAAAAATGTTTTTTAGAATTGTGTAACTTTAGAAGGAATTCATTTGCATTTTGAAAAAGTTAAAATCGTTAATTGCTCTCCACAGTAACTTGTCCAAAGTCGCATTATCACTTTTTCATAAAAATCCTAAGAAAAGTGTTTATGAAAATAATTTATTGTATTTTTATTGTAAAAAATAATTTAAGTTCAATTTTAAATTTTAAAAGTACATTGTTCATTGTACTTTTAAAATGATGAATCAATTTCTTCTGAAAAATTAAAAAATCGAAAAACATTTCCAAATGCAAATTAAAATCCACAGAAACATTTGAAAATGAGCTGAACATCCATCCAAGCAGCCTGCAGTTTCCGGGCCGCCGGTAAACAGCGATGCGTAAATCTCGTGCGAGCGCGGCAAATTAGTCCACGGCGCTCGCATTGTTCGCCGCATCGAGCCGGGCCGCGCGGAAAATCGCCTTAAGCGCAAACAGCTCCATACGCGGGGCTGTTCTTCCCGTCCCTCCCCTCGTCACTCCACAGTGCCGAGGACCCTTGTGTCGACACGAGCCGAGCGATGGATATTTAAACGCGACGATGAAGCGGCACCGTCGCTTCGATCGTGGGGCACGAGGCGCAAAAAGGTGAAGCCGATCGATCGATCAAGTGGTGGTTTTAAGGAATCGAGTGGTTGACGTACTTGCTCAAGCTTTTTGGAATGGGTCTTTAGGCTTTATGTTTGATCTAGGTATTAAAAAGCTAATGTAAAAACCGAATGTTATTGAATTTATTAGATTGTCCCTACTTATTTGAAAGACCAATAACATTGTACGTTTTCTTTTCTGATCGTGCATGACACGTGCGATTTTCTATACTACTTTGATGCTGAAAAAAAATAACTTGTTTTGATCTGGAAAATTACAGAAATGTTATAAACAGTATTGAAAGATTGAAGGAAACTGAAATATAGAAGTAGATTCAAGTTCATTTTAGTAGGAAGTACGTTCAAACAAATACGAATGATTAAATTGACTGTTATCTTATGCGTCCCAAAATAATTATTAATCAAATAAAAACACGTGGAAGAAAAGTTAAGAGTCAAGATATCGAGCAATAAATTATTTGAAGTAAAAAACTTTTTTTATGTAAGCAATATTGAAACTAAACTAAAGCTTTTAAACTTTTCCATCTCGAAATTAAAAAAAAATTCAATTAAAAATAAAATTTAAAATTTCATCCAATATACCCATCTGCTCGAACGGGATCTTATACGCCGAATCCCAGGATATCAGTTAACGAGGCGGCGCGAACGCGCTCAGGGGTAAGTGCGAGATGGAATATTTAAGGGAAGAGACAATCTCGCGCCACCGCGAGGGGTTGCACTTTTAGGAGGGAGACGCTGGAGAATACGCCTTCGCTGCTGCAGAGGGAGAATCTCGGCGGGCGAGTGCGTCTAATAGCGTAACAACGTTGGGAATGAGCCAATTACACACATTGGAAGCCGAAGGGAGAACCAGCTGCAGCGCTTCCTCCAGCTTGAAACAAGGGAGGAGCTTTCTTCCGGAAATGTAATTCCAGATTTCTTGACGCGCGCTTTCCTCCCATCTTCACTATTTTATTTTAAATTCCTTTCAGCAATAGTAATCGTTGTACTATACCTTCTAACAGTGCAATTTATTCTGGGAAAAAATTATTTTTGTCCCTTGTGCAAAGTTAATAACTTATACTTTCGCACTCTTTCCACTCGCTTGAAATATTTTAATTCCTATCAGGAACGATCCGCGCATTATTTTTTAAATTCATTAATAAACATCAATTAACAAGGCAAAATAATTCGGAAATTTTCCTTATTTAAATTTATCAATAAGTATATAATGTGGGCTTAATTTTCTAAGGCTGTTTACAAAACGACATTCAAATAGAGTAATCGAAAAAATAAAGATGATGAGTTAACCATTTATCATAAACGAACATACAAAATAAACAGAAACGTTTACTTTTAGGCACGTGGACATCAATTACGGATCAAAAGCGACCGGTAATGTATACCTCTCCAAAATAATCGGTGGGCAATTCATTAAATCGCTCTAGCTGTGCAAACACAGCGCTTTCATCGCAGTGTCAGAGCCTGCCTCCAAATGTCTATCTTATCTCCTGTCGAAATAAAAAAGGCATCACATCTGCCGTTTACTCAAACTCAATTAATCAGGCGGCGGATCGTCAATCAAGCAGGGTCAATACAGTGGGTGCGTGCGGCGGTGAGAATCTGGCGTCTTATCGGAACGTCTCCGCCGCCGTCGGTAGCACGCGCAATCTGCGTTAATTATGGGGGACACTTGTTGATCGGATCGCGCCTATGCGGCCGACGCGCGAGACCTTCCCTGTGGCCTACGCACCTGGAGCAATATGCGCGCGTCGCGCATTCCGGCAACGCCGACGGCTGTCACCGAGTCGCCGGTAATTTTAATGGGATTGCCGGTGATCGATGCATTTCTGAAGGGCGATTGGGGATTTACTCAAACTCGAAGTGACCATTAATGTGATTATTTAATTTCAATTTTTTTATTAGACTAAAGCTGCTACCACTACCAGTATCTGTATTACTATAATTACAAATCCAAATGCAATGTTGAAAATGTACATTAACAAGTTTTCTAAATTCACTTTTTTTTGCATTTAATTTTTCATTCTAATATTGACAAGCGCTACAAGCATGAATTCGAAATTTTATTTTTATAATTTCAATTTCATGAAAATATTTAATAAATTTTATTATAAAATAAACTAGACTTAATTCTATAATGCTTAGATTAATAAATATTAACCTAAATGTTAAAAAGAAATTTAATTTCATTATTGTATAATCGTTTCATCAAGCGATAAACTTTATTTCATTTTAATTATGTTTTCGGTCACTGTGAATAATCGAAATTTTCTGTAGGAATTTCCTGATATAATATAATTTTGAATGACATTATTTCTGATAAAATAATGAATTTATAATCTAATTAATTTACATTCCGATAATGTCCAAAATTACCTGCAGTTATTACGAAAATCGAACTCAGTCAATTCTTTGATGTTCCCAAATCGCGCCGCAGTTCCTCATTAAAATTCCCCGCATCATCACTAAAATCCGGGGCGAAATGAAAAAGCCTCATCAAAAAAAAAAGCTTTACTTCAAAGCCGAGAGCGAAGAGCGAAAAAATCCCGTCATCGTCATCGTAGCGAACGCAATAGCGGAGGGTCGGAGGCCGCCCGTCGGAATCTCCGATATTCCAATCGGGAAATTCCGCACGCACGTCGTAACTGCAGCGAGGAATTCCGACGGCGATCGATCCTAATCCCGATCGGCCTTAACTTCCCGAATAAGCGCGAATCTCGGCGCACAACCGTCGCTATATACCCTTTGTTGCGGGCTGCACGCGGGTGGCTCGCCGTCTCGCGGAAATGAAGGACGCCAGCGGAATTCATCCTGGTCGCAGCAGCCGCCACCACAGTCGAGCATTAAAGCGCCCCGATGTCGAGCCGACCCAGCTCTCAACTTCCTTTCGTTATTTTCGTATAAGAGCTTCGCTGAATGACACTCTTAATTCAAATGATACGTTTGTTCTTTCATGAATGTGTGGGTGAAGGTTCTGAGGTATTTTATTTCAAGAAAACACTTTTATAAGTGCATTTTACATATTCTAAATTTATACGAATTTTATAGTATAAATAAAAGTGAAAGTTACATTTTAGGAAAAAGTTTTTCCATGAATTAGAAATACGTGATAAAACACAATTCAGCGCATCTTTTACTAAAAAATGAATATTCCAAAATGCGCGGAACTCGCGAATTTTCGCAAATTTTCCAACGAGCAGCGCACCCCCTTATTATACTTCCAGCGACGACATTCTTTTCCATTCCGCGCGTTCGCTCTTTTTCTTCATCAGCTCGCCCGGAGTATACCCCTGTTTATCGCGACGCGCAGCCCCACAGAATGCGGAATATTAATTAGCCGATTAACCTACAAATTAAGCGAGCGGCTGGCGTTTATTAAACTGGCATCGGAGATATTTAAAAGGCCAGGTCATTTGTGCGCCGGGAATTTATCGTCCACGAGCGCCGGCGCGCCCTTGCGTAATCTATATGCGTCGAGAGCGTTACTTTGCCGGCGGAGTTTATGTGTGCGGATGCGTAAAGGGAGCGAAAATTTGCAAGGGAAACGAGACGAGCGCCGAGCGATCTTGATTTTCAGGCGACGCTTCTCTCCTTTTTTTTTTAATTTCCAACCGTTTATTTTTATTTCGCGAATTGGAAAGTCGCAATACGTTTTAATGATAAAATATACGGTAAAAATTTAATTGCATGTAAAATCTCTGTTATTTTAAATATAATTTCATAAGAAATAAATACGGTTCATTTTTTTCTTATAAAAGTGGAGTTTTAATTAATAAACCGGCAAACCAACTTAGCGCGGATCAAATTTAAATATAAATGTAATAAACAGAAAAAAATCATCCTTGTCTTCCTTCGCAAATACCGTCGAACAGAAAAGATTCACGAAATTAGGGTAATTTTAAAAAGATGCGAGAAGGCGCGTGGCCGAGCAAAGACAAGAAACCAATTCTACGAGCGGCGTAAATTCACGAACTTCATTTCGTATAAATGAAACATGCAAACGCTCTAGTGGAAATTGCGTCCGAGCGAAGAGAAAAAAAGCTCCTTATGAAAACAGCAGCTTTACCGAGGGGCATATTACCATTACTGTAAATCGCCCGGCGGCCGGCTGACCGCAGAGTCAGCTCCTCCCCTTTTTTGCCTGCTCCTCCCGCTTCTGCAAAGGGCCGCGAAGCTTCAACGCGCATAAACTCTGTCTAATTGTTCCTCGGTGCTACGGAATTTTATTGCTCTAATCCGCGCAATCTGGTGTTGCACGCCGTTGGGCCTCGATTTACGTCCGTAGTATAGGGGATGAAGAAAAAAAAAAGCGACAAAGGGAGAGAAAAAGGCGCGAAGATTTAAGGCAGTCAAGGACGTCTGCGAAGCTTCCGTATAAATTAGATATTTATATGTCTACGAGTCGGGAATGCGAATTTCAAGGGCGAAGGTAAAATGAAAATTCTTAAGTTCAAGGGGTATAATATTTATTGTGCAATTAAGGGCCCGGTGCTGAGAACAAATAAAACGTAGAGCTTTATTGAATGTTTACTTTATACAGTGACATTTAGAGACTGATTTTCATTTACGCGTCTGTATTTTGTTATCAAAAAATTAGATCGACAATAATTTTTCATAGCTCAACAAAAAAACTCACATACTGTAAATTATTGACATAGAACAGAAAACCAATAAACCATCGATAAACCATCGATTTTTTATTGTTTCGGTAAATAAAATTTCAAACGAATCCATTTACCATATCTACAAATAGATCTATTGATGTGATGAAAAGCTTGCAGCCGAATGCTTAATTAACTGTAAATACTGTAATTGTAATCAACTCGATCAGGTATAATTAACTCGGTTATTGCGTTCATTTTCTCAAAAGGCTCACAGTGCCTCCCAATTTCCCGACTAAACCGGTGAAAAATACCCGGCCATACCGGCCGTCACTTTTGTCTTTTTATGGCCAAGGCTACCTTGGAAGGTGGAGGTCTTTTAATTTTTGATCCAATTATCCCCGTACACCGGGGGGACGGCGTAATTTACCTGCAGCCCCGGGTCTTTGTCGACGGTCTCCTCTCCCGCGGGAGCCAGCCGAATTTATCGAAAATTTCATTCCCGGCCCAACGACGCCGGTATTAGAGAGACGCGGCGCTCGCTGAAACGCCGCCTGATTTATACGGGACACCGCAGATTTATCTTGCCTACGGACCTTTTTGCTCCTATTTCCCGCCTTATTAATATCGGGGAAACAAAACTTTGTCGCTCGGAGTTTGATACTAATATTCTGCTTCATGGGCATTATCTTAAAAGCTATTGTTTATAGTTAGACTTTTTTTCTTTTGCACCGATACTTCGGGCGCATCCAGTGCTCATATTTTGGTATTAAAAGGATTTTCTTCGAGCGCTGACAAAATGTTTGTTTTTCGCGCTCCTTGAAAATACGCGACGTGCATGCTAAAACAAACACGCAATGCAATATTTAAGCCGTTTACTAGGTTTTAAAAATCAGGAAATTTTTTCTTTATCCATTAAAAGCTTAAAGTGTAGTTTTAAAAGTTGAGGATAGAAATATTTCAAAATAGGATTTTTATTTAACTCAAAAACAAACATAAATTTTTTATAAATGATTTTTTGATTTTTATTATCACCCAACTCAACAATTTGCAATTGTGTTCCCTTGCATTTGCATTTAGTACACACAAAGCTGTAAATCTTCTTCTCTAAGAAATGAAAGTTTGTTTACTCCACACGTGACTATCGTTACATTTGCGCTAAACTGTACCTAAGGTCACGTTGCGGCGTAAAGAAGCCCAACGGGTGATTTACGCTGCTAACCGAGATTTATCTTACTCCAGTAGTAAAACCAACGAACGTACAAATTCGAAAATTTATTGGTATCTCCAAGTTCGCCTACTTCAAGTATCGAAGGAATAAATCCGAAAGAATTTACGTATCCAGATAGTCTTTCTTAATTAGACTCGTAAATTATATCCGGAAAAAATTCTACATAAAAATGTTGCTTGCAAAATTTTACTAGAAATTTAGTTAATTTATTTCAGTTTCGAAGTAAATTTTACAAAAAATTATTAATTTTTTTCCGAACGAATATATATTTTCAGCCTTGTCTATTATTTCTACGAATACTATTTATCTAAGATAGCCCATTTAATTGACTAAAGCAAATATTACAAGTGATAACAAGTAAGCTACGAAAATTTGTCGGAGCACGAGCGTGGTATCACTTAGGCGGGAAGCGGTAACTCCGGTCTTGAAAACAATTAGGCAATCCTCCAAGGCCATCGAAAAGACAAACTCGGGCGCAAGTTGAAGGGCCGGGGCCACGGTCCGATCGCCGGTGCCCGATGACGTCGTCTCTCTCTCCCCCTCGCACGGACGGAGTTCGCAAGAACAGCCGGAACGGAACATGTCGCTCGTTAAACTCCGCGAATTGTCAAAGGGGGCAGTCAGGGCCGAACTTGCGCCGTCGTCTGCTTCCTTTCGCAAGTCCCCGCGGCGCGGAGAGGAGACGTGCCTGCGGAACTCCCCCGAGCGGGGGTGGAGGGAGCCCGGGCGACCGACGTGTCGCCTACCCCCGACGTCTACGTGCCAGCGCTCCTATCGGCGCGTCATTTCCGCCGAGTTAGCCGGGATAACGATGTGTAATCATGGCCTTTCTCCGCGGCCGCGCCGGGGATATAAATAACGCGGACAATCGCCGACGGCCGATAATTCCAACCTGGACAACCTGGCCCGGGGTATTGTGCGTAAACCGGGGTCGGATTATCGGACGTCGGCGCGGGACGTTATTTGCGAGCTTTGATGGAATTCTCTGTAAAGACGTGGTTGGCCGGTAAGATAAAAGGACTCGAAGGTCGGAATGGAATGATCGAACGGGAGGCGAGATGAGCTTCGTTAATTGAAAAACGAAGCAGAAACTGCGTTTTTTTATATTTTTGAGATATTTTATTGAATTTATCAGAAATTATGTTAATAATTAACTTTTCTATAAATTATATTGACTCGATAAAATTTCCTGCTCTATAAGTGTCTTGCTCCTATTGCCTAATTAAATTTATTTATCAGACATAGCATACATGAGCATTAAAAAACGCTAAAAAAAGATATTTTTTAAAAGCCCGAATCCAGTTGTAAGAAAATTCACTGGCGCTCAGAATCTTTTAGGGAGGCGAATGCATTTTCCAGCGAAACTTATCGGTACATCGGGGCGAAAATGTGACTCTCGGCGATATCGTGATCGCATCGAATACTGTCACGCCAAGTACGCCCGTCTCGGGTCTACGGGTGATCCGAAAGCGCGCGCTCGAGATTCCCAGGTACACCGAGCGACGCGGAACATTTATCAGGCTGGAAGTTCCGCGCGTTGTTCGTGTATTCGAGCAATGATTAAACTTTGTAAAAAATGATGCTTTTATCTTCGCCACTTTTTCCGCGCCCCACTTTCTGAAATTGCTCTTTTACTGCCGCGCTCGTTAAAAGGGCATCGCCGAGAATTTACAAATAAAAATTTCATTTTGATAAAGACTCCCTATGCTTTTATTTGACATTAACCGCCTGGACTCTTGGCAAGGTCTCAATACTTTTTTTTAATAGTTTTTAAAGCCACTTCATTTTTCTTCCAATTTTTTTTTACTTGACGTAATAAATTTTTTCATGATTCGATGTTTGTCAATTTTGAACTTATATTTTGATATTCATTGATTATGGTGTAAATAGATAAAACTTGTATTATTTCTTTTCATTGGAATTCTATTGGACTAGGTGTTTTCGAAGGTGGAGCCAGTTCCTGTATGCTTTTGATAATAATTATTTGATAATAGACAATACTTTGACACGTGTAGAAATATAATAAAGAAATGATATTCAATATTCGAATACAATATATACATCTTTATAATTTTTCTATAAATTTTGTTAAAAAATTTCGAAGAGGTACGTACTAAACTTGAATAAATTAAATTTTATTCAAGTTTAGATTCAAATGCGCCTTAACTTTAGTGAGAAAATCGATGAATTAATTACTTGGAAAATTAATATAAAATGATTAAATGACAAAGAGAATGCAAGATTTAAATAACGTTCTCGTGCGATAAAAAATAAATCAAAATGCAAACAGTTCCAGTCAAAGCAAGCAGGATACAAAATGCGATTTTGATTTCGCTTCCGTTACACACAAAATCCTCTTCTGGTAAAGTTGGAAAGCAGTATAAGAAAAACGAACGAGGCGCCGTAACACGTCACAAGCTCCGGGCGTTTTTTTCTCACGCGGTATATATAAGTCGTACGGTTATCTTTATATCCCCTCGGAAAAAAGATGAGGTAGGCGGCTGAATAAAAGTACGCACTTGAGTGAAATGTCGCGTATATCCTGGCCCTTTTGCACTTACGGCTCGTACAGTCGCCAAGACACTGAAGAATTTTACGATTAAGCTTGTCGACCAACCCTCATCGCCCTTGCTTGGAATAACGGATTTCCGAAGGAGAGAATCGCCGGGTACTTCCTATACCCGAAGGGCTTGCTTATAAAAATTTTGCCGCCTTGAAATTTCTCGCGTGCGAAATTCCGGGTGTTGAATATTTTAGGTATTCTAAACTAATACTTTTGAAGTCAAAAAAATATATATGCCCAAAAAAACTAGCCAACAGTTTAAACAAAATTATAAGGTCCTGGGAACGAAGGTCCTTACGTAAACAAATATTCGAAACCTTAAAAATAAAATTGCGTTCGTTCTTTATATAAAATGCTTAATTTAGTTTTTTACGTATAAATTCAATGTTCGAATATAACTTTAACTCTATTAGATTTTACTTTAACAGATTTATTAGTTAATTTATTAATATCTCAATCTCTAATCACGTTTAATACTCTAATCTGCATATTAAACCTTCGACTTATCTTAATCCACCTGCTTAAGGTTGTCTTTTGCAATGTCATAGCGCGTCTTTCACTAGTTGGTTAGACCTCGATTTTGTACGTATATGCGCATTTATCGGTATAAAAGTTATAAAATTTTTATTTAGACAACTTTTTTGTAATAAATGCTGAATTTTGTTTACTGTATTTGAAATTTTCTTCGGGTATCTACTTTTATTATTTGTTTAGCAATTTAGGTTTGTCGGAAAAAGACCAACTTCTGATTAACAAAGAAAATGAAACGTTGCAAACATCGCGATCCAAATCGATTAGAAGATAAATGAAATAGAGAGGCGACGGCAAAGTGAGTGAGCGATCCTTTGAATCTTGATAAGGGAGTAAGTTATCACCTGGTCGTATGCAATCAATTGAACTTCGGCCAACTGCATCGAGCAACTCACGCTTGCGCACCTTTAAACAAGTGATTCAACGCATGACTTATAGCTTGGCGGCGTTACGCCCCGTAAGCCCGCAACCAGCATCGAGGCTCTTCGTTACAGCGGCGAGCTCACGCTAGGTGTCTGATCGATGACGCGACAACATAACGCGCGAACCTCAATCGACAAGCCACATCCCCCGTATTCATTGTCTGCGGTGCCGTGCATATAATAGCCCCGACATTATGCACTTCCGACTACAAATCGTCCAGTGAATGCCGTTGTTAGACGAAGAAAGGATGCTTTTTTAAAAAGAACCTAGCTTTCAATTCATTCACAGATACCACGCAAGAATCTTCAACTTTTTACGAACCCATTTTAACTATTTAATGTTTTGTATGCTTCATTGTCTACTTATTGCATATTAGCCTTTGTTAAATGTAAAAAGTCGATGAGAATTTAGAAAAAACAAAAGAAGTTATAATTACATTATTGTTCCCGACAACAGTAAAAATGTAACTATGACACCGATTTTCAAATATATTAATACATTTAAAATTTATTTATGCAATTAATATCTGTGACGTATTATCTATAGCAGCAAGCAGCTTATCTGACTTTACATTTAAAAGCTCATAAATTTGATGACGAACAAACCTAAAAATAAAATTTTCTTAAATCTTTGAACAATAATCAAGAATTAGGCATTCATTTTTTCATGCATTTTTCTTTATCTGGCAATTAAAGTGCTAATGTAATCAATAAAGTGATACAATCATTAAAAATCGTTTTTTAATCGCCTCTTAAATCGTAATTACACTGAACTTTGGATTTCTACTATGCGCCATTAAAGTAATCTTAGTTCAGTAGACTGCTCTCTATCGATTGTTCACATTGCAGTATCAATTCTTCATTTTCAGTGTATATTAATTTGCTTGTTTCTTAACTACACATGTACAAATTATTTTCATTTAATTTTTAGGTTTCAGATTTGTTCAAGTACAGAAAATTAAAAAATTAAAATCCAAAATAAGCAATAATAAATAATAAATAAAAAGAATTAAATTTCTTTATTATTAAGGTTCTTTATATTCGACTTTATGAACAATCACCTTTTTGATAAACAAATGTATATACTATGAATCAATATTTGTATTTCAAACGCTATTTTCCACCTATGTCTGAAGAAGTAATAAAAACTTTATTTAAACAAGTGCGTAATTGAAAGTATACGGAGAGAATAACGCGGTATTATTTAATGAATACTAACGGCAACTGTTCAAAAAACCGATGAGTCCCATGCGAAAAGTCCTACGCCGCGAATTAATTCATGGTTAAGCTCCTCCCTTTTTGTGCGATAATTTGTTCGTATTCTCTCTGTTTATTTAATGAAAATACATAATAGTGAGAGCAAATGTAGTTCACTATAAAAGGCATCGAAAATTTGGATAGATTATCATTAATTAGTTGGTCTTGAGTCCTGCATATTCTTTGGTCGAGGCTTCCAACATGCTGCGGTAAGCTATGGCTACTTAAAGATATCTTTTGAATTTTTTATTTCATTCAAAAAATGCACAGACTTTGTGTTAAGTGTTTGGCAGATTATAAAGTTTTTCACTGTAAAGTGCAAAACTACATTAAAATTTGTAAACCTTTATTTTTAAAAAATAATAATTCTAATAATAAATTAATTCTATTAATTTACTATAAAATAATTTGTACAGGTATCAATTCGACGGAAAAAGTTTGATTTTTACATGCCTTTGCATTCTATTCTTAACTTATGCAACTGCAAAACCTGTAGAAAACTCCAAAAACGATTCAGTCGGGAATTTATTAAGAGATAGTAGTGGTTATTATATTCTTGAACCAAGCGAGGAGACTGCAGGTTCTTATAAAAATGTACGTATACAATTTTATTAATTGCTATTTTTTATTAACATAATATTTATTAAAATAGTCATTTATTTGTCAAGGCTGCCGTCGCTACAAGCTCAAAACGCTGCGCCGAAACAGGCGTAAAATTATTAAAAAAAGGAGGTAGCGCCGTTGATGCTGCCATTGGTACTCTTTTATGTGATGGCGTATTATCTTTTCAAGGGTAAGTTTTATTTATATTGCTTCATTTTTTTATACATGATCAAGGCCTAAACTAATACAAATAAATTATGAACAACATTTTCATTATTATTCAGATTAGGCATTGGCGGTGGATTTCTTATGACAATATGGGATGCTAAAACAAAGACAGCTACATTCTTAAATGCCAGAGAATATGCTCCTATGGCAGCTAGTGAAACTATTTTTACTGTACGAAATAAAGATGAAGCTAAATTCGGTAAGAAAAATTATGAATATTAACTTTTTGTTATATTTTTATTGAATATATATATATATTAAAAGAACATTGTATTTACCTTAAATGCTTTACTATTTTCTCTATGATCTAAGTTGATATATAATTTTTAATTGTATATAATATTTGCAGGAGCTAAAGCCATAGCTGTGCCAGGTGAGATCGCAGGGTATTGGGCAGCTCATCAAAAGTTTGGAAAACTAGAATGGAAAGAACTTTTCGATGACGCTATTGAACTTTGTAATAGTGTACCAGTTTCGAGGTATGTTGCAAATGACATAAAGAAAATTTCTGAAGAATTAAATGATCCAAAATTCAAGTCCTTAAAAAATCTTTTAAGCACAGATGGTGTAAACTATGTAGATGTAAGTAAACAAGATTTTTTCAAAAGTTATACTTCTCTTAGCGTAATTTTACAATATCATAATTTTTTTCAGTATAACAATACCATACAAAGGCATGCACTTCGTCAAACTTTGAAGACAATTAGTGAAGATGGTGCCGACGCACTGTACAAGGGTGAGCTTGCTAAGAAGTTAATAAATGATATTCAAAGAGCCGGAGGAATCATGAAATTAGAAGATTTATTAAATTATACGTATGAAGAAACTAAACTATGACATTTTTGTTAAAATTGATGTAAATTACATTTAAAATGTTTAACCTTTAAGGGTCGAGTGGAAAGAACCTGTAAAATTAACTATTCGAAATTACACATTCTATTCTGCTCCAACCCCAGGATCAGGGGCAGTTCTTGGATTCATGTTGAATGTTTTAGATGATTTGATTGATATCAATATGGACCCTAAAAAAATGTGGCAGTATATCGCTGAAACGTTTAAATGGGGTTATGCTAGGAGGAACGAAATTGGCGACTTCATTGAGAGATCTGACTATGCTGATAAGTACTCTAAGAGCGATTGCCAAGTTAAAAAAAATGAAGTAAAGCAGAAAACAGCCGATGGATTCACGTTCGTAGAACGCGGGGACATAAAATGGGATAAAGACTGTTTAATGGGTAAGTACTTTATTGTTATTTGCAAAAGAAAGATTGTGAAAATCAGCATACTAATTTGTTCTTTAAACTTGCAGCTGTAGCATTTAAAAAATTATTAAGCAAAGAATACGCCCAACAAGTTCGAGATATAATTAAAAGTGAAACTACTACCCATAACGACTATGAACATTACAATATTACCAAAGAAGGTAGAATAGATTTAGGAACTGCTCATACGTCCATAGTCGATAAAGATGGATCAGCTGTTTCCGTAACATCAACAATCAATCATTTGTAAGTCTTTTCCACACATATAAAAAGCTTCTTTAGAAATCATAGTTTTTTAATTGAATAACAATAGACGGCTTTGTCTTTTGTAGATTTGGTTCGCTTTTCTGGTCAAGGTCTACTGGCATAATCTTAAACAATGAAATGGATGACTACTCTTACCCAGGTATTGTTAACGGATTTGGTATGGAACCGTCAGAATTTAATTTCGTAAGAAATAAGACGAAAGTTTGTAAAACGGATTCCTGCGTAACAAATCGTAAATTGCGCCCGATGAGTTCGATGTCTCCAACTATTATCGTAAGAACTAAAATATTCGAAATTATAAAAGGTACATTTAACAAATTGGAAAATAACATCCATATTTTAAAATGTAGTTGAACGATCGCGAAAAGGTTCGTCTTGTTATTGGCTCTGCTGGCGGTACCAAAATTACCACAGGTGTCGCCCAAGGAATCATTTTGAATTTATTCTTAAACTATGGAATTAAAGAAGCTATTGACCATCCAAGGATTCATCACAATGTAAGTAAAAACCGTAGTATAACAAATTATCGTTGGATTACCGTCTAATATAGTAGTAGAAAATAAATTTTTTATTTTTTTTTCTAATCATATATTTTCTTTATTAGCTTTGGCCAATGGCTCTTCAGAGCGAAGACCGGTTTGATAAAGACATACTTAAATACTTAAATGAGACGGTAGGACACAATCTTGACGGTTGGCTCATCATGCAAAATACTATGGCCGGTATAGCGGTCAATGGAGAGAATAATATAACTGCAAGTGGAGATTATAGACGCGAAGGCGGTACTAGTGGATACTAAATCTGTGATAATAAAAACGAAAGGCAATAAGAAACGTACTTAATATTTAACTCATAAGTGAATATTTTATTTAAGCGAAAGTATTTGACGATACCGTATTTAAAATGTCATCTTGATCATACGAAAGTTATTTATAAAAATAAATTAATTTAATGTTTGAAAATTATTATTTTTAATTCACCTTTTCACAAGATAATATTTCAAAATCACCTAATATAAATTAATAATATTACATTTCGGTACAAGTGCGACAATGATTTTTATGCATGATGACGTTTGTGCACGAGCGAAGCGAGTCGAAAAGGTCGCTCGAGACTAAAATCATCTTCTCACTCTTTTTAAAAGTAAAATTCTTTTTTAAATCGTACTTTTTGGGCCGAATGCGGAGGTTGATTAGTTATCAACTAATTATCTCGTGTTAGTTATCAACTTAGTTATCTCGTGTTTATTAATCATTTACGCACTAGTCCCAAACAATACTTTATAGTACGAGGGCCGAAAATTGGCATTAACGTGGCCATTTTGAGGTTAGAGTACTATAAAAAAATTTAAAAATTTAATAATTAAAATTAAAAAATTCTTTTTTAAAAATAATATAGAAAAGCTACTGGAATTTCATACAGTATCGCATTTTTCTCAAATATGATTCCCCCGCACAATACAGTCGATGGTGCTGCGCGCTGCGAAAGCTCGGTTGAGAATTTTTCCGGGAAATGATGGCGCGAACAAATTCGAGGCGACGTTTGCGAAGATTTTCCAGTTCCTTATTTGTTCGTTTTTCCTTCCACTCGCTAATGAAACCATTAGGCATCGCCCGCACCTCGCAGAGTCTCATTTCCTTGGACCATCCTATTTTCTTTCACAATTCTCTGTGTGAAATGAAGGGAAGAGAAGAAAAAAAACCGGCGAAACAAAGAATAAGAAACTAGTAGGCAAAGAAAAGAGTTAAAGAGTAGTTCTTTCGTACACAAGACGAATTATCTGGCCTGTAAAAATGACTTTTTCTTTTGCAACTTAATTGCTCAGTTTTTAACTGTACTTATAATTTTATTTGCTGAATATTGTCTTAGTTGAGGAAAAATTATAGTTTTTCCATTTTTACGTCTAGAAGCACTTTTTTCCGTGGTAGTTGAATTTTTAATAAATAAGTGATTAAAATCTATTTCAACAATCATATTAAATATTACAGACGTAATGCTGAGCTTAAAGAGTGCATTGCTCGTCTTTACCACACGCTTGATACGGAAAAGAAAAAGGCCGGACTATCCTAGAAGAACCGTCGAAATTGAATTCCGCGGAAATTAACAGAACGACGTCTGCAGGTCGACTTCGAGCTTCCAAGGCGAAAAAATTCCTTTCTCGCCTCTCTTGGAATGAGAGTACGAGCATCGGGAACTGGCGTGTAAGCCAAATGTAAGAATTCAATGAGAAAAATAAAACAAATGTGAGAAAAAGGCGGGTGCATCGCAAGCACAAAAAACGTCATATCCTTACACATAGCACTGAGTATACTAACTTAAACATTTTTGGCATTAAAAAAAGTTTATATTTTTCAGTAAAAAAATAATTTAATCCTTTACTATAGGAGAGGATATGTATAAGATTTATGTTTAA
>JAXIUT010000001.1:6127570-6163177 GCA_035586675.1 Eurytoma californica
TAAAGTTATTATATTCCCTTTTTTGACAATAAATCTTGGAATTTGAAATCTTCTAACTTTCGTAAGAATTTGTGACCGAAATCTTATGTCCTTTCCTAGTTAAGAAAATTACTTGAACGTGTACAATAAGAAAAGTTAGCACTTACTTTGAAAACTAGCAAAAGTTACGATACAGAAACAATATTCTAATAATTTGAAAATTTGCCTCCTCAGCCAAGCAATTTTAAAACCTTTCCTCGGTAGTTGAAAGTGAAAAAAGTTGCTCGTACTTTCTTATAGTGAAAAAGAGAAGGGAAGTTACTCAAGAAGCGCAATAAGTTTACTGCTCGAAAAATTTAGCGAGCGCAGCCCGCAAAAGAAGGGCAGCGGCGGAAAAATAGAAAAAATTTACGGGATCGAGTATTGTCGAGTTGCCGCAAGCCTGGAAGATCGCACGTACAAAAATGGCAGATGCATTTCGCGGGGCAGCCGGCGTATCGCGAGGTACGAGCGCTCGCACATAAATACTCGTTACTTTGGCTGCCGCTTCGAAAGAGAGCGCGCGCACTGCAGCACTCGCCCTAGCTTATTCCGCTGAGTTTACGATAAAAGGCGCCCAAGAAACATGCTGATGCAATTTAAACTTTTTTAGCTTAACGCACTGAGAAATCGGGCGACATTATATTACATCATGCGACTTTTTAATAAGCCGTTACCCCGTTAATGAAAGTTTCGTTTTTTTTCTAAAAATTAAAAAAGTTTCCGAAGCAATCGTTAGAATCCAACAAAGCACCTAATGGTCAATAAATGTCAGCAAGTTAATATTTCTTGTTGAAAAGCCTGAGCAATTCAATTTAAACTAAATTACGGATAACGACATTCAAGCAATATCTTTCATTATAAAATTCTCTTGAAATATTCAACTTTGCCACTGCATGTACTTGTTATGGGCGAGTATTAAAAGTTCCCGCGAGCTACAGCACAATATAAACACTCAAGCAGTGTCAGTTATTGTTTTCGCGAGTAAGGATAGACAATAGATCAAACTTTTCAATGAAGCGCCAACTGCAAGCTCTTCTGCAGTAAGACGAGCGAATGACTGGGCGAAAACTAGCCCGGGGTGGCCGCGGTGGCATCCCGTTCACGTTCGCCGGCCGGCTGCGCGCCTCGCATTTCGACAATAAGCGCGATAGAGACAAAAGGCCATCGGGGCGTAGTCACTCGAGGCGCCTCGCCGAGTCGCTCGCGCGCTCAGCCACATATAACTTCCCTCGTCCGGCGTCGTTACCCATGAGGATCACGTATGCTCTTCAGTCTCCGCGCGGACGTTTCCGTTTCTCCTTTCGCGGCCACTTGTACGGCCCGCTCCTACGTATGCTCGGCGTCCTTCTCGCTTTGACAATATAATTACACTAATTCCCCGACAGGAATTCGCCGCTGCGAGACTGGCAAGTGGCTGCGGAATTGTGCGATTCATAGAGTTTCCGGGCAATTAGTTTTCGAGAGATCAATCTCTCCGTTTCGCAGCAAGAAAAGCCTGCCGGAGCCTGCTTCTCCCTATGATTAATTCGGGTATTACGAGTGTTACGAGCCGGATATTACTACCCAAATATTCTTCTACCAATTAGTATTGTCGTTGAAATTTCCTTTAGATTGCCGGGAAACGTTTGTCATGTATTGAACAAAGCTTTGCTAATAACAGAAGTATTATGATAAAGTAAAACGAATATTATATGGCAAGTTATTTATCAAGGAAATAGGAGTACTAAAAAAATGTATCTGTCAACTCTCTAAATTCCATTCGGTGAATATTCACTATTTCCATTAGTGAGGATCAGGTCACTGTCTTAAAGTGAATATTCACTGAATAGATTAGTGAAGTCGTCCACTAGTACAAACAGTGAATATTCACTATTTAATAATAACAGCAACAATGTCAATTCAGAACAATGAGCAAAATTGCGAAAAATGAGGGAATCACTTGTCAAAAATGTCGATGATTTTATTCTAGCACATCTTTCAGATCCCGTAAATTTCTTTTCGTAACGTTTATTGAGTAAATGCAATGGTAGAACTACTAAAACGTATCAGGAGCAAACTTTTTCTGAAGCGGCATACACTGCAGCTCGGGCAAAGTTCGACTTTAGATCAATTTCACCGAAAAAAAAACCACTCAAAGGATTTCCTAAGACGACCTTTGAAATGATCTAAAAAATAAGTTAACTCCACGCGTTCTGCGTCGAATAAATCATACAAGCTGTAAAATTTTACAAATAGCTCTAGCATTTGGAAAAAAGCTTTGAATGAAAAGTCGAACGCTCGGCAAGAAAAGTCAGAAAAGCACCTGCGGTAAATTCGCGCGAACAGTTTTCTCCTTTCGTCCGCAGGAAGGCGTCCGGGGGTAAAAAACAAAGGATTCCGACGCGCCCGAGGAACAGAGGGCGAGAGAGAACAGAGGAGATCGATCGTTCAAATGAAAGCTCGAGCGGCGAGCTGAGGTCGGACACAGACGAAGCGGAGACAGAGGAAACGGAACTAAATGGATTCGATTACCCCGCGAGTTATCCGAGTTATCCGAGGCGATTGTCCGCGCGGCGCCTTTAACCGAATTACCGAAGGCGCGTGTAAATACGGATTATCGGCTTGGGTTTTCCCCGCCTCCTCTTTCCCGCGCCCGAGCTCTCCAGATAAATCGGAGATATATATCCGCGAACTTTCGACGAACTCCACACACGCCGACGTGCTCGTTTAATCGGAAAGTCGTCCGAAGGTGTGAGCGCCTATTCGAACCAGAAGATAAGCCTGATAGTTATGTGGAGGGCTTGAAATTTCATCGACTATCTGTGGATTTAATTGTCCTCCATCTCCAGGATTCTTAAAAACTTCAAAGCGACTAAATTTATTATTAGTTTTAAAATTGTATTCTTAGAGTGATTTTTAAATTTAATTTAAGGATTATTAAATAATTAAAACATGCTTTATGGCATGCTCGGCTTCATTTACATGTTATTAAAATATGACTTTCAAGCTGTGTTTCTCGATTGTGCTAAAACTACGAACTTCAATATTTTAACTGTTAAGTTTTTACAAGGTTTGTAATTCCATTTCCATTATGACTTTCTGATTATTCTAGAATAGACTCCATTCGAGTCCCTATGCAAAGCGCATCTTTATGCACGATTCGTATTCAGACTTCACGCGCGACCAAAAACTATCTAAAGCAGAACGAAAAGGAATCCGAAAGCACCGGGACCACGCAACGAAAATCTTCGACAGACAGAAAATGTTTATTCACCGCGCTGAATTTTTCTCTTGCCACGTGTGAGACGCCAACCTCGCATTTTCTTTTTCCCGTTTCGTGCGCCTTTTTCGCCTCGACCGGCCTCCGGGCACCGGACAAGTCCCTTTTTACCCAGACTGCAGCTTTGCACCGCCTCGGAGATACGTTTTTCCAGGGGTTGGACGCGTACATATGAAAATTCTTCGAGAGTGACGCTCCCGTGGCTATCGGGGAACTGCTGACTTCGAGTCGAAGTGACGTAGGGAGATGGCATTTGAAATGAAATTGACCCGTGGAAATACCAACTTGAGGCTTTCTGAATTTTCCGAAGCGATTTTCCTCGGTAAGATGAGATTTCCCAGCGAGCGGGCGGAAATAGTTCCCCGCGGAGTCAACTTTGTATTCGGCAAAAAATTAATTTATTTTGAATTTACTTTGTTTAAACTATCAGAAGATCTCTGTAGTGTACAGTACCATAATTCTTCACCAGGTAGAGCGAAGATAAAAAAAATGATCTACCTTTTTATAATTCAAATTTTTTATCCAAGTATAATCTTTCAACGAAGATTACGCCCTTTCCTTCTTCCTCCCTCTTTATTCATAAAAAAAAGAATAAAGCAAGTCTCCCTAGATTTATGCAAGAAGACGTTACTCCATATACGAAAGAATAACGGCTCCAACTTACCTTTTTTTCCTCAGTGCTGGTCACTGGGAACGAGAGCCCGAATGGGGCTGCTCGCGGGAAGGGAAGACGACGTAAGAAACGAGGTCGAGATCTCCGCCGCCTCCTCTCACGAGAAAACGTAAGAAAAAGAAACACCTGGAGAGGACGGGGGGTATAAGGAGCAGAGCGGAAGGTGAGCGTCTATATAGTTATGCGGGGCACGAGCTCAGCGTAGGAAAAGCCAGTCGAGTCAACGGCCATAAACAATGAAAACTCGAGTGTCCGGCGTGGGTCGGGGAAAAAGGAGCCGGTGCAGCTTCATCCGAGGATGAGACTTCCGCCAGCTACGGAAAGTAAATTTACGGGCCGACTGTGGTCGGCCAACGGACTCGCCGAAGGTTAACGTCGACGCTCGCGAGCGGAGACGGAGGGATCGAGCGACGCGGAGTGAGAGCCGGTGCGGCCAAGCTAGAGGGGCCTCGTTTGTTATTTTTACCAGAATTTTTTTCTTTTTAACGTTATTGCATCAATAAGAAAGCACAGTGGAGTAATTGTGTTGCGCAGCTTACTCTAGCGATTCTCTACCTGCAATTATGAAAATTGGATGAAAATGAACAAAAAAAATAAATAAATTTTACTTTTTCGGCATTTATTTAAGCGAAGATAAATAACACCAATCTTTTACCGTATCAAATACTATTCAAAACATTTTATTTAATAAAAAACAAGACTCATGTTGTCGAACTCGCATAAGATTAGACGATGCCCCAGCATATCTCGACGCTTTGATTAAATTACGTTAATTACAACCGATTAATTATATGTATTTTATTAAATACAAATATATACTCAATTATATAATAGAAATTCCAGCAAAAGAAAGCCAATGAGTTGAATGAACAAGAAGCGAATTACCGAAATGCAGTACTTACATTAAATAGAAAGGAAAGAAACAAAAAAGAGTTGCAGAAAACGGGGATATAACAAATTAAAAACAAAGAGAAACAGAGAGCTCAAATTAGAGAAAGCGGAAGTGTACGAGTGCCATTTATCACCCGATGCAGCGGCGGAGAGTTGCGCAGCCCGGCAAAGACAAAGAAAGAGGAAAACCGTCATAAGGGGGTCGGCGGCGGCGAGTGTGAAGAGCGCGAGGCCGCGAGGAGCTGATGCTCTCCAAGAAGTGATTGAGGACGCGGAAAACTACAGAAGTTCGCGCTCTACCTCCTCAGGAGAAGCAAGAAAATGGCCGGATGAAAAACTAAGCAGCGAAACAATTAGTCTTCAATGCAAAGTTCCCAGACGAATGAAAATTGTTAAGTAAAGAGAAATAGATGTTTTTCTTTTATACATTAATTAGTTGTATAATTATCAAAGTCAAAAATACAGTGAAAACACTTTCTTTTAATTTTATATAAGATAAAGCATTCTTTTTTACAGTATAAACAAGCTAATCTCGTGATAAAAATTGACTATTTTCAAAGTGTTCAAAAATGTCGTGAAAATGATGAATTTTTATTGGGGTCAGAATTACGCCTTCGGTTACTCAAATTTACATAACCGATCCTTTCTAACTGATAAAATATTTCTGTAAACTTCTTCCCGATGGATACGAAAAAAATAGTCAGCAAGAGTCCCCCAGCGTACATTTAAATTTGGAAAAAAAACCGCATCCCGGTTCAAATGCAGTCAAAGCAAAGCCGCGCGCGTCGCAGCTCCGGCTCGATGCGCCCCGACAAGCTCTGCTCATTTATACGAGCGCTCCATTATTCTATTCAAAACAACGCTGTATCAACAGCGCGCGGTCCGCAGCGCCAAACCAAACCTCGGCTCCGCGATAAATCAGGAAAACCTGGCCGCGGGAGTGGGCGAAAGGGTCGGCGGGGGAGCACAGTAGGAATAATTATCCTGCGAATTTGCATGCTAATTTTGGGGTCACCTGATGACCGTCGCCCAAGCAATCGCCGCCGAGGACCAATTCCGCGGCGCAGCCCCGCGCGTCATTTTGCCGGGGGCATTATTAGATCGCGCGTCGGCCCGCCGGGGCGGGACGGGAGGTTATAATTCGATTCGTCCGCTCTGCTTTCGGCACCTCTCCCAATGCCGATTCGGGGTGACAAGTGACGTTAAAAAATGGGTCGTCCAGCCTTTCAGATGCCACTGTCAGCGGTGAAATCAACGTGGAATATTTTAAAATTATTTTAAATTTCATTTTTTTAAAATTTTGTTAAAATCGTTATTTAAATGTTGAAATACCATCTCAGCGATTTTTTAAAATAAATCACGACTTTATTCAGAAAGTTTTACTTCGATAATCTTATAATATTCGAAAAGTAGATATTCTCTTCAATGTATTATTATTATAACAGTTTATTCTCGAATTGAGCGTTTTTTCTATTTTTCATTCTGTAACATTAGCAGAGTAAATAGATGCAGCAAATAAATCTAAGTAATTGTATTCCTTTAAAAAAAAGAAAAGTAAATTTTCTTACGAATGAGCATTAAACGATCCGTAGATCCCCAGTGACCGCGAGCTATATACCCCGACGATTAATCACCCACTTATAAGTCGATGCAGTCCCTTCCGTTATCCTCAAAAATTAAAGTTTCTCTCATCCCCAATCTCCCGCTAACTCGCGACATTAAAGAAAAGTCGATCGACCGGGTAAATTCTCTCAGTCGGAGGAGACGGGCAGCAATTTTTCATCCCCGAAGGATGACGGGCTCGCAATGCTCCAAGGGGCGCGGAAAAAACTCGAAGGGGAATGGAAAGTATTTTCCTCTTTTCTTCGGCGCCTTTTCCCGCAGCTCTTATCGCTGGGCTGCGACGAGATAGAAAGAGGGTCAGGGGCTTACACGATAGATCCATCCATTGTCAGCGACGAATTACCTGCCACAACTCGAAACAGAAATTTGGAAATGATCGCCGAGAGAAGTAATGAGACATAATTGTTGGGGTGTAATGAGCGTTCGATTTTCCAGAAAGGATATATCCATCGAGATTTAATGGGCAAAAAGCTCAAAGGTTTTTTGTGTATCAATGCGTTTTATTTACGTCACTGCATTTCTAAAAAAAATCTAATCGCGTTGAAGTAACTATTTGCTAAATATGAATATTCTTGCACATTTTGTTATCATTTTTTATAAAAAATATTTCATGTCTTTAATTTCAAATTTTTACAGTACAGAATAAAAATGTTTAAAAAATGATAAGCGTTCCAGTTCCTATTTCCAAATTTAAATTTCAGCCCCTTCAACAAAAAATACAACATATTTCAAATTTGTAATTTAAAATCATACATTTGAATTTAAAATTGTGAATTAATGAAAAAAAAATGCATATGTATCGCGCGATACACCAGTTCATAAGTCAACGAAAAATCTGAAAAAAATTGTTCCGTACTCGAGCGCGTTTTAAAGCACCGTTCATTAGTTTGACGACGACGCAAAAAAGTGCGCCAATCATGTAAACATGACCGAGCGCCGGCATCGGCCGAAAAAAATTGCGGCCGATTGAACGATTTTGATGGCCGCATCGGCGGGGCCAATCCCGACGCGCGACAAAACGCGTTACCGAAATTTTCCAAACGTCCCCGCGGGAGAATCGTAAAAAATCGCGCCTATCCCGGTCGAGGCTTTGCCAACAGAAAAAGGAGAAAGGGAGAGACGGGCGGAGAGGCCGGACCGCGAGTAATTCAACTGCGGCGTACTGCCGTCCGATGAAATAAAGCGACGGAAAATTCGCAATTCTCTTCGCCCTCCAGCAGGTGAATCTTCCCCGTTCATTAAAAAAAAAATATTTATTCAACCCAGAAAAAATCTATAGGAAATCCATCGCACCATGTAAACAAGCCGTACACTAATTGTAGGATAAAACACTAGATTTATTTAAGGGAAAATTAGCTTATTTTGACGTATTGCAAGCAATTAAAATTTGAGCCAGGAGTGGCAAGTCAGACTTGGAATTTCGTACAGTTGGGGTGTTCCGACGGCTCGTCCGGAAGGAGAAAAAGTCGTGAGCCGCACGGTATATTACATCAGTGGCGTAAGGAGAAATCGTCGCGAGCGCGTCTCCGCGGTTGTCGTCCGTGGCATATTCCTCGGCGTGACAAGCGAGCGGCTCGAGTTGCCAGAGACAATGGAGGCGTCTGCGGGGGCGCAGAACGATGCGCGGAGGCGGTAAGGATGGAGCGGCAACCACCGCAAATTGTCTGCGTAAACACGCGGTTAGGCAGCCCGACCATCCCGATGTCGCGACAGCTACTGTGACTCCCTCACTCCTCATTAGCTCCCTGTCTGCGTACCGGAACTTTTCTTCAGCAAGGTAAAGCTGATCGAGGCGCTGATTGGTCTGAATCCTTGTTACGGAGATAAAGAATTTAAAAAGCCAAGTATGGATTATTTCGAACGATTCAGACGTTATTTTTGAATGGCTGATATTATAAAATCATAAAAGCTAATTTTAAAACAATTAATTTATTATAAAATATTCTTTTGAAATGTTACTATTGTTTTTGAAAATAATTCATAGTTTTTTAACTTGTTTCATTGCGTGTATATGCACGTGAGGGCATTGAGAGGGAAGATGGTGTACATATAGTGCTACTTTTTTAAATATATTTTATTTTCGAAAATTGCGACCAAGAACACTTTAAATTCATTGAAACTAAATTTAATGAAAAATAAAAAAAACAAACCCCTTGTAAAAGCGCAGTCCCCTAATCTTCATCTTTAGTCACTCGAGTCTGCCGATATTTTCGCTACAAGCTCCGGTGAAGGAAGAAAAGCCGTAGCCCGGCGCACCTTTTGCGTCCCTCGAAACTCACGCGGCAAAGCATAATGCAAGAGGAAAGGAAAGAGAGGCTGCTTGGGCTACGTGCGCGAAAGTGCTAATACGTGCTCGTCTGATAATCAAGGGCTAATGGGAGAAGAGAGGGAGAGAGCGAGAGCTTTCGGGGGATTCGGTGAGCTGCCGCGTGTTTTGTGTATACGGTGCCTGAGGCTTTTGTGCAGTCCAACTTTGTTTTCATTAAGATGGGAGCCACATGTTTTCCCTCGGCATACCCTTGACGAGTGTGCGAGTAATTTCGTGCTCTTGTTGCTTTCGACCAGAGTACCCCTTCTGCTTAAGTAAATGATAAAATTGAAAAGTGTAATTGAATTCAGCTAGAGATACATATTATAAAAAACAATTTATTATCGAAAAATTGTAGAAAAAAACTCCGTAATTCTCACTGAATTTTTCGTAAAAATTTCCAGTACAGTAACTAAACATTATATTTTTCTGGATTACATTTCCCACTAATTTTTACGAGAAAATTCTCTAGGTGATGTACTTATCTGCATTAAACTGGGTTCTATTAATTCATCAACAACGAAACTGCAATCAGCTTGAATCATGATCCAGTAATAATGTTGACAGACATCAATCACGCGTAGGAGCATTAAAAAGCCGCTGAATGCGCGCGCTCGTTTCTCGCAGCTCGCAGCGCCTGCCGCCGAGGATCCCAATCTCGTCGGATGCGCGTGTATAACGTCGGTGTCGCGGGAGTCGCGTAAAGCTTTATCAACGTTCGTAACGAGCTGTCGGCGTTATTGTCGGGGTGTCTCCCCGCTGACGCGGCGTTTCTCTAATAAAACGATCGCCAAAGTAAGTTGGCCGGTAAAGAAGGATAATGGCCCCAAGCACACGAGAAAAATGGGAGGAACTGCGCCAAGAGAAAAGTCGACGCGTCCACCCTCGGCTGCCAAAGTACGCTTAATGCCAAGTTAAACATTTTCAAAGCTTTTTAGCTTCGACGAATTTACCTACCTGTCAATATAACTGACCGTCGGTGTACGGAGCTTACGAGGGGAGAGCTTTTTTAAGATTCATAATTTGATTTATTACCAATTAGTAGATCTGATAAAATTAAATATTTATTAAAAATGTTGCTTACCGTGTATATTTATATGATAAACATGATTACGGTTATAGTAGCGTACGGGACATACCTGCAACATAAAAGAAAAATTTATTAGGAAATTTTACAGCACTAAAAAACATGTATATGCTCGTGTGTTGAGACTACACAGTATACTATTTTTTAGACACAAGAACACAAGAAATATAAGAAAATCTCCCTTTCATGTTTCTGGTTGGAAAATATTTATATATTTTCAAAGCAGGTGATCGACAAAAGAGCTTTTTGATGTATACTGACATATTAGTAAGCTCGAACCATCGGTACAGAACAAAAAAGCACGAACTCAAAGAATAAAACATGAAACAACTCGTCGAAATTACAAGCAAAAAAAAGAATATTGGTCGAATAGATATAGGCTCTGTAGTAGTAATTTTCTACCAAAAGTAAAATGACTTCATAATTTATTAATAACATTTTTGCCACCACTTGCACAATGCATGCAACTTAAATTTAAATGATATTTTTATATCTTTATCTCGTTTGCGCAACGATCTTGCTGCCGGAAGAAATTATCACTCGATTTTTTAAGCTTCCGCGGAGCCGACTACGTTCTCAGCGAAAAGTTCCGGAGCAGCTAAAGCAAAGCGCGCCGAAGCGCAGCTCATCATTCGCATCCAGTCTCGGGCGAATTTTTGCGAGAACTTTCAATAAGTAAGGCGCGCGCTCGTGCGATCTACTTCTCATAAAGCGCAACAGTCAGGCCGCCGCCTCTCTATTCCTTCGGCTGGAGGCAATATCAAACGGCTCAGTGCCTTCTGCACATCCGCCTCGGAGCTCTTTCTCTCCTGCAGGACGCAATTTTTTCGAGTCTCGCGAATTCTCTCCCCTTATTCGCGACCCTCTATATTGTACATCCCCCCCGGAAGCCGGATATAACTTAATATCAGCGCCGGTAAGCTGATTTTCTAAAGGGATGCGAGAGACGTAAAGGAGCGGCTTCAAATACACGGAAAATGACGGGCCGGTGTACATACACCGTTTCCAGGGCTCGAAATTACTTTCGCTCTTTCGCCGATGAACTCGCGGCATTATTGTAGCCTCGCGACGGTACACAGTGGGCGGCCTCGAATTTTCGGGTTGTAGCTAAAAAACTCGGCTGTGCGTTCGTCGGGCGGTGGGTGCAGGAAAAGAGGGGCGAATCGGCGCGGGAGAGAGGACGAACGAAACTCGATTTGGTGCGAAGTGCGCTCGCGCCGGTGCGGTCGTCGGCCGGCATAACCGTCGGAAAGGCCGTAACGACGTTCGGCCGGCGCGTGTCGCGCGGCGCGTAATTCGATTCCGGAAAGCCGGGCGACATTCGCCGCCGCTGCCGCCACCGCCACCGCACGGAAAACGCCGCGAGCCAACTCGCCGATGCCATTCCGAAAGGGAGACGCGAGAGACGGACGTGGTAGCGGAGTTTCGAGGTTAATAAATATACAAATCCTGACTCTGCTGTACACGTATTTACGATCTTTTTTAATAATATCGTCATCAAATTTATAATAATACTTCCAATTACTAATAAATAACTTACATTACTTCTTGTGAAATATTTATAAAAAAAATGAATTTAGAAATACTTTCTTCTTTGCACCGGCGAATTTTAATTAAATTAAATAATGATTTACAGTCTAAATCTAATCTAAATCTTCGTAAAGATCTTTGCCTGCAATCTTTCTTTAAAAATAGCTTTTAAATTTACAAAAATAAAAATGAAAGTATGGAAGGTACTACATATAAAAACGAAAAATGTGTCTGCAGGTACTTCCCACGCTTCAACTAGCACTGACCATCTGCACTATCTGTAAAAATATTTACACGGATAAAAAATGTTTTGAACAAAAAAAGTGCATAAAGAACAAAGAGAAGTAGAATGGGAGATGGACAGGAGAAGGGCAGTGACAGAGAATTTTACGTACGGGGGAATTCGCTCTACAACCATTTCGCATCAATCAGTACACATATCCGAGAGTATCAGACCAGCGAGCGAGAAATGCAGCCGCGATAAATTGCGCGTCGCGATCCAACTTCGCTTTTTTCGTAATTCCTTTTATTGCGACTGACAGTACGCAGGATTAACGATATTCGAAAGCTCCCCATGTTCTTTCGAATATTTTTTGACTTTTAACTTAAAAGGGTCAATGCGGTTTTAATAACTGTCATAGTAGAAATCAAAACATTGTTTAAAACGCGATTTGGCACTAAGCTTTCTCGTAATGATAAGTCTCTAAGCTTATATAGTTTATAACTTCACATAAAACATTGAAAACAAATTGTTTTAGCGATATAACAAAACGTTTATTTGTAAAAAAGAAAACACTGAATTCATCAATAATAAATATTTTTATAAAATTTTATTATTTTTTCTACTGTTTATGTACTGTAGATTTAAAATTTTTATGACGAGAGAAAGCAGATAATGCGCTCAGTCAGCAGAAGAGAATAAAACTCATATTCTTGAAGAAAGTATTCTTAAATAGCACTTGAAAATGTAGTTTGCAGAATGTACAATGAACACTGTGACCTATATTTGTATAGAATTGCATTTGATAAGGTTACAAAAATATTCAAAGTAAGAAAGTAGGATTGGACCATAAGATGCGCAATACTAAATGCAAATTTGGTTTTACGAGATCTGAAAGTTTGAGACTTCTTGATTATTTTTCTGGTGTTATTGCTTTTTGAAATTTGGCAAAGTCACTCTTCTTGGAGCTATTTTTATTGTGACATAGATTACTAAGTTCATTATTAAACCCGTAAAGCATATGAATTTGTTCGAAAAATTCTGAAAACAAAACTAGAATAATTCTCATGAATAGTAAATGTAAATGTATAAACACGTGCTACGAAAACATTTAATGGAAAATGCAAAGTGTGCATACATTTTCATCCAGTTTCATTAAAAATAAAAAAGAAAATTACAAATGCCGCTAATAAGATATAAATAGCCCTCTGATCGAGCCAGCAATCCGCATCAAACAACAATCGCCAATTACAAAGCAGAGCGATAATGAAAATGTCGCGTTGTACAATAGCCCCATTCAGTAGAATCCTCGATTGAGCAAGACAGTATCGACATGGGCAATCGTGAAAGGTAAACAGCATTTCGGTATCCACCTGCTAACAATCCGCCAGCCACGCGCGGTTCTACGCATGCCGTCGGGGCATTATGCAAAAGTTGCCGAAGCGCAATCGCGGCAACGAAGCTCGACGTGCCTTTCGCGGCCCGACGTTCCTTTCGATTGATCCGCGATAAACGACCGATCGACCGATCGGTTTCGCTCTATAAAACAGAAAACGCGGCTGAGCGGCGCCAGAGATGAAAAATGAGTGGTTCGAGTCGCGCGCTTAGGCTAATCGACCAGGGAAACAGTCCGAACGACTAATGTCACCAACAGCGTATCGATATCAAATTAACGATCGGTACGGTTTTTTTTATTACCGATTTGATCGAGTGCAAGTGGATTGACGTGAAACTTTTTATACCTTTTTTTTTAAATCTTAGTTTGTGAAACTGTACAGCAAATGACAAATCAGTGTGCGTCGGTAAAAAATGTTATTCGATTAAAATGACTGGGTTCGATATTATGGCGCAAATACGCAGTTATCGAGTTTCTCCGATTCCGAACCAGTTGAGTGTATTTTGCGACTATTTTCCTTTTATTTCTTCCTCCAGCTTCTCGTATAATCCGACCGAGTGCAGTGCCATTATCAGCAAGCGAGAATCGGGATGCCAGAATGATGGATTTAATGGCCCGCAGTCACTGTCAAATGGGTACGAGCGAGAGGAAGAGAGAGGGACTTTGCCCGGAGCGAATGAGAGCAAAAGGTGCTTGGCTCGGGAACGAGGAGGATGCTTAATTTCGCCCTTTCTTCGCATCGGGCGCGTAAGTCAAGAAAATTGAGGTGCACGCCGAAGAAATCGATTACGCACGAGCTTAAGTGCCCAGGAGTGTTTTATACGCCGCTTCGTATTGCATCGGGAAGTACCGACCCAGATTTATTTCTGATACGAGAAATGACGCTGAATTGCTCCTGGCGCGATGTTTATGAAGGTTATTATACCACTCTTCCGATCTTTGCTTTGAATGTTTTGCTTATAACGTCTTTTAGTTCCACATATTACATTTTAAGAAAAAATGATGCAAGATTTATATCATAATCGATATTAAATTGGTTTTTCAATTGAGTTCAAGCTAAATTTTTTTTTAATTTACTTTACTGTGTAAAGTGGATAATAAATACTGATAATTGATTTTTAATTCGCTAATTAGACTACTTCATAAATTAATTTAAAAAAAAAGGTTGTTTGCATATTTCATTAATTTATATAAACGAATGTTACATAAAGATGCTCAGAAAGGCGCGTTCCCTACCGTTAACCGCATAGTAATCAGCGAGCGCGTCTAAATCAAAGCAGTTCACCGATGGGTGCGCGCGTCGTTCGTCGAATCGCCGATGAAGCCGGGCGATTCTCTGGGCGGCCGAGGTTTATCTCGACGGGCTGATCGCTCATCATTCGCCGCGATTTTTCGCCGAGGCCCCAGACCTAAAATTACCGTGTGCGCGGCTAGCAACCATCCACGCGGCCCGCGGGCTTCGCATTCCTCCTACGAGCTGACTCGCCCGGATGCCGCGCTCAAAGACCACCAGCGATTCTGCTGAAAGCTCGCGCGACTCATCAGCGATAAAGTGGGAATTTCGATGAGATAATTCATTTTAATGGGTAATCTTCCAACATGATGTTTATTCAATTAGTTGCTTGAATGAGTTGTTTGTTTGCTATAAAAATATTGTATACACAATACATATTTTATTTTCTGCTCGTATATTGTCATATGCTAATGAACTTTAACTCAATTTTAAAAGTTGATATTGAATTATTGAAATCATAATATATGCGCGAGATAAACACGATTTACTTGCATGCAAATCAAGAAAAAATAAATTAAATGGAAATCTGATTATGGGTTATTAAATATAATGCTAATTCCAAACCAACTTGAGGTACGATATATGTTTAGACTAAAACGCTTGTTTAATCCCCACATATTTCTGAGAATCAAATGCAAAATTCCAATTCCAAAATTAGTCCGAGGTGAATATCCTATTTCGATTTCTATAACGCATACACGCTAATGAAGCACTCAAACAAAATCGCACGCAAAATTACTGACTATCTGTATGATATATTCAACGTATTTTAGTTTATTATCATTGTCAAGGTAACATTTTTAAATGTCTTAAAAATTTATTTTTCCCCAGTTAAAACAAAATTATTGAAAGCCCAAGCATAATCGCATTTTAGCGATTATGCATGAAAGCTTATCTTTGAATAAATACAATATTGTACATTTAAAACTTTAAAACCCGAAACACGACACACAAGTCGCGAAACACTTGCCGCTAAAGCGGAAAGCCAACTTTAATATTTAATATCTTAATCGTTAAATTCTCTCGTTTTTAAAGGACGCGATTAAAATGCTTTAGCAAAACAGCGCATAGTGCTCCTCTTCCGCGAAAACCGTAGAAAAATAAATCCCGCTAACCGCACGGACGCGAAAAGCTCGCTCTCGACTCGACGAATCCGTTCCCATATCCATAAAGCTCAACCGCGTTATCGCGGCGTGCGAAAACATTTATAACCCTGATTTTCGACCGCTCCGTTAAAATAAAAAAGGGAAGAGAATCAGGCGCATTAAATCCGCGCGTTTTTTTATGCCGAATAATTTGGAGTCTTCACGCGCGGGCTAGTCTTTCCGGCTGAGAAAATTAGCGAGCGCCACTTCACGCTCGAGGTGCCGCGCGGACGGCTCCTTTTGCGGATAATTTTCGCGAAAATAATGAAAGCGATGGGAGCGCGGGAGCTTCTGACGCGGTCGACGCGGCTAACCGTAATTCGAGGCTCGCGATCGCGCTGCGGCGAAACGGCAATGTTTATCGCGCGCTGATTGCTGTTTGGCTGTCCTGATTGATCCGCGCTAAACACTCGCGTTAACCCGCACTCTCGGAGAATTTTATAAATGTCATTCGCATTTACAATAATAGATGATTTTTTTGGTTTTTCTCAGTGCAGTCGACGTTTATTTATCTATTTGTTTATTTTTCCCTATACGTAAAATGTATATGCAAATTATTTCCAATCGTTAAGTATGTTTGTCATTATTTAAATGCTGTCTAGCTTTATGAATGTACTAGCTCAAAATTGAGAAAAAATGTGTAAAATATTGTGCTGAAAGATCTGGAACATTTCAAAAATTTAAGTATCACAATTTTTCTTATACAAAATCATTTTAACATTTTTTAAAAATATTCCTGGAATAAAAAACATGCTGAATATTATTAGAGAGATTTTAGTGGACTTTGCTCATACCTGTTAAAAAATGACTGCAATATCACAGGATTTGATAAAACGAATTTTTCCAGATCGGCGAGCATCGAAATACAATTCTTCTTGGCGCAGGCTTATCGATCGCCGATAAGTGAGCGAATAAAAAAAAGGAGTGAAATGAAGGAAAGAATGGAGCCAGCAATTAAATTTAAGAGCCTTGCACTGTCGTCAATAGCTTTTAACTAGACGTGGTGGCTCCGGGACAATAAAAGTGCCCGGAGCTAATTACCGGGGCGACTCCCTTTCGCCCCGTGCCGTGGAGAAAAAAATGGAGGAACTATCGGGCGGTACCTTTCAGGAATCGCAAGAGGAGCTCCCCTCTCCCTCTTCTCTCTCTTTCTCCTATCCCTTATCATCGATTTTTATCGCTCGTAAACCGCGACAGGCCGTGTCGGCTTCCTCGTCCGCGCGGCAGCGTCGTTAAGCCGAGACGTGAAACAGATAAAAGGGTCTCACCTGGCTTGGAGGGACAATTTTTACTTCCCCGAGGCCTGTCGAACGGCTCGATGATTTCCGGCAGCGTAAATCACCCCGTTCGAGATTAAGGATGGGATAGGGGTTACGAGAGAGCGAGAATGTATCAAAACTCTGCGGCGGTGTATTGCGATAAGGGAAGGACGAAATGGAAATGCGGAAAAGTATTACTCGCGTGTTTTATAGCAGCGGCAGTTCCGCTTTTCTTAGACAAGTTGTCGATTCATTTTATACTGTGCAGATGCATAACTTGAATTTTGGCAAATTTTTAATTATTTATATCAAATGATCGCATTTACACTTTTGAAAGAATTGAAAAGAGTGAGATATTATAAAAATTGAAGTCACGCTTTTTTTCACGCTTTCTCTAAGAATTAATCGAAATTTAGAATTCTCAGGTTTAAGTCGGTTTGAGTGGATTATTACACTTTTCATTTTGAGAGCTCATTAAATTGTCACGTAATTAAGATTAAAGCACAAAAAGCCCTAAAGTAACAAAATGATAACATTAAAACATTCCCTAATTGAATCAACTTCATACTCGTCGCGCCGTCTAACAGATAGCCGCTTTGAAATGATAAATCGCCGCTACACAGGTGTGTGACACATATAACGGATAACCTTAGCCAGCGAAAAGAGACAGCCACTTCTGAGAGATAAGGCGACGTCAAAGAAAAAGGACGCCCACGAAGGGGGTGAAGGAGGCAAACGAAGATGAATTAAGTCGCGACGCCAGGGAACGTGGCGCAATAATGTGCTCTAGAAGCTGACTCGTTATCTTCATTCGTCTCCCTTATCGGGCGTGTAACCTCGGTCAAAATAAATTAGCGGGGGTTGGAGCTCGCTCGTGACGCACTCGCGATCCTTTTTCGTCCTTGTGGAGACTGCAGAAAATCAGTGATAACGTTTTCGCAAAATGAGGTTCAACGTATCTACTGTCTATAATTAAGGTAAGCCGATATGATGAAACTGGTGCTACTGAAGAAAGAACACCCTATGCGGATGATTGATTTTAAACAATTTCTCTGTGTAATTTTTATTTCAATTTAAGTTATCGAAAAAAGTGGATAAAAATATTTAAAATTAAAGTTTTAATTTATTTTAGCTAAAGGTAAAATATTGTTAAACTTGAAGCTACACGTTACATTGTTCGTGAGCGCTTGGAGTATTCAGTGAATGTACAATTAACAGACAATGGCAATCAAAGACAACAAGCAATTGCTGGTGCTTACTCTTCTAGTTCGATTGTAAAGTATAAAAGTACGCTGACTTGCCAATGGACGTGAAAGAGAACCTGATTATTTAAGGCTTTTTTTCAGTTTCAACGAATGCCAAAAAAATTTATCGTAAATACTGAAAATAACTCATTTAAGTATTAGAAAATTAGGTTAATTAAATGCACTAAATTTTAAAATAATTAAAAATAAATTATTAACCGAATAAATTTCGAAACAATAATAGAAAATGTTAAAAATATTTCGCAATCAGTCTCCGGAAAGTTTTTCTAAAATTTGCATAATTTTAACGAGGTGTGTAAGGCACGCTATGTACTTGAATGAATCGAAGGCAGCGATAATATTTCCCATTAATCATTCCCAACAAAAATGGAAGTAGATAAAAAGACAAACTGGAGTTACCATTCATTACACGTGTAACTGATAAAGAGCAGCTCCCGAAAACTTCTCGTCATTCCGCATTCCACCAAGTGGAAGAAAATTTCGCGCGAACTCGAATAAAATGTAGATAAGATCTTAAAGCAAAAAGATAAAGGGGGAGAGGGGGGGAGGGGCAGGAGAGAGGTGGAAAGAGGGGGACTTCGGCGTGAAACATTCAAGGACTCGCGACACCGCGCCGCCTGAATAATGCATGCCCGGGGAAATGGACCGCTTAGGCGATTTAAATCTCATAAATGCATTGTTCGCGACGGGATTCGAGGAATATTGCTCGGGAGCTGCCCGGCATTTTCGTCGGCGGAAGAAAACAATCGCTACTCGCCTTTCGTGATTATTCATAATTGCGGCTTTATTAGCATCCGCGGAAGAATGCGAGACAGCACTTGCTGGTTGCTCATTTTCCGTGTTAGTAGGATTCAAAATATGAAGCGGACGGTAAAAGTAAATTACGTTTCAATTAATGTCACACCTGTTTCATGGTTTTATGCTCTACTTTTTGAAGAAAAACTGTGATAAATGAATATTACATAAGCGCTTCATAATTCATCAATATTTATCAGATGCGCTTTTTGCGTATTACAGCTTTTTATTCAAATGTAGTAAAACCTTTTTATTCATAGAATAAATTGAAATTTAATAATTGTTTACAGACTTTTAAGGGTTTTCAATGTGCAGGTCTCAATTGAACTTTCTCTATCCATAAAATAAGCACACGTTCGTGCAAACGTAAAGTATTTCTTTCTGCGTGGATTTGCGCGCCTGTATATGGTAGCACACGTGTAAATCGCTCGGCCTAGTTTCTCGATTTGGTCCATTCAATAGAAGTACTGAAATGCCGCGAGAAAACTGTTCAGGAAATGGAAATGAAAAGTTCGCAAAACGGGAGCGCGAATTTTTTTTCTTGCCGCTTTTCTTTGCGTTTACTTTTTTAAAACATAAATTTTGAGGACCTCTACAATAGTACAAACTTAAATATATTCTTTTTTCAATAGCCAAGAAACTTAAGCATTCAATTAAAAAATCGATAACTTTATAAACAATAACTAAATTATCGATTTTAGATTAAAAAGTTAGTTAAATTCTATTTCATAATCTTTCTAATTATAATTTCATATCAGTTGATTAGTACATATCTTTCTTTTTAAAGGTTAAGTTAATCAATATATCAACACGCATAAATCTTTAGGTTATTTCAATGAAACAAAAGACGACATTATTAAATATTTCCTTTTCGATTTTGATATTTGCTCGATTAGCTGTACACATAAAAAAGATATCGAACTCGCCTACATAAAAAAAACGAAAAAAGTGATCATGAGCAACTTCTTCAATGCTCACATTTCCTAAGATTACACCTGCCGCGACACATCTAAAATCGATAAAACGACGATCGCTACAAGGATCACATTTATAATGAAGCTTAACCTGGACGGGCAGTAAAACGGCTTAGTGGTCGGGGAACCAAAATGAAACAGCCTTCCGAAGTTCTCTCGATGAAAAGGCGATAAACTGTGACCGTAAATTGCGCGGGCAGGAGGGGGGCAGCGAGGAAAAGAGAAAGAATCCGGCGGACCGGTGCATCGACGCTTCCGCAAGCTCGGGATTTCCGGTGGGAGGAAGAGGGGGGTGCCAAGGAGTTCGCGCGTCGCTGCGGATTTTCGTGAAATATGGGGCGCGGGGAAAACGGAGCAAGTGTGTCGGTCGCGCGGTCTGACTCGACCATGTGAAATGAAATTTCTGCCGGTGTCTCCGCGCCATGCGCGGAATGAAAACTTTCGCCTTCTCGTACACGTACCGCCTTAGCTTTTCGTTTTTCCTTTTACTCTTACTTTCTGTCTTTATTTTATTTCTTAATGGCGCCCGTTACCGGAAATATTTTTCTTTGATTTCGATATTTTTCACTTTTTTTACTCGGTTCGCGCCTTTAATTTTAAAGTTTGGAGTATTTGTTGGAAATATTTAAAATGGCATGCCATAAAGCTTTTATTTACTCAGTTTTTCCTTTAAAAAGTTACTGCCGTTTTTGAAATAAAGTTTTATGTGCTTTTAAATTATTCTATTCTCTGGTGAGAATTTATTTATTTTAAATTTATAAAATATATTTTATAGTTTATTTAAATTTTATTCTAATTTTTTTTAAGAATCAAAGTAAAAGTGAAATAATAAAATATTTTCTACGAAGCGGTGTTAGCTTTATGTAAAACCAATTGCCTGTACCTATATTTCAACGATAAATTAAAATCAGAATATCAAAGAAAATAAGGAAAATTTTAATTTTAATTTTGCTTCACCAAATACAAAAGAATTGAATAATCCAAACAAATGTTTCCGGGAACCAAAAGAAAATAAACGGCAAAAAATTACAATGCCTTCCATCCAAGTATTAATACCGAAAAATATGCCTTTAATCTCTTCAATTTTCTCACTTTACGTCAAACTCACTTTTAACAATTAATTAACAATCGTTAATGTTTGTCTTAATCCCGGGAAGCCTTGTCAATAGCTGGAATTATATCAAGAATGTTTTATTAAAAAAGGTCGAGCGTTGGACGTCTAATCCCGTTAGAACAGTTCTACCCTTAGTTTCTCGCAGCGATGCTGTACTTCGATGAATTTTCAAGCTTTAGCTCGTTATAAGCGAAAGTTCGATGAAGTATTATTATTATATAAAAGAGTTTTCCCCGTAAAGTTTATTATACGCTCCTTTGAGCTCTCGTTTTTTTTTTTTTTTTATGTCAATGGACAAAAAACACTGTTCATAACGAGATTATTTATTTTCTTTTAAATTCAAATTTTGTGAACGTTTTCACGGCTTGTAACTTTTGTAATTCTTATTCTAAATAATGTATAACAATTTTCTGTCAATGTAACATGAATATTTTTATTGGGCGAGCGTGACCTGACACTTTATAGCAATGTTAACGTGAGATCATGAATTTTAACTAGTTTCCAATGGAATTGGATTTTCGGTTTCCTCGCAACTTTATAGTTGTCTATGTAAATCTCTAGAAAATAAATCGTATTTTGCACTACAAACTTACTATAAAGTTTTGCATAATGAATATTTTTGAAAGCTATCATAACATATTAAAACATACGGATCTCTCATTAATTATAATCCTAATTTAATAATTTCAAAGTATCGTTACATGAATAACTCCACACGAATATTGTTATAATCCCTTTAATCGATGTAATCCATACATTAAAACTTAATGCAGAAAAAGGAAAAAGTATTTCCAAAATTGAACATCTGAAAAAATTCGTTAGACTATCATGAGCTTATCGCGAATAAAATGCGCTACCCCCTCCCAAGCATTTTATTAATCTTACCGGTTCGTTTCATCCATCACGTACCCGGCCATAATTTGCATACAAATTAATCTCGTCCTACGCGCTCCTGCGTACACTAAGCCGCGCTTTACGAAGCCCTTGAATATTTAGGCAACGAGGAAATTACAAGCAATGCGCGACTGATATGACGGGCGAACAGGCGCGCGCTCCGATCCCCCGCGTGCCGATATATCAAATATTTGCCAGCGCCGCGGTCTCGGCGTAACGCGGAGGCTGCGGCAAAAGCGCACGCGCGTTCGCGAATCATTAATTAAAAGAGATTAAAAGCTCGGCTGGGAGAGAGCCGATGTCAATTACGCCGGGCGGGTTTGCTTCGAATGAGGAAGCCGGACAAATATACACCGCGCGGGCGAAGATGTCAAAGGGAGGTTCCGTCGGTTCCGGGGGAAATAAAAAGGGAAGGGAGGCACGGGGGAAAACAAAGCGAGGGCCGGAACGGCGCGCTCGTTAAATCGTCATAAATTGTTCGTAAAATTCGGCTGGCGGCCTGATTAACGACTCCCCCGAGGATATTGCGCGAGGCGCCGCAATCAATGCTGGACCGGTGTCATCGTGCGACGGCCACGCGTCTGGCTCCGCCAGACCGATAAATGACTCGGGGATTCGACCGCTTTGCGGCTAGCCAATGTTTACCGGTAAAAATCTGCGGGGATCATTTAGAAACTGCGATTAATTAGAGTTATGTTAATACTGTTCGAAGGCGAGGATAACTTTTACATAAGTTTTATACGCTGTCATATGTTCTTTAAGTTATTCAGAGAATAAAGGATGAAGTTATTTCACATTCAATGTTAATAAGAACAGTGGGCAGGTGTTTTCTTCGTCGATACGAATAACGTTTTAGTATGATACAAAAAAATTTGTTGTAAAGTATCATTGCAATAACTTATACCTACAGTTTTTACATTATAAATTGTAATTGTTTGTTATATGAATAATTATTTCGCAATCAACCTAACTGTCAAAAAATTTGAATTTTTCAATTTTGTCCAGATCTTTCGGAAAACAAACCTGATAACGTAGGGGTAGCAAGTTTCAAAGGCCACCATCCGTCAAACTTGGCAGTCGAGTCATTCTAAAAGCTCGCAAAAACCAGATGAATCATTAACGTTCATCCCACGTTAAAATCTCATCAGATCCCCACTGATACGCGCGATTTCCATAGGCGCCCGAGCCGCGAAACCTGTGGGAATTTTCGCCTCATCGGCGGAAAACTTAGTAGCTAAGGTGGCTCGGCTTCTCAGACTCGTTAATCGACGTCTCGGCAACTTGGGCTCTCCTGTACTCCCCTCCCCTTGCTCCTCCTAGTTAGCTTGACACAACTTTCGCGAAAACTCGCAGACGGCGCTCGCTGATTCGTTCGGCAGAAACGCTGCAGCGTATAGAGGCGAGCAGTCCCTTTCGAGTTTTCAGTTTGCTCGCGGTAAATATTTAACCTCTGTTTCATGTAGGGAGGGCACCCCCGCCCGGAAAGCCTTCGGCCGCTGTGTACTCGCGCGCGTCGCAAAGAAAGAGCCGACGCCTCAGGAGCTCCGCTCAGGGGGGAGGATTCTCCCGCGGAGCTTGCGAGAAAAACAAAGGGTCGCCGAGGAGGAAGGTGGCTCCGGTGGTAGGGCGAAATTAACTGCTGAGAAGAGGCGACGGAGGATCAGCGGATTAAGTGCTCTTCACGGAATGAAAATCTGGATGACGGTCGTCTTTGTGGATTATCACTTATTCGAGTGCTCTAGTATCTCTTTATTCTGTGACTAAGACAAGTAATTGATAAAAATTTTGCGTAAAATTTTTAAAAATGCTCTTTTAAAAATTAAAACAATAGCATTGTTTTGTTATTGCACTGTTATTTCTTCTGAAGGAAAAACAAACAAGTAAAGTGATATTAAATGAATATAATGAGGAAAGAAATTACAGCTTATATGCAGTAAAATAATTATGGATTTGGAAAAATTTAGTCATCAATAAAAAAGATGTGAAGAATAATCAAAAATTTTACTCATGACTTTTGAAGCTGATTACACCCATATGAGAAAACAATAGATTCGTTACATGGGATCATGACATGAGAGAACAATTAGACCCATTCTTTAAAAATACTTTGATACTTCTCGCTGTTACACGGTGAAAATAATAAAGACAAAGAGCAACAGAATACAGCACTCACAAGTTAAACTTGTACATTGCAATGGAAAATGATTATACAACTGAATTCTGCGAAGCGTATGTAAATGAATTTTCAGCCATCAATTGTTTGGCCTTTACAATAACATGTTATTGTTGAATACGACACAGATTCTATTTCTGTTGTAATTGTTTTTAAGTTATAATTATTATATTGGCTTTTATCACTGGAAAAATAAGTTATTTTTGAAAACGAACTTTAAATGTGTCTAAACCGTCCTCACTTTAAAAATTAATTTCCGATAATCTGCAATCTTCGCTTAAAATACACTTAATAGCTACATTAAAACGTCGATAAAATATTGAATACGTAAATCAGAAATAGTAACGAAAGATATCAGTCGGAGAAATATAAAATACCGCGCTGAGCGACAGAATCTGGTAGTATAGATAAAAACTCAATTGAAAGAAGAAAATAAATATGGTTTATGGGAATATATAAAATCTAGCGAGCTTACTGAAAATTTATTTTCCGCGAAGACCGAGCGATAAATAACCTTCGCATACATTTACAACAAACGGCGCGCGCGTAGACGCGCGCAAGAAGAGAAAGGGAGAAAGAGCCGCGTAACAAAGAGACGGAAAGGGACGGTGGAGCGGAGGAGAAACACTTTTCAGTCTCCCTTCGACGAGGTCGTTTATGCAAATATTAGCCGCGAGCGAGGCGAGGGCCTGCGCGCAGGCATCTCCTTCTCCTCGTGGCAGGGGCTCGAGTTCACAATGAAGTAGATTGGTTCAATTGACTCGCTTTAGGAATAATTATCAAACTTCCCCCCTCCGCGCGTCGGGCTTTTTCCTCCGCATAAGGAGGCGGGGATGAAAGACGGCGGAAGACGGACGAAGAAAGGAAAAGCACGCCGGAGTCAACAACAATCATACAATGAACGTGATTATGCCGTGTGTACTTTGTTTGAATCATTTATTTGCCAGGCGTGCGTTAATGATATCCCTTGGTTTTGCCAGTCGAATTATACATTTCTTTTTTTATTATTTATACTAGGCAAATCTTCCTGCGATCTCTCTATTTGCTCTTTTTGTTCAGTATAGTTTAACCTTTACTATTATAGTGGAAAAGTTTGTTATAAAAATAACTTGCCTCAAGGCGCTACCGTGCCTCTTGACTTTTAGTTAATTTAAAAGTAAATTATTAGTTTCTTTTTTTCTCGTATGCTCCGCTTATTACGGTACACCGATGCAGCCGAATGTTTGACAGAGATAAACTACTAATAAAGTAACCACGTCAGAATCAATCAAATTAAGAATAGATGACTTCATTTTTAGACTGACAGTTTATTTAAGAGCGAATTCCTGAAGATTTTCCTTAATTTTGTATAAAATTTGACGTGAAAATACAATTATTTCGAAATAAATAAATATCTATCTGAAATATAAATGTATTTTTTTTAAATTATGTTGTGCATAAATCTTAAGAAAGCAAGTCATAATTTTTTAAACAGATATAAAGTCATTTTTTAATATTATTGTTAAATTCAAGGTTTAAAATATGATGGACTTTCAGTTTGGCAATTCAGCTACTAGAAACTCGTAATTGGAAATTCCTTCAGTGTTGATTGGATTACCTATGATGGGTTAATCATTTCAGAAGGAACAATTGCTTGTGATTAAAGCGTGAGCTTCAAAGCGCTTTAGTAAGTTTAAATCCTTACCACGATATTCGACGAATCTATTCACCGCACATTTCGAGAATCATCATTTTGCTAATCTAAGCGGCTTAGGCGTACCTAAAGATCATCTATATTGCTAACTGATGGCTGTTAATAAAATATGCATAACACTGAACGAATTTATTATTCGATTAATATCCATTTTAATATATAGTTTAATTTACAGCAAAATAATTAAATTCTGCTTATCACTTTTTAAAAGTGATTTTCAGTTATTCTTGATATTTTTTTCTAAAAACTCAGAGTATGAATATAAAACTTTGCTCTGCATTTACATTGTTACATTTTTTGTCACTATAGATCGATTTTCATTCTTCTAGATTTATAGAACGCTTTCGAATGTAGTATTATTTCTGAATTCCTCTACAATTTCTTGTATCAACAGTAAAACATTTGAAATCAATTTCCCGAAATCCTAATTCGAATTGGAAGTAGAACATTCCAAAGCTACAAAACTTACTTAATTAATGACGCAAGATCTAAAATTGAATTTATTCTGAGAATATCGTGCCGCAGCATTTCGTAAAAGTATCGGAGTGCATTATAGCATTTAACTTACTGACGGCGGTTACGAACGACTCGGGGAAAACTGAATAGTATTAATACGGAAGCGCGCGGGCGGCGCAAACACGCGGGGATTAAAACTAATAACACTTGGCGATTACTTTGACACGCGCGGCAATTACGCGAGCGCCAGCCCGGGCGCCGAATCGGATTACACGTACGCGCTAGATGCCGAGCGCCCGTAATTATTCCTCGGGATTACGAGTAAGAACTGATTTCCTACAGAATAATTTCGTATTAATTAACTGACGGATTTTCGACGGAATTTTCTGCGCGATGTATACTGTTTGCGTGAAACTTTTTGTGCTGACAACTTTTGTCCGATTTAATTAAAGGGATCGCGCTGTTTTACTGCAAATTATATCACACGCTCTTTCAAACTTGACAAATTATTCAGTTTTTTGGAAAGCAATTTGAGCTTGATTCAGTTTCAAGTTAATCGCGCTCAAATTTTGAAATCTAAAATATTAACAAAATAATTGAACTTAATTACTAATCTGCTGACTACAACTGAATGACTACATAAACTAATCACCTAATAGAAAGATTCCTAAAGGAAACGATAATTTCCACTGAAGCTTCCGACGGAAACCTCATTTACAGCCGCTAAATGAAATACAGCAGTTGGCCATTCTCTCGTTTCATTGGCTATTCGCTGAAGAACGAGGCTGGACTTCCGCCAGCAAAGCGTCGAAAGTCACGTCAAGCCACGACGAGTGAGATATAGCACAAAAAGGGTCAGTCCCGAGTGATGTTTGTTTCATTTGGCAGGCGTATACAGCGCTGGGGAAAATACTAGAGTGTCTAATTTGTTCATTGACACAGACTCGCGTACCCGCGCCGACGCGCTCATTCACACTCACACGCAGGGACGAGGGTACCCGGCTACAGGAGAGAGAACTCGTTCCAGTTACGACTTCATTCTTTGCCTGCCTCCCTACCCGGCTCGACGAGGAGCAGGTTAAGTCTTGAAATAGCCCGAAGGGGTCGCGAACTCCGGCGTGTTTGCTCGCCGAGTCCGTTTTCTTGCTCGACCGGCTGTGTACGTGTTGTTGCTTCGGAAAACAGCCTCTTGGCCCTTTGACGCTTCTCTCCCTCTCTCTCTCCCTTTTTTTCCTCCTGCGCTCCCGGAGCTGCGAAAACAATTAGTAGAATATTGCGGCTCGCTGTTATCGCGGGTTAATGCGATTGAGAAAATTTACTTTTGCGACACCTTAGCTTTTATTTATTTTGGATGCTGCGATAACATCATAGGCGATTACTATTCCCTACGCGCGTAACTGAATTTGCTTCTAGGTAAAAGAATTTTTTTGTTGACTCGGAATAATGCAGCTTTCATTTCTTTCAGAAAAAGCATTATTTTTCATGCAATTCTCTTTGTCCATGTCCATATCCATATTGCATATAAAGCGTTCACGCAGAGAATCTCTCGCATTTGAAACTTTCAAAATGCAAAATACGAATCGACCTAAATTCTTACTCTGAGGCTACTCGGGTGTTAAAAATTCGCAAAACAACAAATAAATTTCAACTAGAAATAAATCAAGGCGCGCGGCGCGAAGCTTCCGAAAGTTTATTTACACTCGGAGTCGCACTTTGCATCGCGCTCGTCCGCTCAGCCCCTCAAAGCCGCGAAATAAATAAAGCGGCGCTCCGCAACAAGCGCTGAAGAAAAGCAATCGACGAGAAGTCGGGAAAATCAATCGGTGCGCGAGATGAGGCATTCGCCCGAGCGACTCCCGCCTCCGCTTCTGCAGCTGTTAAATTGCCCCCGACCGATCCTCGCGGAAAAACGCGAGTCGAAGAAATTCGCCCGCTCGTTCGCCTAATGTCCCTTTTTCTCCCCAGCAGGCCTTTATGATTTTTGTTAGTCTCGGACTCGATACACGCGTCCTACCTCATGGTCGATGTTTGTTTTTGCGTTTTACTTGTATTTTCTGCCGGACGCCGCATCTGCCGTCTTACCGGCTCGCTCAGAATGTTTGCCCGCGGCATTTGCTCAGCGAGTTGCAGCAGAAAATTCTTTAGTAAAGTTCATGTAAGTTATTTTTCTTTTATGAACGTTGTATAGCTATAATTACCTTTTGTTCTTTTTTTGTGGAATAACACGAGGTAAAACGTGATAAAACAAAAATTATGGAAATGGTATGTGAACTTTCATGACTTGGACTTTTCCTTGAGCTATTCTTTATATAGTATTCATGACATTTATTCAAGAATGTTATTATTATTATAAGTACCCATATCATTTTCTCATTCTGTAGAATTGTGTATTTAATGATGTATTATTGGGAACAAAGTCTTTGATGTGGAGTAGAAGAAAATCCTCTTACTTGCATTTTATTTTATATCATGAGTAATACTTTAATAAGAATTTTTAACTTAATAAGTGTACCGTGTCCAAAAATAAAGATCGTTCAAAAAATCTTTTCTTTTCAACCAATAGTTCTTTTGTAATTTTGCTAATCACATAAAATATTTACAAAGTGTATAAGATTAAATAGTTCTGAATTTACTTTTCAAAGTTTTTTTTTATTTTTTTTAAATCTAATCAAATCAGAATCGCTCGACAATGTCGAACTCCATCTACTATTCCGCGATGTTTCCAAACGAAAAGCTAGAAAATGTCGACGTTATCCAGCCAAAATAGCGCGATCGTTGAAATTCCTCTGGTAGCGGCGCCCATTTCGCCCGGCAAAAAGAAAAGCCCGCCGAAACAGCAAAAGGACGCTGCATCCGAAAGGGAAAAATCGGCGGCAACGGCTCCAAAGGCAATCGCCGAGATAGCACTGGGCGCGCGCTGCAAATGAAAGAGCGCGGGCGCACAAAGAGCGATCAGAAATTCGCTAAGACAAAAAAGCGAAGCTGTGGCGGCGGCGCGGCAAAAAATCGAGATAGCCTCGATCCCGACATTATTCCCGCGGGCTCCGAGGAGCGCCTGCGCGCGAGATTTACCGGAAGAGAAAGGAGCGAGATGGAGGAAAGCGATAGGGCGGATAATAAAAAAGGGGGGAGCGCTCCGCGCGGAAAAGTTAGCGGCACGCTCGCTGAATTGTATCGGTGTCGGACGTGCCCCGCCGGACCGGCTAGCCCGAGCCGGCGGAAATTACATTCTTGGAGGTGTGCCGCCCCCTCCCGTCAGGAGCCGCGGCTTTTGAGAGTACGCCTCACGATGCAGGGGATTAAATAGTCCTCCGAGGGAAGAGCCGACGCTCCGCCGAGAGATCCCGAGGCGGGTTCATTTTACTTATCTACCGGAGAAACTCCCTTTGAAATTTTTATGCTGAAAACGTTTTTAACGCTTTATGAGACAGTTTCATTTTAATTTTTATATCATTTTTACAGCTATATATATAAAATCGCAAGCTGTAGATACTCTGCTGGCGAAGATGTTAATAGGCATACAAATAAATAAATTGCAGTGAGTATTTAAAAATTAAATAATTCGAATTATTTGATGACAAATATTGCAATAGTAAATTTGTTTGCATGGACAAATAATTCGACATTTAAAATAAATTAAAATTTACATTTTGAATTAAAAAATGTTCGAGTCTCAATTAAATTCACGTGTAATCTAGAAATGAAAAACTATTTTGACACGTGAGAGGATAAATAAACATCTCATTAATCGTTCGAAACTAGCAAATAGCGACTTGGCCGCACGTAGGCGAAACTGACACAGAGGCGAACTTTCCATCGAATTCGCACCCAACTGTTATCACCGGACCGCACGACTCCTAAGCAAAGATACCGAGAAAGGTAGCGGACGCGTGGACGGGTCACGGGGGCTCTTGAAGATAATCACGGCGGGCAAAACTCGGTGCTGCGGGCGGATATTTTCAAAGCGAAACTCGCGCGATTTACGAGCTTTGAATTCGAAATTGGCCGCTCGCTCGGCGAAACTTCGGCCCCGACTGCCGTCGGCAAACAAAAACGGACACGAGCGAGGCCGATCTGTTTGCACCCCGCTCGCGGACCCGCGTTTCGAGTGAGAAAGAGAGAGGAAAAAGTGCGGGACAAAGCCGCGCGCGAGCGCAAGTTACAATCTGCAGGGAGAGAGAGGGGCGTGCGGGCTGCTGTTTAGCTGGTGAAATTGTGCACGCCGCAAAAGATGAGCCAGGGTCGTGGACGATTATGAGAGAGAGGCTAGTTTTTTTTCCGGCTTTTGTGCGCTGACTGGGTCAGCTTTTGAGTTGATTAAATGTCAAAGCACCGAGGAGCTTTATTTTTCCTTCATAGAGGCAGGAACCTGGACCGCTTTGTAAATGGATTATGTAATTAATAACTCGTTTACAAACAACTTGTCAGTGAAATTATCCTTTTTACATAAAAAAAGTACATGATTTTTGTCAGGCGAATGTTTGTGAAATTTCCTATTTTTTAAAAGTTGTTTTTTACTATTGTGAAAAATAAACAAGTAAACCTAGAAAAATCCTTACGAATGAATGAAATAATTTACATGTAATAATATTTTTTATAACCTAGCCATTAAATGACTAGAAATTCCTTAAAACAAAGTATCAGATTTTTTTAAGAACAGTTTTCTTTTCTTTCACAAAAGAATTACCTTGTAACAATAGTAAACAACAAAAAAAACTCCTTATTTCGTATATAGAGAAATTGCAATTTTCCACTTCAACGTGTCAAAGAAAAATATTTTTATAGCCCCCTATCGCACTAAACTGCGAGTTCCCGGGCTATTTAAGCCAATTGTTTATATCGGCGAAAGCCCGCGCTGTGATTCTTTCCCCGCGGCAAAGTGCTTACTTCCGCTCGGTTCCGATAACGGGCAGCGCGGACGCGGCAGCCGATCCTTGCGGAGCGAGGGCTTTCAATCACCGCGGGGGACGATAAGCGTCCCGCGCGGAAAATAAGGCCAGAGCCGACGCGAAATAAGAAAAATCGACCTTTACATATCGCTGTGGTCGTAACCGGCACTGCGCCGACGGGGGGAAGGAATCGTCATTTTTATCGGTCGCCGCGGAGTTAACCGGCCGGCAGAGCGTGGCGCAAAGGTTGCCCGAGCAGAATCGTCCGATTTACGAGCGTCGATTCCTCACGGCTGCCGGCCGGCTGGCGCGACTGCCACCGACTACGGAGACGGCTTCTGTATTCGGAAGCCGATAATTCGCGAGCGCCGAATATCCAGTTACTGCACCGACCTGCGGGAGGGTCTACCTTTCTTTTGAATACATATTGAATCGCGTACATTCAAATTCATAGAAGAAATCTAAATTGCAAGGTGAGAAGTGATGAAATACTTCGATAAAAAAAAAATCAGTTTAATTACGTCAAGTGAAAATGTCGGCTGAACTTCATGGCTCGTCATTAGAGGTGATCAATGGAAAAACCGAGAAAATACCGCGCCCTCGCACCCGTGCATTAGCCACTTGACCGATTTTTTCCCTTCAGCTGCAATTGCACTCAGGGGAGGACCAATATTGAGACTCTAATTGATTGAAAGTGAAAAAACAAATGGGATACCGAAAAGCAGAAACTTTGAAGTTGGAATTTCTTTGAGCGACTTGTTAATTTCCTCCGGAAGGTTAATTGCATTCCATCAATTTTTGCATTTTGATAAGCAACTCCGATCGCTGATGGACTTTAGAAATATTTACTTTTAACACGGCTGATATCCAGTTTAATTAACGCAGAAGTGCAGTTTAATTAACGCTTTACAAATATATTTTCAGTTACTTCGATCATCTTAGTAAAATTTATTAATTAAAATGCAGTGAATTTTAGTGAAAGGAAGATTATTTGTTAAAATATATACCCGTACAATAAAATATTGGTTTCATCAAAATAAAACCATACCCATTCTTGTTTTAATAATCGTCTGATCCATTGTACTCGCGAGAAACAAAACTTCACATTCATGGAAGCCATATTTCGCAAGTACCAGAAGCACTCTGGAGGGGGAAAAGGGGAGTGGGGTCACCTTTGTCAACGGCACAAAATTTAACAAGTTCCGGAAAATTCGTCAACTCTGCACTCCGCCGCTTTCACCCCTCTGTCCCCTCTCCTCCCGCCGCACATTCTCCCCCGCGCCCTCCCCGGAAAATAATTCAATCTTCGCCGGAGGGTCGCCGGCGATCGAAACTTTTCTTTGGATTGCAGGGGGCTCGGATAGCGCGAGAACGCTGAATACCCCGGCTATCCGCTATATCATTCCAATTTTACGCCTCGGCAAATCTCGCCGTCTTCCCTCCTCCGATCCCCGCCTCCTCCTCTCCTTTTTTATTGGCCCTCTCTCCTCCCGCCGGAGCGAAAGTTGGAATGATTTGTGCGCCGCCCGCGGATTCTTAATTCAAACTCGCGCGGCGGATCGACGAGGACGACACTCGCAGAACGCGGAATCGAGTTTCCGCCCCTCCTCGTCCCGATCCTCCCCGGGGCGATCGACGGTGTCTCCGGGCGGGTCACGCGCTTTTATTATGCAGCGGACGGCGGGGGGACGCACTCGAGAGAACCGCGCCTAACCCAGATATCCGCGCGCGGCCAACTTTTGATTGGAAACGCGCCGCTTTTTACGGCGGCGCCGGGATTTCGCAGAGTCGGGAAGTCCGCTGATTCCACTTCTCGCTCTCCAAGCCCCCGCACCCCGCTCCCACACCCACGGCTTTTATTGTTCCGGATTAACGCTTGGACTGCAGTCCGATCGTATTTTCAATTGTGAGAGCGAGAACACTCGGCGCATGTGTATGAACTGTAATTGCTTTATACATTTTTGATCCGCTCTTCGATATTTTTCTTTTATTCATTTTCTCGACTGATTTTATTTATTGAAAGTGGAGATCGGACTTTTGTAATTAGAAAGCAGAAGCTAGCGAACGAAACTTCTTATAAATAGTGAGATTATCCTAAAAGTTAATGCAAAATTCTAGAGTATCTGAGAAAATCAAGCCTGCGGCAAAACTTGACTTTTTTTCATGGATAACTTTGTGTAAGATCAAAGCGAAACTTTCGATGTGTATCGGAAAAGTTTATCAAAGCAAGAATCTCACTAATGAGCTGACAAAATGTTTTTATTTTAAATTTAGTCGAGAAAATCTCAATGATTACCTTGTCTTGAATCCCCTACGAAAGTGCCGATTTTTGCAGCAAATAAAATTCCCCTCCAAAAAAAATGAATTATTAAACTCGAGTCCACGTAAAAGGCAACACTCGAGCACTTAATATTAATGGAAAATGAGTTTTGCTGGTAATTCCTCGCAGATTTACATCCGATGGCGAACTACGAAAAAAATTCTCACCGTATAAATGGCGCTTGATAAAAGCTGCAGCGGCGTGGAGAAAAAAAAAGGAGCGCCTCTTGTCCGTGAATTACCGGCATTAAATCAAGGACATTTGGCGCGAGTGCGTGTGCGCGCACCGGGCAGAAAACTCAATTTTTCAGGGAGAAAAGTAACGCGTAATTTCGCCCTCTCCCGCCATCCCGAGATAAAATTTTCGCGGGCGGGGTAGGTCGAGCCGGTAATTCGCGGGTCGCGAAAGACCGGCATTGTCGTATATTAGTTTTGCGGGCGAGAAAAAGCATCGCTGCCGGCGCTAGCCGCGCTGGCTTAATGTGCCGTAACTACTCGCGACGTTAATATCGGCCCGGCCGTTTCCCTCCGCCTCTTTTTCGCCTCCCGCGGCGCGCATTATGCTCTTGGGAATCTTTTTCGTTTTGCGCCAGCCGATTAAGGGAGGCTGCATATACACACATTGTGCAACTTGAAAGACACAAGCTGTAAATTCATTAATAAAAAGAAAATAATTAAATTCACATTTACTTAAAAAATATGTAGACACACAGTCACAAACTGCCTTAGTGATCAAAGATTCGTCTATCCGCGAACCAGCATTTCTCGTCAATGTACGGATTTCACATTTGACTTTATACTTCTCGCATAAATCGCACCGGTTAGTAAAGGAAACTGATTTTAAACGAACGCGCATACGCGTGAAAAAAAGGGTGCGACTCGCTTTGCCGGCGGGCTGCTAGCTCTTTGAGGAGTCACATTATAAACTTTGACGATTAGGACTTTGATGAGAGTCGGCAGTTTAAGCAAACGTCTGCGTAATTAGTTTTTTTATTCTATGTGCGCTGAATTTTTACTACATAATTACTTTTTGCTTTAAAAATACGAAGAAATTTTCGAATGAAGTTTTATTTTAAGCGCCGTTAAAGCTAAAATCAGACATCGCACAGTTCTGAAATAAATGTCTAGTTTAATAAAATAAATTAAATATAAATGTTATTTTAATGTATGGATTAAAAAAGATAATATACTACGTGTTGTAGTAAACTAAATGTTTATTGTACCGATTATAAAAATAAATCGAAAAGTAAAACCAAATTTCTGTAAAAAAACAGTAGAACAGATGTATGTTTGGTCAGACAACACCTTTTTTTTTAATCTCGCGTTCTTACAATTAAAAATTCAGGACTTACATCGATCAAAAATTTCTTTCACGTCTTTTTATAATAAATATCTAGAGAAAAAACTTTCAATCGACTCCAATGAATCGCGCAGATTAATTGTGTACTCGCAACTGAAATCGCGAAAAATAACACAATAGCAACGATACGAGCGTGAAACCACATCTCCGATGCAAAGCCACGCAAGGGCGACCGCCATTCAGTGCGTGCAAATGAATTTAAACAGAGACACTCGCGGACGGAATAGGCTCAGCCTAGAAGGGACGCGACGGGTTGAGGGACGGCCGGGAGGGTGCAGTGTAGACGAAGCCGCGGCGTGGACAACGCGTCCATCGGCTCGTGACCGCCGGCTAATCCGGTTTTCCTTCGGCGATGCGCTAAGCGACACGCGCAACCCACCCGGGAGGATTAGTGCCGAAAGCGCGCGTAAACGCCTTCGCGCCCTACCCCTCGGCCGAGCTTTGCGCAGCCGGCGATGCTAAGCGACACGGAGCTTGTGCCCGGGGATACTGCGCGAGCCCGACGAGCCTGTTCATTAGAGCCGTTTGTTGTAAGGCGGGGGACAAGCTGATCCTGCGCGGATTTCTTTTGTAAGTCGATTTCATTTGCGCGAGATCATCTACTTTCTTTGTGCATGGACTAATTTTGTTTCAATACTTTTTGCTATTACGTTTTAATTAACGACGTTTTCCTTTGGGTAACATTACTCTGTTTATTTTTAATGTATTTTACTTTGTACATTTAAAATTTTAAGGGTTCAATTGAAGTTTGAAAAAATGTTGTCCTGTATAAAATCTAACAAGAAATTGAAATATAACATTTCATTGATCGTAGACTGTAAATAAGTATAACCTAAGGTGCCCTCACTAGATCGTATAAAGTTCGAAGTTTGAGAAAAAGGAAGATGTGGGTATCTTCCCGCGTAAAAAAAATTTGGTTTGGCTAAACTTTAGCGAAAGTTTAGTTTGGCTAAACTTTTTAAAGACTTG
>JAXIUT010000001.1:6163277-6176268 GCA_035586675.1 Eurytoma californica
AATAAGTATAACCTAAGGTGCCCTCACTAGATCGTATAAAGTTCGAAGTTTGAGAAAAAGGAAGATGTGGGTATCTTGTGGTACAAAACAGATTATTACTCAAATACTTATTAAATGATGCAGTACTTTGATATGAACTGAAATGAAAATAGAGTGACTTAACAATATTCAAGCAGGCTATAAAAAAAACGTCGTTGAATCTCAGTAAAACAGCTTTTTAAAGAACAAGGAAAAAAAAGAAAATTCCAAACTAAACGAGTAAACGCAATAAAAGGTTCGCAACGGCAGTTACATCATTCAGCAAGACAAAGCTCAAAGAGGCTCGTCTCCCATTCTTTTCCTTCCCTTTCCGTCATTCGCGCGCTCTTACTCCAGTTGCGCCTCCTTTTCAGCCAGGCGGCGCTCCTCTTTTCAAACGATTATCTCCCCGACTCGTTTCTCTCGGGCTGCGCGCGTTTTTCGCCCGGCGCCACCCCCGCTCGCAGTCTTCCTATTGCACACCTCATCTCTACCTCACTCGGCTTTCATTTTCTCGCTGATTTTCTCTCTCCCCCCGTGGCCCCGGCTCGCTCCCGCGAAGCCTCGTGTAAACTCGGTAAACGAAATTACTATAACGTCGGGCGCGCCCGGCAGTGTATAGTCGGAAGTCCCGTCTCTCTTCCGCTCCCGCGATAATTCGGTTACGTCGTCAGTGTCGTCGTCGTCGTCGCCGCCGACCTCCTCGGCAGCCGCTGCCGTTGTCGTTGTCGCGGCGCGCGAAATTGCACTTCCCCCGCCCCCCGCGCCCGCCGCCGACCGTGTACACGGGCCGGCCAAGGGAAACGAACTTTATGTAGGTATATAGAGGACCGAGAGGCGCTATCTCGGGAGCGCGAAAAGATTAAGCTCGGGCGAAAAACGCTCGGGAAAATTCCGGCGCGCCGGTGGGAGACAATGCGAAAAGAGGAAATAATCAAAGGCCGGGGCTGGGATTCTTTGTTCGCCTCCGTTACCTACCAAAGTTGCCGGACTAATTTACGCACGGCTCTAATTGTCACGAGGACTTTTCTTTGTCGCGCCGAGTGGATGCAGTTCGCGAAAAAATTCTCGACGCGATAATTTAAATGAGAAGCTGGTCAAAGGCGCAAATTGCTCATACGTGAATTTGGCAAAAATTCAGCCACCTACTCAATGAAAAAGCTTTAAAAAGGGGTTATAGAAAATTCCTGCTTTTCTATATTCGTCTGTATCTACTTCCACAATCACGTTGCTATAAAAGTCTTTTCGAGTTAGCTCGCTTAGAATAAAAAAAAGTACTACCGGGACTTTTTTTTAAATTATCCAGAACAAGTATTTTAAAAGTCAATTAAATATTTAAAAATCCCAAGAATATCAGATCTGTAATATTTAAATTTTATACTCCTATCAATTCAAATAAATCTTTACTAAAAATACATAAAAATTGAAAAATTGCAATGATACACTATATATTTACATAAGCATTAATTTCCTGCAGACCATTTGTAAGACGATCGTAAATAAGTAGTGTTATAATGAAAAAAGAGATCGATTATTTTTCAATGCGATAACCAACCAATCTAAACGAATTTCGTACTTATTTTCGATCAAGATCCCATTTCTAGCACACCACATTCAAAGAATTTTAATGCACATATAAAAATATTTATACCACAGTCGTTTCTGCGTTGTACCAAAAGAGACATCAAAGAAAAAGTCAGCACAAAAATATCCAGTAGAAAAATGCACAAAGGCGGGAACCCCTAGCGCCAGGCAGTGCAGCTCGTTAAAATCCGCGAAAATTCGGGCGCGAGAAATGCCGCACGCGCGCCAGCACGTTCTCTTGACGAAACGAAATCGTCCCGAGGGCGCGCGCGTTCAATCCCGAAAATAAATAGGCGCGCGTCCCGCGGAGGCTCGAGGGCAATCGTTATGTCGCGGCTGCTGCGGCGTCCCCGCGCGTCTCCGGGCGCGGCGCAATAACGAGCAGCGGGATTTATTCGCCGGGCATAATTCTCGAGCGCCTCTTTTGCGCCCCTCCTGCATTTTGCGTAAACACGCGGAACCGCCGCGGTGTCGTTGACGAGGTTTTATTAGGGTGTCGGGGCCGGGCATGAATAATTCCGCGTGGCGGACCGCGCACCGGAGCCTCGATTTTATACATGCCAGCCGTTTTTCACGCGGATTTGAATTGCTCGTGTAACGCGAAAAATCTGCTCGACTGAATTTCCCGCTGTTTCGCAGAGCGGAACGCTCGATGAGCAGCGCTTTGTTCCGACTCTTGATGAGCGACGGATGAGTGGAATTCGAACTGACGATTTTTGACAAATTTTCGCCAGCGGTGCGTAATGAGTATAAATTGTTGTCTTCTAATAATTTATACGTTGGTTCTCGATGTCGTTGATTCATGTTTGCGTTTTCATTTTAACGCGAAATATTTATATTTAATGTCAAGTGAACAGTGCTTTATTTTCTAACAATTTTTTATGTTTTGTACGAACAAGTAGAAATATCAGAAATTTAGGTTTTATTTCTTTATGTCAAAGAAAATTTTTAAAAGTAGGTAAAATATATATTTTCTTCAGACTTCATTAAAAATAAAAATGAAAAAGTAAATATAAAAGATAAAAAGGCAAAAACATAAACAGCCACTACCAAACTTTTGAAAATCAGTTTTTACGTAAAAAGCATTAGCTTGAAATAACGAAAAGTTTAAGTGCAATTAGCCAATAATAATAATCATAAGAAAAGGCAATTTGAATTTGAGTGCGCCGAAGCGGCACGTCCCGCGAAGTAAAAGGAGAGATTGCCGACAAAGCTTCTCCCGCGGAATTGCGAGAGGCGATCGACTCGCCGAGTCCCTTTTACGACAGGGTCGCGTCAGTTTTAGAAAGGAGACGGCGGAATTTCGCCCCGGAGGAAACGAGCGGGGACGCGCGAGGACGGGGATCCAAGGGGTCGCGGGCGGGGAAAAAGTGATTCCCGGCGAAAAGTGTATGGCGCGCCGGCTATGAATAATAAATCGAGGCTTACCGAAAAAATCGTCGCTCGTTCAGCGATGCGGACGACAGGGTGGCTTACCTGAAACAGATAAAAGAGCAATTCGTTAGAGCACGATGATCGTGGTGAATTTTAAATTTGTTTACAAATTGTTCGTGTCATTCAATTTCTTAAAGTGCGACGAGTTCTTTTTCTTCGATGTCTAGTAGCTGGGGGTCTTTTTTTTGCGTTATTTTTAATGATATATAGTTTAATAAAACAATAAAAAAATTCATCGAGTCATTTTACATATACATTGTAGATTTTATTGGCTATATAAACTTTTATATGATTGCACTTCATTTTAAGCGATGATGTTTTATAAGTGTCAAGGTAAATTTTTACGAACTATTCAAACTGCATTAAAGTTTAGGGGTCGTAAATATAATATCATTTTACAGTACGACTCTGCAAGTCGGCAATATTCATAAAAATATAATACAGAGCCCAGTTATATAATCAAGATGTAAATTGCAATAATCGTAGTTTTTCATTTCTTAAATTAATTTAAATTACAATAAAATTATACGTTAAAAGTATTGTTTCAATTTTGATACTTTGATATTTTGAATATCAAAAATCTGACCTCAATTTAATTTAAAAATACTATCAAAAAATGTTTAATAAAATCATTACAATGAAAATTTGAATAGAGTAGATAATGCAAATTTTGCACTTCTCTTTTCCCTCAGTGCGGTACATCTAGATGCGGTACATCTAGGCCATACGTGTATTATATACACATAAATTAGATAAACCAGACAGTAATTGTTCTATTCACGTTGTTTTGCGCTTATCGTCTAACACAAATTGTATAGTTCATTAACATAATTCAAAAACTAATCATAATATATGCTGCTGTTATAGCAAAATGTGATACTCCACGTACACACTTTTATGATTACTGCTAATAAAATTTTTATCGCATCAGCGAACTTTTTAAAAAAATATTTAACTTTAATAACGTTAAAACACCAGGCATCTGTATCACACTTTGCATAGCTCTCTATTTTTATGCACAGCATAAAAATTCGGGTTTTCAAATTTTACGTTCTAGAGTCACTGTCTCTGTTCATAAAAAATCCGATCTTATAGGTAAGTGACCCATACATTTTTTGCTAAGAATTTTTTTTGAAAAAAAGATCAATATATACCGAATAATCTCCTGTTCGCGTACAATGGCACTAGACGCTAACAAATGTAGCAAACGGTACCTCGAGCACAACGTTTGCCAATCATCGTCAAAGTAAACTCAATCAGCAGATCTCAAGCGATGCGCAGGTCGCCGCCCTGCGTCCGATCGCATTGACGGCGAGCATCGAGGCCCGAGGGCTGCATGACTTATGACGGGGATTGTCAAGGAGTACCCCGAGCGGCAGCCCTTGGAAGCGCGCTTCTGCGGCCGGCGGATAATTGATGGCGCGACAATAACCCGCGCGAACGTCCGCCGACGCCGGCAAGGCGCTCGTTGTTCATTGTTCACCGGCCCAAGGTATAATGGCTGCGCTGTTGATCGGCTGTTCGCAGGGGGGCTCACGGGGGCTTGTCAATGCACCTCTTGCCGCATGGCAAACTTTCGGTAAGATAATTAACTTTTTTTTTAATGGATTTTGGTTTCTTGTAAAAGGAGAAAAATTTATTTGCTGCGTTAAGTTAATTAAAAATAATGGAATCCGACGCGTTTTCTATTAATTGAATATTTTGTTGGAGAGTAAATATTTATTAACGCTTTCCATGTTTATTGAGATTTTATCGATAATATGATTAAAATTTAATTATAAAATAGTTGAAAATTCATCTCTCAAAATTTATATTGCATTCCACGCAATAAATTCAAATAAATATTTCGCTTAACGTTTACATTCCACATTTTAGAAAAATTGTTTTCACACCGCTACTTGAGATGCACCATATAATATGAAAAGATATCATAAAGAATCCGTCTTAATATTTTAATCAAACCATCGTGCGGCGGGCACGTTCTCTGTAATGGAATCAGCAGTAAATAGATCCTCCAAGCATAATGTGTACACGGCCCGGCCAGTTTAATGCCCGTGGCAGGAGGTCGTTGGCTGTCGGGCAAGTACCCTTGCGGAACCTTCCTTCCAAGACACCCACGGCAGACCCTCTCGGTTCTCAAATAGGATATTACGATGGTCCCCGTATATAAATCTATATTCGGACTATATAAGATACGGGGATATGCGGCCAAGATTCGGTTGGCTCTTTCATCGCGAATTCGTTCGGACAGATATTCCTCGTCGACGGCAAAATCGAAGAATATTTAATTTAATATTCTGCACTCCAGAAAATGTAATTTAAATATAAAAAACGATTAAGATGTGTAAAATATTTAGAAAGCATAATTTTATTTTATTTTAATTGTAAGGGTTTATTAGATTTTTTTTTTTAATTTGCGAGTTTTGTAGAATAAAAAGAATTCTCTTTTAATCAAAAGTTTAAAAGCCAAAAGGCGCGGCCACCGTACGTAATACTACATTTAGTGAAAATGCGAGAAAAACTTTAGAAAAAAATTAAATAGAGAAAAAGCTTGAGTATGGACGAGTAGTAGGGAGAGAGAGGAAAGAACAAAGAATAGGCGTGGAGCGATAAAAGTCGAAAAGAGGAGTTTTTTAGCTCGCTGAAAGCATCCGGAAAAGTGTAAGCGAACAGAAGCGCGAGGAAAGAATCTCAAAGAGAAGCTTGCAAGTTTGAAAAATGTTAAAGAGGGAGTTCAGTGAAGATTTCTGTGGGTTATAAGAGCGTGAGAAAATGTAAGTAAAAAAAGGGAAAAAATTATTGTTAATATTATTTTAAGTAGAATACTAAATATTTTAATCTCCACTTCTTTATATTTAGAAAATTATAGTTTCTTGTCAGAAATTCATCAACGCCTTTTTAAATAACAATTTTTGAATATTTTACAGATAGAAACAGTTATTTTTAAAAATGAAGTAATGAAATAATTAAAAACCAATAGGTATTCGTTCGTAATTCACAGAATACTTGATGAAGAAAGAAAGAAAAATAAAAGGACTTGGAAGAAGGTGGCGGTGTAGAAAAAGGTTAAAACGCAAGTAATGAACTAATTCTTACCAGCCAATCGACCGAATTCAACTCCAATCGAAGGCTTTTCATTTTGCTAGAAGCTTACCTCTAGTGCACACTTTGTCCGACCGCCGGGTAAGTAAATGTCGCTCGTGCATTTACTTTTAAGTTCCGATTCGCAAAAGGTGAAAAGCCTAGCCTTCAGGAAAATGGTGCTACTGTGGAATACTTAAATATATCGTCACCTTGCAGATACTTTCGTGATCGTTAAAATTTTTCCTGACTTTGATAAAACAGCTCAAATTGAATTATCATTTTTGTCACTTTTTACCCATAATTATTCCCAATCTCGATTAGTTATTTTGAATTTATTATTGTTATCTAAGCTATTTGGAAAGTTTTGCAAGACTAGTTTTTCTGAAAAAAAATAGAAATGCAAGCAAAACCACTATCGTAATCTAGTGAAACGTTCCGCATATAATGAAATCGTACGCAACGAAGTCGCCGAAGCAGCGACCGAAGAAAGTTTCGAAACGAGCCCCTCGGCCACGAAGCGATGGACTCTCGCGGCGTCGAGCGGAGAGTATTATGGAGGGGAGGAGGGTTAGATATCGGGTGCTCGGTTTCTCTGCTTGGCCTCTCCGCCAGGTAGCTCAGCGCAAACACACCGCCGATCCTGCGGCTTACCGATCGTTTCGGAAGTCGCGGTTTCCCCGCTCCCGACTATCGGCGCTGCCCGCGGCCCCGCCGCGGTCGCTATCGGAGCGCCCTTTCAGCGAATCTGGGTCGCGCCGGTTTCACTGTTTTTCAATGCAAATCAGAAGAGGACTCCCTTCGAAAGCACACAAATTTAACGCATTGAGGATAATTAGCTGCATAGATTAGGATAAGATCGTGGCACTTGGCGTCAGCTACGCTCCGGAAAAAAAAAACATCGAATACTCGTGCCGAATTCATTGTCGTTTATGTTACGGATGCTCCCATTAGTAGAATGATTCAGTATTTTAACGAGTTTAGGATAATCCATGACTTTAATTTTCTTCAGAAATTAAACGCAAAGTGTGACTACGTTAAGGGAAAGGAAAAAGGTTGGGAGGAATGGATGCAGTGCAAGGAAAGGAAGATAGAGCGATGACCCGACGCGAAAACCTCGGGAGACCGCAGAGCGCCGAGTATAAAATAAACAGTAGGTGAGAAAAATCGGGCAAAAAACAGTACTAGATACGGACGGAAAAAGACGAACGATTTGCGCTTTGTCCTCGGAGGTCTAAGACTTCTAGGGTAAAGTTTTATGGGTGATGGTGTTAACACCACTGTCATCTAGGAAATAGCGCCTTCTACAACTTTGTTTTCTGAAGGATTGAAGTAAATTATTTATGCTTATTGATATAAGTGTTAGTTTAGAGGTAGTTTACTTATATTTAATCAATTTAATGTTCCTTTATAGGTTAAGTAATTAAATTATTTGAATCTTCAAACTTGGTAATAAAAGATGTTAATTAAGTTCGCACCACTTTGGTAATTAAAAAATTTTTTATGATAATATGTCAGGAAATGAAAGATCGAGATAATAATATTTCTTTATAACCATAACAAGTTGCGATGGCTAATTAAAGATGGCTAATAGGTTAAAATTACACAAATAATAAAACGAATAATTTTATTATTACCTTTAGATTCTGTTTTAGTTACTTGATATATCTACAACTTATACATAAACAATTTGTATCATTCAGACAAGCATTTGAGGCATTTTGTATAGCGTGATTTGTGAATTGATTTTTTCAGCTTAATTTTCTGCCCTTTGTAGAGAAAGAATAAATTGTCAAAAGAAGATATATCTCTTTTACCAAATGAAAATCCACTTTCTTAAAAGCGCATATTACACTTGACCTTGAGAGATTTATTTGCATAGAAAAATTAAGCGGCCACCGTAAAAAGGAGACATATTCAAAGAAAGCTAAGCCGAGCAAAAAGGGGAAATAATTTCTCGAAAAGCTTGTGTCCGGCCGTCGTAGTGTCGAACGAGTGCGGGTGGAAGATAGACAGTATAGGTGGTCAAACGACGCGGGGGCATTAAGAGCTTAAGCCAAGTTCTAATTACGCGCCAAGCGAGCTTAGTCATTAGTATGAATGAGTAAGCCGGCGCGCAGCCTCCCGAGGAATTAAACTCTTTTAATTAAAGAGCCTTTTTACGGGGAATTTAAATTGCCTGATTTTGCTGGCGAGTTACCTGCCGACTCCCTTGCTGCGAGCGCGCCTTCGGTTTCCTCTTTCTCTCCCCCAAGCTGCCACCGACTTTTATGTACCGACGTTCGGGCGAGCTTTCCACCCTCGCCTCGCTCGAATCACTTGTTTTTACATCGAAGAATGCAAGATGGGAGAGACTGTTTTGCTGATTCCGACTTTGAGGGATTGCTTGTACTACCGCCGATATACGTGCTTTTACTACGTTTAATTACGCAAACTCGCTCTGAGTATTACTTTGATTTTATTTTTTGTTTGTGTGCGCTTACAATGTAATGCGATTTCTTGCAACCTAAAAATCCCCAAGATTTTAAACTGTATTACTTCCTTATGTTGAATAGAATTAAATAAAAATCTATTTTCAGATTTGCGAAAAGAAGGACTTTATTTGCTTTTTACGAAATCTAATCTTTGTTTATTTAAATTTAGTTATTTGAATATAGGGAGAAACAAGAAACTACGACACAAATGTCTAATAAGAAATTAGTTAGGAAGACGTCTGTAAAACCTGCACAAGGTACTTGGCTTTTTCCCACAGCCATAATATAACTCAAAAATAACTCAGAAGAAACATCCTATACCCACTTTATAAAAGCATTCAAAAAATATACCAATATAAAATAAATTACAGTATTATTTATCCTTTTTTATTAATTTTATTTAAACACGATACGTTCCATCAAGCAAAGTAGTAAATTTAAATTTGTAATTATATTTCTTACTATTTCGTAAATAAAAAGTTGTATCTTGTATCACTTTTATGATAGAGATGTGGTTACAATGTGGGTAGTACATTTTATAAAGAAGGAATGCAAGTTTACAGAAATTCAGAGTTCAAAATCTAAGTACCTCTATATAAGTTTCTCACTATATTATATCAAAATGCATGCGCAATAGTGTACATCTTCACACACGTTTGTGTGTTATTCTATTTTAAAACACGAAATATGTTAATTTTTTGAACTGTGTACAAATTTGTATGAAAATAACCAAACTTTAAGCAACCTATTTGATAACATAAGTAAATTTAAAAAAAAAAATATTTATTTTTTACAAAACATTGAAACTTAGTGTAAATGTAAGTTGTTACAATTCAGTATTGAAAGTCAACGTTTATTTAGTTCAGCAAATAGGTCACTAAATGAGCAAAGATCAGGATCAGTTATCTCTGGCCATCGGTAATCCAAGCTACTCTCCGATCGAGGGGAAACTCGAGGCGCTTCTTGGTGCTGATTTAATATTGCATTGGTCGCGCTACTCGACTAGACGCTCGAACTTTCCAGAGTCCCCGAAGAGTACAATGTTTGGGCGCAGCTGACGTTGGCACATAAGATTTTCATAACAATGAATGTAGTACACTTTTATTATTTTAAGTTTTCACGACTGTGGAAGATGTTGAAAAAATAACAAATAAATGTTTCAGTCGTTTTTAACTATATTGATTAAAACTCATATTTTTTTAGGTATTTGTTTTTCAATATGGATAATATTAAAAATAATTACAGAAGAAAGTTAATTTAAAATTCAAAAGAAAATCAATGAAGTACACTAATACATTAGAGTAAAACTTTATTCAGCTAATATAAATGCAGCAATCAATCTACAAAAAAATCCTAAAAAGGTACTTCCCTACTGATCATCCAGGTACAGTGTAATAAAATTCAAGCCAGTAAAAGGAAACCAGCGAGTGGCGAAAAAGAACGAGAGAGAAGAGCGACTTGGACTTGCAGAATCCAAGAGGTAAGCCGATACCGAGGCAAAGCCGCGTGCCCGTCTCACGGGACCCGAGAAACGGGATCCAACGGATGGATATTGAGCTTATTACTTCTACGAGGCGGAAGTGGAGTGACTTGGAGGGAAGGCTTTTTCCTCCGGATATGACGAGCACCCGAGTGCGCCTGCACTCTTTTTTTCTCAAAAAAAAATCGATCCGGGCGAAACAACGCAGTTCGTGCGAAAGTGGATTTCGAACTGGGTTAATTGAAGCCTATGGCGAGGAGGAGTTTTGCGAAAAAGTCGATGCCCCGCCGGGAAAATCGAAGCAGCTCGTATATGACGCTAATTGAAATGTAAATTTTCAAATAAATCAGTTTCTCGCCTGGATGGTGAATGACGGGAGAGCTAATTTATGTTTCGCAATTTTTAACGCAAAAAGACATATTTTAATAAAAGTTATACACGCGTCATCATAAATTTTACATTTGTTGAAAATCCCCCGATCGTAAATTTCCATCGCAAATAGTAAGTGACACGCGAATAAGAATGATTTACATTAAAAATCGAGAACGACTAACTACAAAATTTACTGTAAAAATCAGACATGCACGTAATAGTAGTCGACGGAATCAATCAATCCAATTACTCCGTCTGCTTTTGTATTCGCGTAAAATAAACGAAGCTCCCGGCGGTAACGAATTAAAAAGCGATAAAAAAAAAGACGTTAAAATTCAATCACCCCGACGAAGTAAGAAAAAGAAAGAAACGACTGGGTGATTCGCGTCCAAAACGATCGGGAAAACTCGGTCGCCTCGCGCCGCTACCCCTTAAAAAGCCACGGCAAGAGTGGAAGAGCAAACAATTTAAACGACCAATCGCCATCGTCACCGACGAGAGGGAGAGCGCGCGCGCGAGAAAAAAAAAGATGACGTCGAATCGAATTTACAATCCTCGAGATTACCCGTTGAAGGTGAAATAAAGACCCCGGGGCGATCGGGGAAAATAGAAGGAGAGGGAAGGGCGAGAAGACGAGCGATAATTCACGAGAGGGGCGGGAAAAAAATCTATTTCTCGGCCGTGGGGGAGGGAAAAGCCTCGTTAAATCACGGGGTCGTTCATCCAATCGTTATCGGACGTAATTAACGCGAAGGTGCGCGGGGGTGGGAGGAGGAGGGAGCTCGAGTACACCACTTCCCGATCGGCGAACGCGGCCCGTCCCGTAACTCAACTCGAGCTCGGCCGGCCTTCGAGTATTTGTACGGGCCGCGTGAATGGGGAAAGCGCTGAGGAAATCAATGTCGCCGGATAAACCTGGACGAGATTGAAATTGAGATTTATTCATCCGGTGGATCGGCTAAGTGTTTGGGGGTAATTTAATCGAGTGGAGCCTCCTTAATTACAGGCAATTCTTCTAAACAGCTCATTTAAAATACTTAATTATGGGTTAATTACTTCAGAAATCACTTTGGTTGAAGAATCTATTGCAATTATTATTGCGTGCTAAATTTAATTTAATATTTATGATATGCATGAATATCTTTTATTGAAAAAAAGTAAGTCATTACTGGTAATAAGTACGTCAAGTTAAAACGTCCAGTCGCTTTACATTTCCCAATAAATCTTGGCGAACTTCACTCGTACCTATCACTCGCTAGCTCTTCCGGTTTATTTCATTCGAGACCTTCTGCGAGTTCTTCTTGGTTAGTTAGCGATACTAATGATTTATGGCTTTTAAGAGCTAAGATCTCATTCTCGTTTTTCCAAAAAATGAGAATTATTGGTATTAAAAATTATTATAAAAATAACTTATTAGTACTAATTTTTTAATAATATTGTTAATACATTGAGTTCAATTTGAAATAACCATCAAACTTAATTTTAGTAGAGTATTAGCTATTTTGGACCTGAATTAATTGAATAATATGGTAGGAAATTCAAAAATGTACGTAAAACAATTTACGCCCACATTTGTATCGCGAAGTATAATATTTTAGAGAATATTTATTACAATATAGCTCAATAAGAAGCAAATTGTTCCACGCCCCCGCACCTAAGCACAATCCAAAATAAACTCTCGACAAATAAAGTAAAATTCAGCAAGCACTAGAAGCCGTGAATATTGCGCAAGCAACGTCGCTTCAGAGCGCAGCGCCCGGGCAAAGATTGAAAAATAAAAGTAAAGGCAAATAATCCTTGGAGAAGGCGTGGGGCGCCGGGGTCCGAGAGTCGCGGTGTATCTCGGCGAATAACTCGGGCGGAGATGTAGCGAGAAACTAAGACGGGTAACCTCGTGGGACGCGGCGTCGCGGCGCTGCGAGAATAAAGCCGCTCTTCGCCGGTGTATATATATAATCACGGTGCCGAGGCGCAGGATTACGTTGTCTCCCACGAGGTAAGGGGGAGGAGAATGAGAAGGGGGCGCGGCCGCCCGCCGCCCGCACCTATCAAATAGGACGGGAATTTTACGCGCCGGGGCTTCCTCCTTTTTAACGTGGCTTTACACCAGGGGGCGAGAGAGAGAAAGAAGCGGCCAATGAGATTGCCCCGGCGCGATGAAGTCCCGTTGTAGCACCCGCGAGCCCAACGATCGGAACGACGTTAACAACCGACCTTGCGGAATGCGGGTGCTGTACCTGTCCTTATATTACTTTCTTTTTTTTAATCTCTCGAAAGTAAAGAATTGCGCGCTTAAAATTTATCGCGGTAGCAGAAATAGAATGATATATAAATCGTTATATCGCAGTTTTTTTGCTGTAATAAAATTATGCTAATTCAAAATCCTTTTTCCACTTTTCATCCTATATTGTCATTCGTGGACGCTACATACGACACGTTTCATAAAGCTCGCATTACAATAATTGTATGACAAAAACGCTGCCAACTGCTTTGGCGGAATGCTTTCTCATAGAGAACAGTGACTTCACATTTGATTTTTCAGTACTTA
>JAXIUT010000001.1:6176368-6241624 GCA_035586675.1 Eurytoma californica
AAATATGAGTTTCTAAGCGAAAAATAGAAATAAATTTTTTTTTGCCGACACAAAGCTTTCTCTATGAGAAAGCAAAAGTAACATATTACCGATTATTTTAAATGTTTAAACAAAATAAAATGTTTATTAAATTCATGTTTTGTTACTAAAAAAACTCTTTTACTTTTACTTAAACTTCAGAAAAGCAATTTTCAAATGCTAATAAAGCAAAGCATCTTTGCAAATGCATGCATTGTAATAATCTTAAAATTGATGGATTAAAAAATCCATTACACCATTTGATCCATCGCTTATTTATAATTCGAAACGAATGATGAAGCAGATTCAGGGAAATCCATTATCGGATAATTAAAAACCACTTCTCAAAAAATAATTCAGTTAATGCATTGCATGCGATTAATCGAGTTTCGCGCTGCGAAAAAAAGTTGATATCGTCGAAACCGGATTATCGGTACATACAATACAATATTTCGGAGCAGATGCATCGCGCGCGAAACTCGAACCAAGCTTTTCTCGGCCAATTTTCGCAGCGGAGGCTCGGGCCCCGGCAAACTTTGCGCGCCCGTCTCCTGGGGAAAGAAACAGGCGCAAAAAAAGTAGGAAGTAGGCAGGCAAAGCTAGTCAGAAGTTAAGGCGAAAGGTGACATCGCGTAACAGCCGCGGGCTGCGTAAAACCGAAGCGATACCGCGAGTCGAGTCATGATTTAGGGTGGCTCAGACGTATCTGTCGCGCCTTATCGCGGCGAGATAAGAAGTCGTCCGCGCGACTGCCGTGCTTTCGAATCTGATGCGCCTGCGCTGACGAGAGTGGAAACTTTTAATGCCGCCCGCTATGCCGGGTGACCGGCGATTCACCTGGGATAGCCGGTTTTATGTAGATTTCGTTTTATGGCGGCAGAACTACGCAATATTTGTTCATCACTTTAAATATCGTTTATTACGAATTGTAACTTTTAAAGGTCTTATTTCTTTAAAACTTTCTCTTTCCTTTCTTCGTGATAAATGTTACATTGCATATTTATCATTTGAAAAAAACGCCGATTTATTTCAATAAATTTTACAATTAAAAAAAGAATCAGTAATTTATCTTTTTATTCTACAAACTTTTCAGAGGCAAGTGCAAAATATGTGTATATATATATGGAACTCAAAACACACTTTTTTACTTATTTACTTATTTCTTCCTTATCTATTACGAAATTACAAGTAAGAAAAGAGAAAAGAGTTTAGCAAACTATTGATATCATACACAATGAAGTCAGTTTCAGATAAATTCATACAATAACGGTTTCTTTTTTAACTTGACACCATTTTGTTCCAAGAACGCATGAATTTTTTTCGTGACCTAAAATTTTGATAAGTAGGAAAGCACTAAGGAACTTGTAGCAAAAAAAGAGTCCATTGTGAAAAGCCTCAAGGCGGTTATTGGGGCAGTTCTGAGTTTGCAAATGTTTGCGGTCAATATTCAGCTGGGCTGGTATATTTTTTTTTAAGTTTGATTTCGAAACCAGCCCTTTAAAGTAGAACCGAAGTTTTAGTGTTAGTTTCGAAGTAAAGTACTTTTTACGAACTTTGTCATTTTGCTTTTCAATAGAGCTTCATTGTTAGAGCGCAAGCTTCGAAATTCAAACTTCCAATTTTAAGTCTGCAATTTACAATATGCACTATCGATTGACCTGTACAGGTGTAGCTCACGAAAGTGAAATATTATTATAAAACATATTACCTGCAGTAGATCAGGATTACATTTAAAAAAAAGTTTGAAATGAATTTTATTTCATTTATAATTTAATCTACAACCTAAATAATTCAACAATAAAATATAACGAACATTTTGAATGAATGAAATTAATACTTATTACGTATGAAGTACACCAACTATGTACAGATCCAAGTTTATAAACAACTGTACCTATATTCCAAATGTATGAAACATAAAAGGGCTAAAAAACGAGGAGAGCCCCGCTCCACAAAAGAATCCGCTGGTGCAGCCGTCATTCCTCGCACATGTGTGTCGATCCGGCTGCATCGCGCCGTCGCCTCCGTCGAGCGGAGGGGAGCGCTCGTCCGGCCGTAGTGGGGGCGTAGCGCCGCGGCGCGCGGGCGCGAGTTGCAAGAGCAGTGCCGGCGCGCATTCGAAAGGCAGTCGCCGTCCGCGCGCCGCCGAGGTCGCGCGCGCCTCTTCTCTCGCCTGCGCGACGGAGCGAGAATCTCGCCGAAGTCGTGTGACGCAGTCGCCCCGGCAGCCGATGTAGCACGGAGCAGGAGCACGTGTGTACGTGTCGAGATGCGTAAGCGCCCGGTGTGAAAGTGCCCGGTGTATATAACCTCTTTTTTTTTAATCGTGCGTGCGGCCTGGTGATACACACTCGCCGAGATAAGAGCCGACGGTGGCTCACGTGTCGCCGCTTCACTCGAGATTCTGGCTACGATGTACCGCCCGAGAAAGTTCTTTTCAGCCTTGGAGTAGTCCACGCTGTTTACACTTCGATCTGCGTGTCTTCGGCGTATGAATGATTTTTTTTAATACGCTCCAGAGGCGCAGAATAGACCTTCAAGGAGGTCACTTTATTTTTGATAATGCCATTTTTATCCTAGATCTGGCTGTCGTCTGCGTGTAAATGACTTTTTTACGACACTTGCTGCGTGCAGGATAAGTACAAGGTGTTATCGAAGGAGTGCACTTTTTCTTGGGGATCACTTTATTATGCATTTTAATCTCGATATTAAAAGTTTGCTACCTGTGCTGAGCACGTGTGTAGCAACGGCGCGGTTTATACGCCGCGGCGATTAATAACACGAATTAAGGCTACACCGTCAATTATCGGATTTTACGCAACGCGCCGGTGTGTAAAAAGCGTTTCATTACCGGCTCCGAGCCGAGCTTCGTGACATACGCGCGTCGATTTCGCGAATGCGCGTAAAAATGTAACTTTTACTTTCTAACGGTAAAAGTGTCGCAGGTCAGTGACGAAAGCCTCCGCCGCATACGCCGGAGGAGTAAAAAATTGTTCTTGCTCGTCGGGTCGTCCGGGCACAGCCGGGTCCATTCATCAGCCGACGCGCAGAGGAATGCGGACGGGCGCATATACGCGCGTCCGAGGGCGTTGAGCCGCTATCGCGGCGGCATCGCGATAAAGGGGCGACTTATCGGAGGCTGAGTCATCGCCGGCCGCGCAGGTGCCTCCGCTCAATTTTTTATCGAGCCTCTCCCTACCCTGATCGATTCTCTTTTCCGGCCTGGTTTGTAACGCTCCGCTACCTCCGGTTCGCGGCTTTTTTCTTTGCAAAAGCAAAAGGAACGAACGCACGGGGCATTTGATGCGCTTCTGCTAACAAGAGGTGATGCATTCGCTACGTGAATCACCGTGGGATCTAATAATGGCCCGTTATCAGGTGCACCGTGTTCGCTACCTTCCGGGAATTGATAATGCAGTTTTTCTAGATTAACGATAATTGGGTCAGCGGAAAAATTGGAGGATTTTCTCGCCCGAACGAGCCGGCGCAACAACTTATCGGTCGGCGTGAGCGAACGGGGCTGTACGTATAATTGAAATTATTTCAGCAGGCGAGGGGGAGGTTTCCTTCGAAATAAAATCGAGATGAATTCCTGGAGTCTGGAAAAATTTGACAGAAAACCGTTCGGGTTAATTAAAACTTGCAAAACGCACTGATGAAATGAATTTGTTGAAGGAAGCTATCGGCTGAATGAATGCCCGGGTAATAATGCAGCGGAGATACCCCGGCATGCGGCGGATGTAAACAATGCAACCATTTTTAATTAACTTTTCAATTAAATTTATATAAATACGATAAAATCAGCGAGCGTGCTAACTAATGCCCTATCAAATGCTTATTTTTATTTTACTTTTATTTTCATCCTATTGAATTTTAAATTCTGATATTGTCTCACATATCCCTTCACTTTATTTTTTTTTTTTTGCTTTATCACGAATATTAATAAATCGGAAAAATTGATTGAAAAATAAATTCCATTGTCTATAAAAATCCTTTATTTAAAAATCCACTAACATAATTCCAAAATACGTTTTCACCATCTTTTTGGTAAATTACCAATAATTTATCATTCGATAAGCTTATTAATACTTAGCGTAGAAAAAGAAAATAATTTGGTCTCCTAACGACATGGAGGGACACATGGCGACTTAATTTTCCGAAAAAATAAAAGCGGCAGCAGGGCTCCCTTATCTCTCCGGCAAATCGATCGCTCGCGCGCTGCTCGCGCGGGTGACGTTCTCGCTTGCAGCTGCACGCGCCGCAGTAATGCAAACTCCGAGGGAGAAGCGCGAGATGAAAAATTCCGCCGCCCGGAATTCCGAGGGAGCGACAGCTGCACCGTCACCCCTTTCCTTCCTTCTTTTTAGGCGACGTCGCCACCCTCCGCTCTTTGCATATCGATATCTCACTCGCAGTTTTCGCCCGTCCAAATGCAGCTTGAAATTTCGGCGCCTTTCGCGGTGGCGATCCGCGCGCCGATAAGCGTCCACCGCGGTCGACCTATCTCCCTCCGATATCTCGAGCCTCAAATTGAATGAAGAGAGAAGAAGCGGAGAGGCGAAATGAGCGCCGGCGAAGGGTATAAAAGTAAAGTATATATCGCGTGTAACCGGTAATGGGAGCTTCCCGCGGGGGCCGAAAACGCGGCTCCTCCGGCTGCATCGATAAGGGGGTGGGGGAGGCGCTTCCCCTCAATTACGGGGCGCGCGATATCTCCGGGGCCCCGGAAACGCGCCGCGACGCTCACGGGCGATCGCGATCGAGGCGCAATTGCGCGCTTCCCGTAGCTTATTATCGCGATCTGCACCGGCTCCGAAGGTGAGACGGCCGATAAGCGGCGCCGGCTTGGCTCGACCGTATAAACGCGCCGAGGCTACTCCGCGAACTGACCCAATTACCGGCCGCGCCGACTCTCGTGTGGTCGGCTTTAAACTTTTCAGATAATAAGCGGAGATTCATTTTTTGCTTTCTTATAGAAAAGCTTTGTTTCGCCAAAAAAAAATTTATTTCAATTTTCGATGAAGAAGTGCATATTTAGGCTGGGGGAGTAAAAAAAAGATCTTTTGCTTTTTTAAAAAATGTCTGAATGTATATACGTACATATGTGCGTACGTATGTTCTTCTCTCGTAACTACTTCAAAATAAGTTTCATTCAATTGTCATGAGCCCGCTTGAAAATTTCAAGTGTTTTTACGGATTAGTTTCAATTTGATAACTATTTAAGTAATTTTTGAAAACGTTAAGATTTTCTAATTTTCTATTTTGGCTTGATAATATTAAAATTTTCTGAGTAGAATTAGTTCTTACGTAAATTCTTATGTAAGAAATTCGTTTATAAAATTGTTTCACTATTCTCATATTATCTATGAAAAAGCACTATGCCAAAGCATTTAGCACTATTTTGTTTTTTTTCACTAGGAAAAGTTCACTAGAAAAATCAGTTACGTAATCGTCAGAACTGGCTTTGTTTACATTTTCATTTCTTTATATTCATTTTGTAAAAATATATGTGATTTAATATATTTTTATAAATAAGCGTAAAAACAAAGTTAAAGAGATAACCCGCGTCCAGAGATTAAAAGAAAGGAATACGAAACTCGCTGCTCGAAATTATTGTTATTACGCGAGACTCGTAGCTACCGGCGAATGAGAAAAAACAAGCGCAAAGAGAAATATAAGCAGGGAAAAAAGGAGACTAGTGTTTGTTTGATTGAAGAAACCTCGAGCACCCTTTGAGGCACAAATAAACTCGGAAATAGAGAAGTAATTATGCAGAATGACTTAACGAGAAGCACTGTAGTTTCGATTGTTTACTCGAAGCGATTTTGAATTTGACAATAAGTGAAATTTTTAAATTATGTACGTAAACAGTAAAAAAACTTCTTTTTATCTTTGCTTATCTCTACCTTGAGAAACAAATTGGTTTCAAAGTAATTTTTGATTTATTACTATAATCTACAGAAGAATCGCAAGTCACCTTTTTCACGGGAAGCATAGAAATATTCTAAAAATAAACTGCGTCGTAAAAAAATAATAAAAGAATTTATTTTAGAAATATGCTCTCGTACATATTTTTAACTTAATAAAGGTCAGGCGACTCATCAGTTATTGGTTAACAGCTTACATCAGGAAAATAGGAAAAAAGAATAACAGAATCTCCGAGATCCCATTAAATTGAAAAATACATATAAGCCGTAAACATGCAAATTCCAAAGTAGGAGATAAGGAATCAAGTAGGAACGGAGCTGGCGAAAAATCTAAGACCAATAAATAATGAAAACGGTAGGGTGAAATAAGATGGGCAAGAAATGCAAGTGCACGGGCTTCGTGAAAGACGATAACCAGACGAAGGACGGCTAGATAAGACTCCGGGAAAATTGTGCATTAGGGAGGGGGGAACGATTCAACATACTGAAATTGCCCGTTTCGATGATAGCTACTATCATTTGAGAAGGTTTAAAGCGCGATATTTTATTTCTTAACTGATGGCAGAGTCTTCCCGCTGATGACTGTTAAGTGATGCGTATTCCGAATTTATAAGCGTGTCGAGCTTTAAAGATTAAATATTTAAATTTCCTACGAATTTGTTGCAAAATGTCATCTTTGAGAGGAAAATGTTTTCTATATCGGTCGCTTTGCATTCGCGATAAACGCTAATGATTTCTGTTGAGATTTTTTTTCCGTCGCTCTTCTGGAACACGCTCTTTTAAATATCGCGAAATGCTCGACTGAAAAGTTTCTTTATGCGATCTTTTAAAAGTCGTAGGAAAATATTTATTCAATAAAGTTAGTAGAATCCAATTTAGTGACTCTCGAGAAAAATATAAAAATTTCATAAAAAGCGTCATGTCTCAATAAAAAAAGGGCTGACGAACTATTATTGACTTAGTAAATTAAATTTAAAATTAACAAACTTAATTAAATGTTCGATAGCCCTTTTTAAAAAGATAGAAAAAAACTGTACATTGTAAGATAACGCCCGTGATTTAACCTTTACGTTGATTATGTGGCGAACGCGCAAGGGAACGTGAAATACGCAACATATTACGGTTCAACCATGCACGAGGAAGCAATCTAGTGGTTTATTGGCAATATGTTCGAACCTGCTTGCGGTTATTAATAGCCAATTTTTTAAAACACTTCAGCGTACTTTATTTTCCTAGTCTCTATAAATAGCCACTCGTACACATCACAGCAGAAAAGCGAGTTTCTCTCCGCATTATTATAGCACCCTCCCGTGCCCGCGGCATCGGCAATTAAACTAACAGGACACGTTAGCTGAAAAACGCAGTAAACTCGCGTAATTTATTTTACATAATCATTATCAACCCAAGATGATCTGAAAAAAGTCCAAAAGGGAAGCCAAGACTCCGCAAGCGAGTGTATTCGTTAGGCGGATAATTTAAAGCGGCACGGAAAAAAAAAGCTAGCCGAGGGAGTAGGCGGCGCGTCGGCTCCGGTTTTAATTTCGCCAGATTCACCGTCGAGGTTTCAAAGACGCGCGTCGCAATCGAAGCTGTCGATAACACTTTTGGCCGCGGGATTACGTAGTCGCGGAAGTCTCGACGTGTTTAACGGATCGGAGAGAGACCGCCGCCGGGATAAAGAAAAGCGACGAGCGGGGATCCGGGGGATTTAATCGGTTTCGGATTCGGCTACGCTCCCGCCGGCCTCTTCTTTTAAAACGCATTTTCGTCTTTGATCGACGTAAGCCCGAACCCCGATGCATTGATAATGAAGTCTGGGAGATTTTGTTTTTATTGAAATTCTAAATAACTTATTAGCATGTCAAAGCGTTTAAAATACCTTTTTCAGGATGGTGCAACCGCTTTATACATAAACTATTCTTTTTTTTTATTTATTTATTTTCGTTTTGTTCAACGATCGAGCTTTATTGAAGTATTGGAAATAGATAAATTATTTTATAAAGAAGTTGATCCCACTTATCAGCAGTTATATTCGCACGGAGTGTTTCGTTTTCCGAGAAAAATAAATTGAAAAAAACAGCATGTGTATGCTCTTAATGATTAAAACATCCATATTTTACGCGTATTGATATCTAAATGCACATAAGAAAAAAATTCAATTCATGAATAATAAAGAAAAATGACCGCATTATACGCGCCATCGATAAAAAAAAAAACAATACCGCGAGAGCATAAAAATCGCCTAGTGCCATTGGATCGTTGCGAAACGTCCATTCGACTATCGCCAGCCTCGAAGATGAAGCCTCGATGAAACAAAGCTCGCTCACGGGCGCCAGTGTACTTAGTGCGGGCGCGAAACCCAACGCGCTTCCTTATCTGCATCTCGCGGCGGCGGGGCACGAACACGCGCTCGAATTACGCGCGCGAGCAGCCGCCCACGAATCGCTTTGTAATGATTTTTAAGCGCGAGCGAGCGAACGATCGTTCGATTTCGACCTTTTTTTCCTGGCAGCGCGCGGCATTCGTCTTCGTCGCCGGCGCTTCTCGCGTGTCGCACGCGCACGCTTCTCCGGCGCGATTTAATAAGCGTCCGATTAATTAAGCCGATAGACTTTTTACACTTAGACGAAATGGACGCCCAGGCTCTATCGTAATGTAAATTTAGCCGCGAAGTCACTATTCGAAATCAATGTTCTCGAGTTTAATCTTATACTCGCGATAAATAATTCCGACTCGAGGCTCTCGTAATGGTCGATTTGTGACTCGTTCAAAGTAAAGCGAGGATTGAAAGGAACCGCCGACTAAAACTGTGCGCTCCAGGAACGGAAGGCGCGCAATTGAAGTTGCGAGAGATGCATTGCGCCGGAGCGACGAAGGAGAAGAGCGGAAACGAATAAATGGCCGTCCAGCCGAATGACCTTTTAATCGGAGCAGCGAGTGCATGAAGCGCGCCGTGGTCCGACGGAATTAAATCCACGCCGCGCGGAAAGTTTTACGAGCGCCCCCCGGCCTGTCTTGATTATCTCAACGAGCCGCGCGCGCAGTCTTTTTTAACGCCCGTGGGTAAACTGCCAGTGTAGATCGCGAGCGATTTAGGAAGTAATGATACACTGGAAATTTGCGAGTAGTTGTAATAGTGCACTTTTCGATGCGTTCATTATAAAAGAGTTGGGTTGTTTTATTAAAAAAATATTACTAAACTTGCAGTTTTTTAAATTTGACATAATAACTATCGGGATATTTAGAAAGAATAGTCAAGTACTCCAAAATCCTCTTGTATATATTATTTTTAGTTGTGAGTTACTTGGGATATACCGGAAGTCTTATCTTGAATATTCAATTACTTAAGATACCGTGAGCCGAAACAAAAAAGACTCGTATTAAATTTATACCCGCACAAATCAAGATTACGCTTGATAAAGGTGAAAAATTCGAAAAAACTCGTGTAATTCCCACTGTTATTTCCACTAAAAAGCCTCGAAAGCCCGAAGAAATTCGATCCGGAATCCGGCGAGCCGGTTCCGTCGAAACGCGCCCGCGTTACGGTAAAGGCAATACAAATTCAAATGAGCCCCGGCGGCTTATGCAACGCGCATCCCATAAGTCGCCGCGATAATTACGGCATCCTTCAGATTCGTTATCCCCCCTTTCCCCGGGGCGCCAAAGAAAGCGAACGGAAACGCACGGGAGGCGTTCTCCGGCGCGCTCGGGTGTCAAAGTTCCAGTTCGGCGACTGAACTTTGCGTTTATTGAAATTTCTAGGTTAGCGCGGAAACGAGCAAAACTTCCACCCAAGGGGATTATCGATCAAAGTGACGCAGCGCAGTCCGGGCATTTTCATGCGCGTCTCATTGCGATCGACCACGTATGAAAGTTGCCTCTTCACCGATCGCATTCTTCCCCGAAGTATTTCTGCAATGACAACGCGGCGATCCGTGGGTTTTACCGGTATTTTTCAAGACGACCTTTAATTACTTCCGTAAACATATGTTGCGATTTAAAAATTAAGGAAAATGCCTGCATAGTAAATTAAAATGCAGCCAGTACTATAAATGAGTAATATTACGTTTAATATACTTTGACTTAATCATTAGTATTCCTAGTTTTAGACTGGATAAATGATAGATTAAATTAGCATAAGAAATTTTTTTAGCATTGACTTTATTTAATGTATTTTTTTTCAAGATTTTTAAATACGTAAACTTGAATTATACGAATATGCAATAAAATATTTGCGATAAATTATTAAATACTCATAAAACTCAATAGCAACAGCAGATGATACTAGCTTCACTTTTTAATAACGTGCCGATACTAGAAAAAGAAAGATTGCACCGGCAGCGTCCAACCGAATTAGAAAAAAATCCCGCTGAAATATTTAAGAAGCGCCAGGTGCGCGCGATGTAAGATATTCAAACGAAGTTTGTTTTTTCCGACTCCCCCTCGCGCGCATTCGGAATCCGTAAGAGCGAGTCGCGCGGTCATACGAAACGCAAATATCGCTCGCCCCGGGAAGTGTATCCGCGAGCGCACGAGCAGACGTGACGAGTTTGCGAGAGTCCGCTGCCCCCTTTTTTATTTCGAGAGAATTTTGCAGTTTCCACTTGATTGCGCGATTTATTTTACGGAATTTTTCGATTTTTCTTCGGCGTAAAGATGAGGAATTGGTTAAGTTTATTTCCGACTTCGCAGATCGCTTTTATTTTAGGCGCAGAAGTGCACGTTTGCAAATTAACGATATCTAAATTGACGTGGAGAATAAATTTCGCATACATTTAGCGGGTCATTTGAAATTAAAATTCGCCATTTAACACGTGTAACATTATGCAATCCCATTACTTTGCCAAAGATTTGCCGCGATTACAGAAATTTCAAGGAAAAAAAAGCAACGCGACACGAAAAAGCTTTTGAAAATCTTAACTTGTCGCGCGAATTGTTGACGGAAAGTTTTCCGCGATTTTTCGACAACTCAGCGTTTTCCTTTCTCTTTCACTTCGGAAAATCGCTCTAATCTTAATTCAAAGAGTTAAAAAAAAAGTGAGGGTAAAGCCCGAGGCACTTTCCGAGATCGGCTGAGAAATTTTCTGAAAATCGACGAACTTATCTCGCGCGCGTCTTTTCAACCGAGCCACTTTTCCCCCTCGGAGAATCGAATTCAGTTTACGCAGTTCGCAAGTCAAGAGCGCGAATAAAAGTCCCGCTGGCTCGGGAGATTGCCTCCCCAGTTTCATTTGCACGACGACGCGACGTGTGTTGTGCCAGTTGGCTTAACAGCGCTCGTAAAGTCCAGCGATAATTTTTTTTTTCACTGGAATCGCAATTAAAAGTCGCGACTTTGTTTCGATACGATTGGTTATTTTTTTTCGACCGAGAGTGAAAAATATGGCGATAAGGTGATTAAGCGAAATGGGAATTGCGTTCGCTTACATATGCTAATTTGGCAACATCAGCGCGAGCAAATCACTTTATTATTCATTGTCGCGTGGCCGCGCGCGCGTGTAAACAATTATACAACAGCGTTTACGATACATTTAGTCATGTGAAAATTAATTACTTGATTTTGAATAACAAACTGAGCTAATATTGGGATAAACACTCCTCAAAACTGTTATTTACATTGCATTGAATTTTTCGATATTTACTCGTTACCAATCCTTTTTACGATTCAAAGAATTGTCCCTACACTTGTTAGCACACTCATCTTTTTACATAACGAAAAAAATCAAAAACAAAACCAAATAGAAAAAAATCCTTCGTTAACTTGGTAAAAAAAAGTGACCGAAACAAAGGGGCAAACGCAAAGCCACTCTCTCAAAAAAAGACAAATCCAAAACTATGACTCGCCCGCGCATAACCGCGCTTTGCGGATGGTAGATTAAACCGGCGAGTGACCACTCGATGCGTAAAAAAAATGCGCGCAATGCCCGCCGACAAAAATCTGTTCAATTCTCTAACTCGCCAGCGGGAAAATTTATGCGAAAAAAGCCGCCCCGCTAGTGAAACGTCCCCTTTATCCGCGAGCGCGAATGCGGATGAAACTATTCGGACATTTCCACTCGGCGAGCTCCGTTCCCTTGGCGCGAACGAAAATAATAATTAATCGCTGGAAAAGTGGAAAAATCAAAAAGGTGAACTTTTTTGTTTGTTTTTTTTTTCAGCCCTCGGCAACGGGCGGGGATGGAGCCAGCGGCTGCGCCGAGGTAGGACCGCCTGGATCAATGACAGTTCTTCGTGACGCGCGAGCGTCTGCCAGTGGTCCCGCCGGCCAATCCGAGGAGGGCAGTAAAGCAGCCGAGAGGAGCAACGAGGTCGGCCGTTAGACCGGCGCGATAAGCGGACCGCTCGGGAACTATCGGCGATTTCAAAGGTTGCGTATAAAACTGGAATTTATCTTTTCACTTTTCATGCGCTAAGAAAGTCCCACTCGAACTTTTTCGCGTGTATTTTTACGGTAAATTGAAAATTTATGTTTTATCTGATACGTTAAATGTTGAAAGTATCACTTTTTTAACAAAAGAAATACAGTATTTATAAAAGATACGAAACAGAATTTATTGGATTTTGCTCGCACGAGTTAAAAACTAATTCGGGCCCTCCGAATCTCTTTTACAGGATCGATCGCACAGGGAAGGAATATAACTGCTCTGGAGTCCCCGCTGGTCGTCGGCGACATGTGATCTCGTAGCAGGAGAGGCGGCGCACGCAGTCCCGCGTAGTGCGTGCGCGAGTGTTTTCCTCTCAGTGATCGTTCAAACCGTCAAGCCACAAAAGATTAAAATCAAATAAATACAAAAGAGAAAGAGAATTGAAAGAGAGAAGGGAGTAGTGCGAGTGAGCTGGTTCGGTGAGTTCGCGAGGCTTCGTCGGCGAGGAGGGCAAGGATGAGTGTCGCCGAGGACTAAGGAGGTGCGCGCGATGAGGCTGGTGGCGAGGCTGCTGCTGGGAGGCGCGCTCCTCGGGCTGGTTCGGACGTCGCCGGGCCCCGGCGAGGACGGCGCGCTCGCCGCCAACGGCAACGGCAGGTGCAACACGCCACCCTGTACCTGTGACCCCTACGGACGGCTCAAGTGCGACTGCAAGGACGGGCCTGAGGTAAATCACGTCGGGATGACCCAAACGCTTCCGGGGAAAGTTGGGATGGGGCCCTGGTTAATGGGGATACCTGCCGGTCGGCTGATAAGACAGGGAGTCCTTTCACCTGGGAAGATTCGTTAATCTCTTTTTCTTAAAAGATTTTTTTGGTTTTTTTTAATGGGACTTGGGGTAAGTTAGAGGTGAAATATTTGCTGTGAATTTTGGTTCTGTATTCCAAGCGATTATGAAAAGGAGGGACGAAAGAGGTCCTACCAGAAAAAAGAAAATTAGCAAGCCATATTCACACGGACTGTATTACGAGGCAACCCGGTTAGCCCCGAATTTCAAGTTCACTCACGGTCCTCAGGGCCAAAACAGCCGCCCCCGCGTCTCGAGCGGAAAAAAACGAAAATCCGCGCTCGCGCTCTCTTTCTCAGCGGCTCCTAAGCGTATAAAAGACTCCCGGCTAAACAGACAACGGAGAAAGAGGGGAGCGAAACGAGCTCTGAATGGGAGGGAGATGAAAGACCGTAGGTGTAAGTTTCGGTCTGCCTTGTTTCCGGCAATGTCGCGCTCTTTTTTTCTCTCTCCTTTTAATCCGAACGGGGCAAAACTGCAGGTCCATTGTGTCCTTTGTCCAAGGGCAGGCGCGTAGGAAAAAAAGTAGTGGAGGTGCACGCGCGCGAAACCGCGAGACTCGTGTCGGATCGAGGCCCTCCTTTGTTGGGTTACGTTGACGTTCTCGAGTTTTCGCGTCCTCCTTCGGAAGTCTTTAAAATGCACTACAATATGCGTCCATCGAGTCTAATTCTTTTATTTCCTGATTAATTGGATTATCAAATAACCTTCAATTCAATATGATTTGCTTGCTCCAGTTTACAAATAGCTTCAGAAAGTGCAGTATAACAAGTGAGACACTGGAATTCATAATAATTTCAGCTTGTTTCGGAACAGACACTTTCACTGAATAAATAATGAAATCTTCGCAGCGAGGGCGCAATTATTCAGAATAGAGTGCCCAACTAGCGCTAAAAAGGGGCATCGGAGTTAAAACAGTTACTCTTGCAGCCCGATTTCCGACGCATTAAAGCTCCTGCTCCAGGAAACATCTCTAAAGATAGAGCCCTTTCTTTACCGCGCAATAATACCCCGGCGGTTAAACATCCGCTCGGCGGGGCATTCCGATAGCCCCCGCCGCCGCGATTTTTCACCTCGCTCCCCCTGAAAAATGCAGGCTCCCCCGGAGTGGCCTCATATTTTTCCCCGGGCGGCGGCGGAAAAGTCTCGAGACGGTCGCGCGAGCGTGAGCGCCATCCCGGGGGCCGGGCATTTTTCAGCTCTACCCCAATAAATCGCCGGGGCAACCTGTCGGGCGCGCGAGCCCCGCGATTTGCCTCTAAACACGCGGCGTAATTTATGACGGCGGGACGTGGCTCGGACCGTGCGGACCGCGGGATGCTTTTTAATGGACTCGGCGACAGGCGCGCCCGGGACGCGCTGATTGCCCGACTGATTGATTGATTGCGATCGGCGCCGCGCGAGGAGCGACGGGCGAAAACGACGCCCGGCCACCGCTCATTCGGACTGACTTGTTTCGACTGATTATTTACTGTGGCAAGGGAGCTCCGCGGGTGGAGGTAAGGGGTTGATAATCGATTCCCCCCAGGCGTTTAACGCTATTCTACGACTGACAATTATTGCTGACGGTTTCGACAAAATTTTAATCGATTGTATAATATACCCAAATTAAGTTAATTATTCATGAATTTATGGCACCTAATGCAATTAGTCCAGATATTGATATTAAATTAACGTGTTTTAAATTGTACTTGTCCTTTAAATAAAATCGCTTAATTTAGCAATCAATATTTCTTTTATAAAAAAAGACTTTATAAAAATACTTATAACGAGAAAGGGAATTTTTTTCACTTTAAGAACAGAATTCCTGTTATATAACTAAATTCTACAGCGGTACATTGAAGGAATTAACATAATTAAAAGTGTGCAAATGCGAGTAACGGACTTAAACCTTTTTTTTACTAATCTTGAAATATCGAAAATTGAGCTGATTAACATCTGATTTTATATCCGCGCTTAAACTTTTTATTCGGAATAATAATAGACGAGTGTAGGGCGAGGTAAGGCAGTAAAAAGACTCTTCTCTTACACTTGACCCGGATTCGCGAATCTAAGATACGGCTGGAAAGGCAGAAACGGACCGAAGTTAGCGTTCGCCGGGCTCATTAATATTCCGGCGCTATCGTTCATAAAAGCTCGCGGGGCCAAACGCCCGAGATAAATGGCGCGCCGGCAGTTTCGGCCTTTTAAACGGTTCTAGCCCGCGACGGCAATAAAAGCCTCGAGTCCCTCTCTATAACTTTTCATATATATAACCCCCCGGGAAAACACACAGCGATGCCGTATAAATTCGTTGAATTTGATCGCGGAAAGCACCGGAAGTTTTCGTTTTGCGGCCTGTCCGATCTTTTTTTTCCGGAGCACCCTCGGAATTTTGGGAAGTGCGCGTGGAAGGGTTTTTTTTATTACACAGAATATAAATCCAAGTGCCCTTTGCACGAGAAAAGTCCATCTTCTGTCTAATAAACTTTTCTTATTATTAAATTTAAAAAAATTTACTTTATTTAAATTAAAATATAAATTTACTTTATTTATAGAAAAGTACGAGTACAAAAAAACCATTAACCTACATAAAATAATAAACAGCCAGGCTTTAAAGATTACATACAGAACTTCAAATTTTTCCACAACAAATTTCCATTACTGTATAAACGAGCGAAGCATTTAAATTAAAATGCAAAAACAGTGCACTCCGACCACGTTTGAATTTCACCAGCTCCCACTCGACGCACGAGGGGGGGATTTTCAAATACACCGGTGGCGGAGCGCGTCCAACCTACTTCCATCGAAACGACGTGCCATTACGAGCCGGCCACGAGCCCCGGAAGCCCGTCTAATTCGCCGGGACGACTTCGTCACGCGCACTTTGCACCTCGCGCGGGAGACGCGCGCACGCGAAGCGCCGATCCCAGAGACGCGATAAGCGCACTCGATTACCCGCTCCGAGCACACCGCGATTTTTTTTATCCGTCGATCGCCTCTTTTTTTCGCGCGATCAAAGGCTGGTAGGCCGTTAAAATTATCGAAGCGACGCGATAAATATTTTCGAATCATTCGGTTTTGCGCCAAATCCGATTTCACACTGGGATGTTTTAATTAATTCGTTTCGCGAAATGGTCAGCGCTTTTCCCACGCGATAGCTTTTTCCCGAGCGAGCGAAACAAATTGAGGTGGATATTTAAAGCTCGGAGTAAAATAGACGAAACCAAAGTGGAGTGGACTTTTTGTAAAAAAGATCTAAGCGATACAAAAGACGAGCGAAGAAAACGGCGGACTAATTAGTTTTTCCGAGGGAGCGGGGGTTGAAGTAAACCAGTTTAACGTCAGGTTTTACAATGTTCTTCAAGTGCGCGGCCCGATCCCCCGAGGAAAGTACAAATTACGCAAATGCAAGTTAATGTCCTACTTGAGCGCGGCTTAATCCCCGCCTAATTTCCGCAAAACACCGGGATCGACTCGGGAGGAGCATCGGGGTGCGCCACTCCGGTTCCCCGCCTGGAACAAAGACGCGCGGCTCTGCGCCGTTACGGAGAATTACGCGCTCGCGTCGCCCGAAACGTCGCGATGAAATTATAATTTCACGGGAGTGCCGCGCCCGCGACGAAGTGCACCCACTCGCGTTACGTTCATTACGCGCTAATTTTGATATATTAACCGCTTCAAATATTTTTACGCGAAATATCATCAGCGCGTATACAAGGCGATTAAAAAATTTATTGTGTCCGGCTCGCGTATTAGCTTTTAAAACTACGTGTTTAAAACTAAAGCATCCTTGGAAAGATTTCCCTTTTGTTAAATTTAGCAATTTTGTAGAATGCTAAATTCAAAAATAAAATAAATGCTGTCATCGGCTGAAAATATTCCGGCTCGAAATATATTCCGTACGGCATTTTGCAGGTACTGCCAAAACTTGTAAACCTGTCGACCGCGGGTACATAACCACGTGTATAACATTTTCCACATTGCAACATCATTGTCTTCGCTTTGATTGGTTCAGATCGCAGGCTCAAAGCAAACTCGCGGTGCGTAAAAGATTCGTCGAAGGTACGCATCGTCAAACACCACTTGAAAGATCTTCATCGCGAAAAGAGGAAATCGATCTCCCTCACCCTCGACATACCAAAATAAGTGCGATACTGCGGAGCAGCAGCTATCACCCCAGTGGTACTTTTTCATTTTTTACAGTCCCCGATTGCATTAACGGCCGCGCGGTCCTTTAACGGGCGCGTGCACACGCGATTTCCCGGAGAAGAAGCGGCGCCGCGTCGTAAAAGCTCGCCCCCCTCGGCTAACCGGAATAATTCCGTCGCCTTTTACGATTGCCCTTTAACGTCGCGCGAGCTTGCAGGATTACTCGGGGAGCTTCCGTCGCGGCCCGGGCGGCCATTTATTTATCGGGACGACGCCGTCCTCGACGGCGAACGAGTCGACCGCGCGCCCACGGGTTAACGAGGAATACCCCGCGCGTCTGTCCCGGCGATTAATCTTTGGTTTTGAGAGCCTCGGGACTCTGACGGCGGATACCTCGCGGAAAATTACTCGATGATTAGAAATTTTCCTTGTAGAAAGCTTTCTTTTTCCGACTACGCAGTTTTCTTACGAGATACTATGCGGTTTAGAGGCGCTGACAAATTTATGAGAAGATTGCAGGAAAATACATGTTTGTGACATTCATATAAATATTTTACTTATTATTTCGGACACGTTTAAATTTTTGATATTAAAAGAATGGTATTATATAAACGGCAACAACAATTTACGAGTCATACAGTTTACTAACAAGCAATTTAAATCCCTTCCGCAAGCAAAGTGAATGATCAGCAGACCCGCCGCTGTCAATATTTCAGTGCAGTATGTATTCTGCGGCAACTGCGCGACTCTCGTCTTTTTTTTAACGCTCGTTATTGATGAATTAGAACCGCTCGGTGAAGGTCAAAGTTCCCAGCGGCTAACGAGATAAAAAGAGAACGAACGCTCTCGAAGCTGCGCAAAAAGCGCTAACGCGTCTTCAAGTGCAGTTGAAAAATCATCGACGATTCGTTTGATTGCGCGACTGGAAATGCAAATTCTAGCAACGACCATTTGAAGCTTTCACCAGCTCAAAAGCACACTTTGCCGATGAAAGTTTCATTTGATTTTACGCTCAGCTTACGTCAAATGTTTACTGTGTAGCTTGCAGCGAATATCTGTGGGAGCAGTTTAGATTGTCGCTTATCACTGAATCCACAATTTAATCAAACTCGGTCACTGGGTTGTTTGAACACTTTTTGCTTTCTCCTACAATTTTTATCCATAGGATATAGAATTGGAAATAGAAAGTAATAAAAATCAATTACGAAATGTTATGAGATGAAATAAACGTATATTATATTTTCAACTAATCATTGTAGCCGACGGTACTCGTAAATATGCAAGCATATCGCGAAGCCACAATCTAAATTCTAAAAAAAACTAGTATATTGCATTCCAGTCGCGATCGTCGGGCACGAGGCGCAAACGCTTTTAATAAAAGCGGTCAATTGTTCGCCCCGCGGCTATTAAAAAGCCCCGGCGTGCGGGAGACAAACAAAAGCCCCAGGCCCGCGTGCGCGCGACAAAATTGTTTCGCATAAATCCTTTATAGGTACTAAAAAAGGCTCCCTTACAACTCTGAAAGGAACGGACACGAGTCGCCAAAAGATGTGTCGCCCTAAAAATATTCCAGCAACTTTATCATCTCACAAATTTATGCTGGTCTTCCGCCATTTCGTTTTTTATATCTTCCTTTCAAAGCTTTCAAATCGTATGCATTAACAATTTTCACACCTAATAAAATCTCAATATAGAACAATTTTTATCTTTTTCAATATTGCCATTAAATTTAAATTTCTCTTTAAATTTCTCATCACGAGTAATTTAAAAGAATGTATTTAATATATAATACGGAGCTTAATTTCTTTCAAAAATAAGCAAATAAATATAAATTTACAAAATGAAAGCTACGAAAACATCCCAGCAAATTACAAGGGAGACGATAGGAGCTAACATCCCGGTATTATAGTAGACGCTAACTCGCGTTGTCGGTTAGCGAATGGCGAGGACAAAAGCGCGAAATAGCAGCAACGCATTGTCGGCCAGGGGCCGATGACAATGACTCAGTCCGCTTTTCGCGCTGGGCGCCCGTTTTTAAAACGACCGACTGGAAAGGTAACGAGAGCCACCCCCCGACGCGACTCTCATTGTAATCGCAGGCACGTGATTGGCGTTGCGCTCGATTACGCGGTGTACGTCTGGACCGATGCTTTTTTACCTACCTATACGTATACACCAATAACCCCCCTTCGTGTTTCTTTTTGTGCGGGGGCGGCGGTACGGATTTTTCGTGTTCGACGAGATCGGGGGGCTCGCGTTAATTAAAGTGACTTCTATTGGGGAGTCGATTTGGTTATGATGCGTGGATGTTTTATTTAGAAGTAGTTAATTTAAATTAATGTTTTTAAAGAATATTAAAAACACTTTTTAAAAAATAATTTTTATTAAAATACAATCAAATATATCATTTATTAAATTTCTTTTAAATTTTCAAGGGAAAGTGTTATTCAAAGGATAAAAAAGTTCTTTAATCCATTCTTAAATAGGTAACTATTTTCAAATAAAAGACAAAATCTCCCGAAAGATCGATAAAAGAGCTTAATCTTGGAGATGAAGAGCTTAAATTGAAAATGATGGAAGAATTGTAAATCTTCCTTTCTAGTAGATCCGCCAAAAGTTTCTTCTTTTCAGGAGAAAAACTTAACTTTTGAAATTTTCAAAAACGATTTAATGAACTTTATTAAAATTTTTATGGTCTAACGCAGTGTTTTCACCTTTTCTGGTCAATTTTCATCACGCGAAGCTTTCAAATCCATCTTTGTTAATGCCCAAAGGCAAAAAAATGGACTCGAGAGTACGAACTGTCTTTTCAAAGTCGCGACTCTTTCCTCGCGGGATGGACAAAACGGCCGGGGCAATAAAATTCAGATTTCGTCGGTATAAATTCCGGGCGCGCGCTCGTTTCCGGAAATTTATTGCAGCTAGACACAGCAGCCGGCGAGCGCCCCTCGCCGGGTCCGTTTGGGTGCTGCTCTCGCGAAAATAAAGTCGCAAAATGACGAGGCACCCCCGCGTTTAACGAAATTAAATACATACCCCATTGTTCTCTCTTTTAAATTTACCCCCGCCTGCGAAAAATCCCTCACCAACAATACCATCCGTTTTCGCATGACGACCGTATCAATTCATTAAGGCGCCAACACTCCTCATATCTCGAGTTAATAACAATCCGGAGAGCATCATCGAGAGTCCGGCTATGACCCCCGGCGGGACCGCGGAAAAAAAGGCCGAGTGTGGGAAACCTATTACCCGATCCGTCCCCGTGGAAATTATCCGGGACGAGAAAGAAAACCGCGGGAGGGAAAAATCGCGAGTGTTATTCATCGGGAGAGGTGACCGCCTCTAATGGAATTCTTGCTTTTGCTCCCCCCGCGGGCGTCTTATCAGCGAAAACTATAATTGGAGAAGTTCGGCGACGAAGGTTACGAGCCATCGGCTCGCTGGAAAACTTCCCGGATTCCGCTCCGAGTCGAGGGAGAAAAGAGGAGGGGTTCCGCGAAATCTAGAAATTATTTCAGCCGCTGTAAAGTGTGTCACCCGTCGATTACACTCGATTCTGCACTTTCATAACAAGTGCTCGGACGATCGACTGTGTCGATGAGCTTTTATTTTATTAATTGTTGGGATTCCATTATTTTCGATAATTTGTTCGGATGAGTCAACAATAATTTCTTCTATTCTTATCAGGGTAATTAACAGTTATTGCTTAATAATAAAACTTACACAACATCGTACCTGCTACAACTGAAATTGTGTAGTAATGCACGGTGTAATTATTATACATCGATTCGTAATGTTTCTTCTCATTGTTCGAAAAATAAAAAAATGTTAATATATCCCAACGCAGCCTTTACTTTCATTTATCTTCAAACAATGCAATGAGATAAAAAAGCGGATATCCCGAGCTTCATCAAGAACCAATTTGCTATTTCATCTTTCTTTATCCTTGTGATGCGAGAGTCGAATTATTCTCCAACCCCCAGAGGAGTACCGATCGTCTTTACGCGGGCTTACGTAACGAAGCCATCGAAAACGAGCCGAAACTTCGTTATTTCGTAGTATTGATTGGCCCCGTACGAGCCTTTGTGTGCAGAGTCAGAAGTAGCCTCCAGCGACGAACAAACCTCCCCACTCTTTATGCTTTTCAGCAATACTTTTTGTGTTTCGGAAGCTCGATTCGATGCAAATGCTGTAATAGCTCAGCATAGTCTATACGTGAAAAAATATGACCGAGCGGAGGTACTGCCAAGTAGCTTATTTTTTAACCGGGTAAATGAAAATCGTTAGTTTATTCGGACTTGTAAAATGAACATTGGATTTGTAAATTAAAAAAATTTTGAGCAGAAACTGGATAAAAAGTTTAAGCTCTTTTGCAATGTATCGGTTTTTAAGGAAAAATCGCCACTCGATGATGCAAGTTTAATTAAAATCGAAAAAACGTCTTCGTGCAAGTTTGGAAATTTTTAATTAAAGAATAAATGTACAAAGATGTCAAAACATTTCCAAATAAATGAAAAAGCTGCTTCTGTATTTTTACACGACCGTAAACTTTTGGTGATATGTTGTATTAAAGGGCTTGATGGTATTCCGGGCTTTTTCTTTATCAGCGCCTAGCTTCAAAAGGAGCGTACGTAAAAAGCGACCTACAAAGATTACTTTCGGGGTACTTTTTCACTTTCTAATGAATAAAAAGCAAGGATCTTAACTTTTATGCGACCGGCCCAAAGTCGCGAGATTACGTAATTATCGATAGAAACCCAGCTTCTAAAAGTTTCCCCTTAATTTGCAAGAATCCTACATCCAGTCTACAAATTAAAAATGCATTCAGCGCAAACTTCATACTAATTATCGCGCTCTTATCAAGATTGCTCTTTGAAAAACGAAAAGTAAAAATGCATACCCCCGTTTCGGGTTCCGAAAAGCAATGCATTCGCAGTGCAAACGTCAGGTGCGATCGATTCCCAGACTATCGCGTCGCCGAAACCGTAGACGGGCACTGTGTGTACGCAGTCGCTGGGAAAGTTAGGCCCCCCGGTCATTATAATAACGAAGTTATTCTCGCGAATGGCGCCTCCGTTAATTGGGCGGCGGGAGGGGGGAGGGAGAGGCTCCCGTCGCCGGCAATTTCGCCAGTTAGACGGCCAATTAGGCCGATTCGACCCTTATTAGCGGCCCTGTCGGATTTTGCGCGATCCGCGCGTCCCGCGGGACGCAGCCGCGCGCCCACCGCTCGATTCGTTACGCGCCAGCTGCGCCCGCGCTCCCCGCCGAACTTTAAAGCGGATGACGGTGACTTTGATGCTGATACCCGACACTCTCGCTTTTGCCCGCCCCCCCGCGGCAGTATCGCACGAAACGTTTAAACTTCCGATTATGACGATGTGTTAGCGCCCCACCCCCCATTTGGCCAAGTATACGATTACGCTACTTTTCACTTCAATGCAAATTCGATTTTACCTTGGGTTATATTGTCTTACTTTGCCGGGGTGGCATTATTAATTCGCCGAATATGGTAATCAAAAAGTAAATTTTGGATAATTTATGGATTTGGGTAATGGCAGAAGTTATTATAGACGGTCTAATTAAATTCGAGACGTATTTATCCTGAGTTATGCAAAGACACGTTTATTGCTTGGTGATTAGGAGCGACGAGAAGATGAGTTTCACTCTGGGAATTTCCTTCCGAAAAAAATACAGAGATTAACGAATCGCTATAAGAATCAAGATCACTAAGTTACAAGATATCCAATAATCCCCGCTTGGGGACAAAAAGCAAATTTGCCCTAATTAGCCAAATGAAAATGAAAATCCCTCGCCTAGCTATACAAATGCCAAGTTCCCGAGCTCGAAATCCCCGGGCATTAGTTAAAACCCAATCACTCCTTATTCACGAGGCATCGACTGGGATCAATGGAAAAAGGGGTTGAAGCCAGTCGCCGAGCCGCGGGTGCGGGCAGACTTAAGGATCCCCCTCCCGAAGTACGCACTCCGAAAAGTCGTTTATCTCGCCTAACCCCCGGGGGGCTTATCCTCCGGCTCCCGCGGTATCCCGAGTATTCCGGAGCCGGTGCTCAATCAATCTTTTATCTTCCGTCCGCAGGAGCTGATCCTAACGGCAGAGGGCGAGCGGGGCCTCGGCCGTCACACCGTCCGCATCACCGTGGTCGACTGCCCGTCCGTGGTGCTGACGAACCAGAGCCTGGCGCTGATGGACAGTCTGATCTCCGTCGAGCTCGTCAACGTGGCGAACCTGACTCTGGTGCGGCACAGCTTCAAGCTGTCGGGGCGCGCAGCGAAGGCGCGGATCACCCTGCGCAACTGCAGCCTGGAGGCGATGCCGAGCAACGTCTTCCACGGCGACGTCGAGGCGATCCTGCTGGAGAACGTGAGGGTGGCCAGGCTGGAGTCGTTCGCCTTCGCCAACCTGCTCAATACCAACATCATCACGCTGAAGAGCTGCAAGGTCGACGCCATCGAGCCGTTCGCTTTCAAGAAGTTCGACCTCAAGTACCTGCACATCATCGGCGGCAGCTTGGGGGAGCAGGTGCCCAGCCGGGCGATGAGCGACGTCGAGGTCTACGACAAGTTCATGCTGGAGGGGGTGGCGATGGGCACCGTGCGCAGCTCGGCTTTCATCGTGAGGAAGCCGAAGATCGTGGCGATACTCGACTGCGCGATCGAGAACCTCGAGAGCCAGGCGTTCGACATCGCGGCCACCGGCACGGTCATCATAAAAAACAACAGCCTGGGCAGCGTGGCCTTTGGCGCGTTTCTCTCCATTCACGCGGACGTAGAAGGGAGACCGGCGGGCTCCGCCGCTCACCAGAGCCTCACGTTCAACAACAACAGTCTGCGGAGCTTCGAGGAGGGCTCGCTGATCTTCGACCGGACGAGCTTCCGCACGGAGCTGAGCAACGTGCTGGTGAACCAGGCCTGCGACTGCGAGCAGCTCGCGATCTGGAAGGGCCAAATTCTCAACTACACGAACGCCCACTCCCGCCTCATATCCTTCCGCGACAGCAGCAACGTCGTCGCGCCGCCCTACTCCCTGGAGTCCAGCGCGGAGAACCCCGAGACGTTCCTCTGCCTGGAGGAGCCCGACTCCGGCGCCGTAGCCAGCTTCCTGGAGTACGAATCTCGGCACTGCGCCATCAGCGGCTCCACCCTCCTCCTCATCCTCCTGCTCTCCGGCCTCCTGCTGCTGCTCCTGCTGTCCGGCTGCCTGGCGATCTACTGCTGCCGCCGGCGGCGCCGCGAGGCCCGCAAGCGCTGGATCAGCGTGCCCACCTCCGCGCCGGACGTCGTATCCAAGACGAAGAACGGCGTGATCGGCCGCGAGGCCAGCGCCGCGGCGGGCGGCCCCGTCGACAGCCGCATCACCATGGTCGTGCCGGACGGCCGGCTCTACCGCGAGACCGAGTTCCACGTGATCGTCGAGAAGGCCGAGCCCCTCACCACCGAGTTGTAACAGGAGCCGTCGCGCGCTTCCGGCTCGCGGGACGCGCGACGTCACCACCAGCACCAGCACCAGCAGCAGCGCTCGCCGCAGCTGGCGCCCCGGCAGCGCCACCAGCCGCTGATGTTCCAGCAGCAGCAGCAGCTCTCCCTGGAGGAGGTGGACCCGTCGCGCGTCTACCGACTGTGACGAGCCCCCTGGGACGAGCCCGAGCGCAGCTTCGCCGGTGCCCGACTCGACTACAAAGTGTGACCGCGAGACTCGCGCGAGAACTATCGCCGCCCGGTAGACCCGCGGTGCGAGCAGTGCGAGCAGTGCGACGGATTATTTCCTTTTTGTGACGAACGAGAGTAGACCAAAGCCGATCGAGTACGCGCGGATGTTGCTTAAGCGAGGCGGTACGATTGCGGGGGAAGGGAGCGAATAAAGTTAAAGTGATAGTCGCGCGGGTGCTCCCCGGGAGGCGACCGAGGAGGACCCTCCTGGAAAAGGCTATTTTTCTCGTATGTCGAAGCGTGGATGTTCGAGCGAGTGCGAGCGTGCGTCATTTAGCGAGTGTGGATCTTTGTTTTTTAAATCATGCGTATAACGTGTAACGATTTGTCCTACAGAAATATATCGCGAGTGCGGTGCGACTGCGTTAATCGTCGCCTCCATTGTAAAACCTTCATTTTTTTCGATTGTGATTGCGAGCACATTGCTGTTACGATTCTCGAGCGTGAGCCACTGTTCCGTGGTACGATTATAAATAAAGAGAGCTTTCTGTTGTCTTTATCCCCCTCACACCCACACTCCCACAACCCATCAACATATCTACCAGCGACGGTGACGGATCGTAGGATTCCACCGTACATAAGAGGACGAGCTTATCTACTCTGTGGACTGTAGAGCGATTGATAAAATGCTAGAGGAAATCTGAGAAAAAAATCGTATCGTTTTGTTATTGTTTCCTTTTTTTTTAATTTTGTTACATGCAGTTCAATGTAGTAGTGTTTAGGAAGGTATTCGATTTTACTTGTAAATTCGTTAATACTATTAATGTGTGTGTCATAAACCGTATTAAACATTTATTCATAAAATGTAAATTAGAGAAATAATTTTTTACGATTAATAATAACTATATTTACAAATATATATAACAATATATCACGAGTATTAGGAATGCTTTTTTGGACACTACTACATTAATACCACCCTTATATAATTTAGCACAACAACTATTCGTTTTATTTTTTAATGACAATATTTTCTTAATAAAAATTAAATTTTTTGAAGCGTTCAACAAAATTAATTTACATGAGGTTTCTGCGTTACTTTCCCAAATATTTCTTTTTATTTTTACAAGCTTGAACAGATTTTCTCAGATTTCTTCCTTCTGGAGCGCAAGACCATTTCAACATTCGCAACAGATAGTCATACTTAATTTAATCGAGATGATTTTTCAGTTAGCTTTCACGAGTGCCAGTGCTTCGGCAATCATCACGAAGATGTATCTAGATAGCTCTTAAGTCGAATCGCTCCTAAACGTCCGACCGTGTCTCATCAAAGTGAATGACTAACGTAATAAAACTGAAAAATAAGCACACACGAGAGAGCCTAGTCGCGTGCGAGTTTCGGCTCGGCTCGCATCGCAAAGAAAAAAATTCCTTTCGCTGCATGCGCGTACGATTCTAACTGAACTGCCGAAGAAAAATCAAGTTGCACGCATTTTCCGCGCGACCTTCACTCCGCGCGGAACGTAATGCAGACTTTTATTTTTCGTTCGTCCGCTGATTTTTTTTTCGTTTTCTTTGTAATCTGCGCAGATTTACTGTGTACCTACTTTCCCGTCGTTACGTTCGATGACTGTGAATGAGAATAAAATAATGAACTCGTTAACGAGGCACAAAGTGATCAGTATTTGCGAGACGATATGATTATATGATATCAAATAATTAATCCTTTTCTTTTGGAGTAAAAAAAAGAAGAAAAAACGATCAATTTGTAATAATCCAATTGTAAATCAAGTATTAGCGTTTTTGCGACGAACAGAGGGAGAATAATAAAGAAAAACGCCATTCATTGTTTCCTTTATTTTCAATAAAAAACAAGCAATCAAAAAACAACGAGTCAACAAGCATTTTCGTAAAAAGCCCATCTGAAAACGCACTTTTCCCACAAATTCTGGTCGATCCTCGGGTACCTCCGCGCATTTAAAAAATGCATTGTTTGCGAAATGCCGTAAAAATGACAAGACGTGACGAACTATAATTAAATGTTGGAAAATCTCTTTTTTCCGCTACGTGATATTTTTCGCGAAACTTTGACACTTATCCTCTCAAATTTCATCAAGAAGGCAAGATAAATCTTTAAACAGGTAAGAGATGACACGCTTATTAAAAAATTAAAAAGAAAGTAATTAATTATAATTGAACTAGGTTTTATTTAATACCATTTTAATTGACTATTATTCATTATTTAAATGGTTTTCCTCCGTTCATTTTCCAAATATGCTTTAAATGTTTAATTTAATTTATATTTTATTTTCATAAGGCATTAGACGCAACGATATTGTATTACAGGTTAATTCTAATATAAATGCAACGAAACGAACTTTTCTAACTGAGGAATAACTATCTCCAAAGTTTTAGAATAACACCTAATTAACGCAATTATTCTTTATTCTAAAAATTTAACTAAACTGATGACAATTATAACCTTTATTCAGCTTCAAAAACTGAGACTATTTCCACGGAGAAACTTTCAGTACAAGTTTTTCTTCGGTTAACTCGAATGCGTTCTGAAATTACTCTTTATTAAGCAAACACTAATGTGATTAAAAATGATTAAAGTATTCAAATTTAATTATTACGTTGAGCTCTCGCCTCGCAATGCCAATTTGAATAATTATACCCTTCGGATATCAACTGGATAATAGTTTTTATTCGTAATGGCTATTTTAATAAGCATAGAAATAATTTCTGCGCGAAAGACCAGAAGTGGCATCATTAGAGAAATTTGATACATTTGGAAATTATTGGAATTAAAATACCGTATATATTTCGCTTATAAAGGAATTTACAGATAATAAGGAATTATTAACGTTCTATTGACAGGCTTCAAATAGTACATGACATTAATCGAGACCTACTTTTGATAAAAAGTTAAATTAAACTAATAAATACAATTGACATCACTAATTAGAATTATAAGAGAAAAAGTGAATACATGACAATAGAAATTTTCAAGGCATAATTTAATTTTTCTGTTACTCCCTATACAATTTCAGAATGCATTTGGAAAAATAATCACCGGTTTAAAGAAAACATGAAAATCTAAAACGCTACACATTTTTTGCACTTCCATTCCGAATTGCACAACCGCCGTATGCACCGCGTAAAAAATCCACTATACAATATAATCATTCCGATAAGCATCTCAGCGCGTGATCGTCGCTCGGCAAAACAAGTAACTCGCGTTCAATTAGCGCTCGGCTCGTAAATCAGATCGGCGAGCGACGAGGGAGACCTTTTGGCTTTGAAAAAGGCGCTCATTGGAGGCGGGAAGGAGTCGACGGCAACGTAACCGGCCGCAATTAACGCCGCGGCTCGCGGATCGCCGGGTGATATATTAATCCGGGCAAAGCGGCGACGATTGGATTCCCGACTCGCTAACGATCGCTTAGCCGCAATTATCGCGACGCGCCGCACCGAACCACCTCCCCCTGGGCAATTTGATTTACGCCGATCGGCCGTAGGGGCAAAGACGACGTTGACACTGCTCGCGCAACAATCCGACGATCAACTGCGTGCTTACAGCGCGAGCCGACACCGCGTGCGGGAGGCTACGACGTAATTTTACGAGGTGGTGCTGATTTTATGGGGTACGGAATGGACGAGGGGATCGCTTGTCGTGAGATAGCGCGACGATGCCTCTGGAAATGGCATCATTTCAGATGAACAGGTTGATTAATTAGTTATTAAGTTCTCTTAATGTTAACGTTCGGTTTAATGTGAAATAAAAAGCATGTGGCTAAATTTTTATGCATTCTCGGATAAAGTACCTGCTAAGACCGTTCGATAAAGATGTTATTAAAATGTTGAAGGACCTCTAAATTACAATCTCAAACATTTACTTTAATAATTGATATCGAATTAAAAGAAAAATTTAATTTTCAAATATTTAATTCATTGCAAAATATTTTTATATTATTAAATCACTTTGTTAAAATTTAAGTTACCTAAATTATTTTGCAGCTTTTATTTTTGTTTTAAGAGTAAAACAAAATTAATATATTTTACGAAGATAAAGTGAACCGCAACAAGTTATGCACTTCTCAGGTTTAATATGCTTCGCACGGTTTGATAGACGTAACAAATCAAATAAGAGTACGGAATTGGCGTGCGATGTCATGAGTCATCCGATACCAGGCCTTGAAATACCGGCCGATTGGTCAACAAAAATTTCAAGCACAACGAACCAAGCTGATGACTGATGCGATGAACTGAAGGATTTATCAATTTTTATTACTTTGCTTGAAATCATTTGCATACAAATACCGTGAGTGAAAGGTTAGATCGAAATAAAAATTATCACTTATTAAAGATTTTTCGAATAGATTTTCTTATTTTTTTTTTGCCATATTTAATCGAAAATAATTTTGCCGTAATTTGGCAACACGTTGTATTGTCTCAGTATAGTTTATTCTCATTTGAATGCAATTTTTCATCTCTGAATGGCAGGATGTAATTAAATGCACATTTGTATAGGCAAAAGACCGACAAACCACTAACAAAGGTGCAGTACATGGATAAAAAATTCTTTATCACAAATGTCATCGTTCACCAGGTTGCGCGATTTTATGAAGTAAGTATTGCATACTCAATAAATGAATAAAAAACTAATGTACCTAAACTTGAAAATATTGTCAATCAAAGTAAGTTTCACAAAAAAATTAGATAATTTCAAATATTATAAAGATTTTACGATTTGTATAAATTATGTAATTATTAAAAAATTGCGCGCAATAAAAGAAAAATTGTAAAAAAAATCTACATTTTAAAAGTTATCCAAGAAACTGGCCCATTAAAAAATGTCCAAATTTTTAGCTAAACTCGAAAAAAAAATAACCTGAAGACATTTGAACTATTCATTAATCTAAAAAAATATGAAGAAAGACAAAATTCTCTTTCGAATCCCCACCACGGCATCTAAGACACTCGGCGCGTCCGCGTCGTTGTCGTGCAGCAGTCGTCCGTCGTTGGACAAACAGCAATTACAGGCGCGCTCGCTAATCGTCAGCTCGAGTCGATGAATCGAGGGCGACTCTTCGCCGTCGTCGCCGAGTGCGCGCCTCGAGCATCCGAGCATCGGCGAGTGTTTGCGCTTCGGGGAGACCGCGACTCCGCTCTCGAGAATTCCGCGCGCCACTCGCTACGAGCGAGGCGTTGCGCGCGGCGGCAGCGGCCTCCCGATATCGACTGTTTGCTGTCCTAATTTCGGCGCTTTCGGCTCTCGCGGCGACGTCGAAGCTCGAGCGACCGACCAGGAATTTTCGCTGTTTGCTTACCGGTGTACGCGAAATATTTATCGCGGGCGCGGGCGAGATGCGAAAAGCTACGGTTTGTGTACATTTTTTTGCAAGGGGAAAGTTTACGCGATGCGTTGTTTCAATTTTTTGGATATTTTTTAATTTATAACTCGTACCTTGAGCAAATGTCTAAATATTGTATTTTTTTAGAGAAAATAAGATAACTGATTAATGCGACAAATAATTCTATAGCTTTTTTTAGATTTTAGAGGACTAAAATATTTTGACATATTTTTATTAAATGTTATCTTAACTAAGAAGGATAGTACATAATGACCGACCTATACCCAGTACTGAAACTGCCTCAACTTTATAACAATTTTTCATGAATGTTATTGACTAAATTAATAAAAATCAAGTGGACTCCTACAATTCCCTGCAAAACCAATCCTCGAAAAAGAAGATAAAACGTCGTCCTCGGTGATCTGGGGTTGCAGTAAACCAGCTGCGACCGCACGCGATGGCGAGTACCGTAGAAAAAAAATCGCTCCGAGATAAACGAGTGTACACACCCTATACCTTTAGAGAAACGCGCTGGCCTCGCGTGTCACGCAGCCCGCTGATTGGCGTCCGCGACGCATTTGCTTGCGACGCGCCGGCTTATCACCTCGCGATGTCACGGTCCTTTCTCCCGAACCTTCGGCTCTACGTACACACGCACTGCGCAGGCTTTATCTCTGGGGCTTCGCGCGCCGCTAATGATTTCGAAATGTTTGCAGTAGACCGGGTCGGCCGGTTACTGTCACCTCGGCTATTTTACTCTAAAGATACGTTACAGCAAGGCGATGAAAAAACTCTCGCCGATAGCTGCGCGTCATTATACGTTTATCTATTGCGATGAATGCTACCGTTCTTATGATATTTGGGTCGTGGATGGTGATTTAATGTTTTATTCTGGGACTTTATAAACATGACGTTATTAAGAAACTGATTGGCTCTTTTCAAGAATACATAAGATGTATTAGTTTTAGAAGAAAGAGGGAGTACACACTCGTTAAAAAAAAGTAAATATTTTAATAATCTAATACATTTAGTATTAAAATATCTACTTCATTTATGGGTAAAAATTCGCCAATAAAGTGAGCTTTCACTCCAACTTCATAACACTAATAAACCTTCATATTCTATCTCTAAATAACTAAATCAAACATAAATTATGAAGTACTCAATTAACTTAATCCATTAAACGAAATCGCTTCCAATGAATTCACCTCACGCCTCTGCACCGTTAGGTACGGTAACGACCCTTGCAAGATCAATCAACGGCGTCGGTACGGTGCAAGCAGCTGCGAAAGCGGAGGTAAAAGGACATACGAGCGTCGTGGCATTCGATTGCTCCAATTGGGCGAATTGGCGGCGTGCGTTTACGCGACGCACAGACCGTTCGTCTTTATCAGCTCGCCACCGTCGCACGACTGCCGGCATTAATTCGCCGCTCGGCGAATTCGTGCCTGCGGCCGTTCATCTCCTCCGTTGTTTTTGTGTGCATCGCAGCGGGGAGCGGGACAAAAATGTAAATCGCAGGCAATTTCCGGAATGCATAATGAAGCGGCGCACTTACGTGAATAGTAAACGCCGACTGCTAATGTCGCTTAGCTAGCGCTCGTGAAATATTTGGGACGATCGGCGATTATCCAATTCAACGGAGTTTCGCTTAACGTTTTCTTGTATTTGTATCGAGCGGATAGATAGCTTGCGATATATTATTGACTTAAGTTACTTACTTGCGACGAAGACAATTATTTTTCTTGTATTTTTAGTTAGAAATAGTTGTGCATTAAAATTGAATCAGTTTGGACTCACCTGAATGGAAGAACGCCGTCGAGCGCCTGGGCGACCGTTGGTGCTGAAGCCAGGGCAAAGCCGCGTCCAAGTAGCGCCGAGTGCATAGAGAATATCCGTTTTGCGGTATCGTGTGCAACCTCTGGATCCTCTTCTGGTTCCTCCGCTGTAAAAAGTTACAAAATAAATATTTCTTTATTTATTAATTTTTAGTTGTTTAATTAAGAATTATAATTTATGATTTCAATGTAAATTTAAAATGTTCATAGACTGTTTTATATTTAGAAAAATAAATTTTGTACTTACTAGACACTTGTGGTAAACTAAGATTTTTCTTCATAAGACTGGCCGCGCAAGCTCCACCAAGAAACGATAATTCAATTTCGAGATTTTTCAGTCCGGAATTTGTTGTCAACCAGTCGTAACCTATCACCAAACACTTGAAGCCGTAAGTAATGGATCTTTCGTCCTTCATGTAATCGGAGGCTGATTCCAATGAAAAAACAACCTCATTCCCTATAAATTGGTTTCCAAAAAAATAAATTATTCCGTTTTAGATAATACTAAATTGAATAAAAATTATGACATACCAGGTATTACTACAGCGTGTAGCGGCCACTGACTCCGGACATTACTGAGCTTGTGAAGCACTGGCCAGTACAAAGGATTTTCTTCCAAATTGATATTTTCAAGTGACCTAATTTTTGAGGCAATTAAGTGTACATATTGTTATTTACAATCTTGAAAAATTCTATTACATTAAAAAACTTCGAAATAATTACACTTAAGTTATAATTAAATATCGTGATGCGTAACTTACTTAGCAGCAGTTGCATCAAGATTAGGAATGTACAATTGGAGATAGTCCTCTGGTTGAGCAGTGCCACAGTCGGGCGTGAATTCCACGGTAAGCCACTTGACCGTCTCCGGAAAGGTAACTTTATAGTAGGACACAGCCGCGGGTTTGTAGGGATGATCGCTCTCGAGCCACGTGTAATAATGACTAGTCGTGGTAATCGGAGGTGCGAAGTGCGCTATCGCAGTTTGCTGCGGCGTCGAATCGTTATCCTGTTGATGCAAGGACACCTGAGAGGACTTCATAGCTGCGGTCAGATTTAAAGCCGTCACGTGAGGAAGCATCTCTTGAATTAGCGTCAACACCTGAACTCCGCTCTGTCGATACAGAATTGTGTCAATAATACTAAATTATTAATTGCAATAATAAAGATGTAATAGAAGAAAATAATTATGATTTAAATTTCCATCATGAAAGAATGTCTGTGATAATCTTTTCAGGATACTTGTTATGAAATTGTAAAACTAATGACTAAGTAAAATTATGACTTACTCGAGGATCAGACGTGGCTAAGGGAATAACATGCGCCGTGGTAAGAGGTAGAAGCGAGGTAACGAATGCTGCGTTACCAAGAATTTCATTGATATCGATGTCGTCGGCTTTTTCTCTCGCGAGAGCTAAAATATCATTGGCTCGCTGCACAATAGTTGCAGTTATGGCTAGGGTAAACTTTCTTGCCTGTATCTCGGCTATGGCTTTACTAGTATACTGTTCATTATTATCTTGTGGATTCGAATAATAAAGGATATGTGGAATTTGTCCTCGAGCTTGCGTGGTACCTGAAGAATAAAATTTATTTCCTTAAATCGACAAGATCGGCGGATAATAAAATTTGATAAATTTAGCTTCTTACCATTAAAACTTAATGAACAAGCTGAAAAAGTAAATTGAGTACCATCAGGGCCTTTCACGACACGTAAACCCATATCACCATTACTAGTTCTACCTCCTCTATTTCGCAGTCTTATGGCATATTTCACCTTCTCCTTGATAGCAATAGGCTTATCAAATTTTAAATCAACGACGTCGTTCACGCAGTCATCTGGACCGAACGTACCTCTTGTAAAGTCTAAACTACTCCAATGCTGAGGATGAGAGGGATCACTTCCAGAATTATTGCGCTAAAAGCAATTTTGTTTTTAATTGTTTTTTTCTTAAAGATGAAAATAGAATCGAAATAAAAATACAAATAAAACTAACGTCATCAAGAAGCTCTAACTCGTAATCGTAAACACCGATGCCTCCATAGATTCCAACACCAGCGATAAGAATTCCAGGCCTGTCAACGGAGAAGCAAATTGCATCGGGTGATCCATTGCCGGTATTCCACGATCTCGCTTGGTTGACCCTAATGAACCTCGAAGGCGTCGCGTACATGATTCTGTAACTGGCTGATTGCAGTTCATCTTCATTCCCGTTCGAATAAGTCACAAGCTCGGATATGACTCGCGCCAGTAAGTAACAACTATGCTGCACGAGATGTGGCAGTGAGTGACTCTTTTCCCGGCAGAGGCTGCGTTTCACTGGTACAAGTATCAAATCTAATAGCCTGAAAATTGAGTAATTCATTTATATATGGAATAAATACATTAGTTAATAATTTAAAAAATACTTCAGAAAAGTTAAAATTTAGGAACATTAAAAATTACCTATCCAAAACTTCTCGAAACGACCAGTTAAAAATTTCTCTGCCTGTACTTTCAACCTGAGATTTATAACTAATTTGCTCTACCAATATTGGATAATGGTGAGCTTCAGTTGAATTCATCATAAGCAGCCCAGCATTGTCCGACGGACTCAACTGTCTTTTCACGCTGTCGGTGCTATCCATTACATTACCCAGAATTGGAAAAGTGCATCGAAGCCGAACTGGAGAACTACAAAGCGAAGCCAGAACAGCCGAAAGTAACCGATCCTTCGAAGTAATTCCTTGCTCCTTATCGATTTCCGACAGAAGCTCGCACAGAGACGTCCATTTCAAATATGCCGTGGGATAAAATGCGTGATAACAAGCAACGAAAGTTTTATAACACTCATCTAATATGGCACCAGTCATCTTTTTGCCTAAAGTGGCTGAAGTTTTATTGAATTTCGTTTTTCCTGGATAATTTTTATTGATGATTTAATATACACAAAACATAATAAAGAATGGTATAGTTTAATTGGTATCATACCTTTAGTAGTCTTTATATTCACTGTTACTGAATCGGACAGAATTTGCCTCAGCAAAGCTCTCACCTCGCCAATGCATTCAGCCAACCTAACAGACTCCGACGGTGTTTTTTTGCTCACTTGATTAGGATAAATTTCATTCGTATAAGTCCTTAATAATCTCAAACTAGCTTTACTAATATAAACCAGTCTATCCATCTCAACGATAGTGTGCGAAGGCGAAGTCGTCGAATAAAACGAAGTGTCAGCTAGGCTAGCCTTCAGAGTATTCCAACTCCACTGTAACAATGATATTAACGAATAGAAGCACTCCTCCGTGACCGAACGACTGAACTCCCTTTTAAGAATGTACACAGGCTCCGTTTGATCCCTCTTGGAACAGAAATTCTGATTCTCCGGCGTAATGATTCTGTACAGTAGTTGAGGTATCTGACCTGCATTAACATCAGTCCCATTGTTTGCTTCTTTAGAGGTTTTAAAATAGAATACAACTTGGTCCTCGGCTGTCACCGTTTCTTGTCCTCCCGAGCCGCAATCACTCGATGGCCCACTAACTTTCGCCCAGGCAACATACCAGCGATTCGCCTGCAAAGGTACAGGCTCGTTGAATAAAATTGAGTACTTTTGCCGAGGTTCACACTCATATGGAACTTCGTCCGTCTCCGCGAGGAGATCGCCATCAGTTTCTTCTTCGCCACTTTCAATACCAATATCAAAGAGCTTGATCTTCGCTGTATATTCACCTCGACCACCGAATAAACCATAGCCACCTTAAATCAATTAATTGAAATTAACAATCTTAATGTCCTGCTAAAATTCATTTTTTTGTAAATTTATAAGATTTCATTACCTAAAAGAATGTCCGTATCGGCCATAAATCTAATGGCTTCAATCGATTGACCAGAGTATCCCCAGCCACCTCCATGGTTTTCAAATCTCGATACAGTGGCGAAATCTTCTCTGCTATAAACTTTACCCTGATTTGTCTGATTGTTCTCACTTCCCTCGGTAACAGTTAAATTTTCATCCTGCGCTTGAGTCAAAGTATCGAGACTAGACAATAGATGCATAGCAGCTTGCGATCTCGTAACGTAGCAATTGGGGACGACTGGTAAAGCCAATCCAGGACTAAGGATCGACACTTCAAGAGTTGGAATATTTCTCGCCTCAGTAGAAATTACGTTGTAATAAGTGATGTCATTGTTAGTAGGATTGAAAGCCCAAATAACGTTATACAGGGGGTCCAAGCAGGCAGCACATTGGCCAAAATCGACTTGATCGGCGCCACTGAAGCTACTGCAAGTGCCATCGCGTTTATTGATTACTAGGCACTTAAAAGAATTCTGGTGCTTTGTTTGATGGGGTAGTAGAAGTATACAGTTCTTATTGGCCATGATTGTACTTCGTGTAAGACTGATACTGTTGATTTCATCGATCTGAAATAAATACAATTTTTATATAATTTTACCTGATATTTAATAAATTTCGCGTTGATGTCATTAAATATAATACTACCTTGACAAACGTTTGATCTCCCGATGCTCCGATCCACGTTGCTTTTCTTCCCCAACGCGAACCAATATTTGGCACAATATTCGGAAAACTGTGCCAGGGTTGTAAACGCTCAGAATCTCGATTGCTCATAGACGAGGAAGAAGAATTCGCGGTACCTGAGTTTTGTGGCTGTTGCTGCTGATCACTCCACCAATTCACACCAAGTTGTCCTATAAAAAAAATAATTTATTAAATATTATACATCTATCTACAAGTTTAAACATTTATTTAAAATATGAAAACATCAACAACAAACCTTTATGATATGAACCAAAAGTGTAAACCTCGCCCTTAGATGTCAGTACAACCGTGTGATTACTGCCGGCAGCCACTTGGATCGCCAAGCCAGGGATCTTGACGTGCATAGGTCCGGCGTGGGCAACGAGATTACCTACACCTAGCTGCCCGTAGATATTGCTGCCAAATGTGTAGACCTCGCCATTCTGTAGTAGGGCGACGGTATGGTGGAGTCCGCAGGCTACCTGTACTACCGGACTGTCACTGGGGATGGCCACACGAGCAGGTGGTACACTGGCGACTCGAGTCGTATCACTGCGCTCCGCATCACTGCCGTCACCGCCTATGGCCTCCTCTACAACAGGCGCTATCGCAGCTGCACTGACACCAGCTACCTTAGCCACCGCAGACTTGTGCACTGCAACTAAAATAAATTAACGTTAAAGACTAGTACTAGAGTATTACAGGCATAGATAATTACCTCGTCGAGTATTCGAACCTATTAACTGCATTGCTTTCTTTTCCTTAAAACGTTTTCGAAGGAACTCCCGAAACACAATTTCTGAAACGTGAGAGCTCGAACTACCAGCTGTAAAAGAAGGAATATGAGATGAAAAAAATTTCTTGATATTATTAATAGCGGAGAAGCAGAAATGAGAAAAATTTAATTTTACCTGCCCGTGGGCGTACTGCAACGTCCCCTCCGTTATCGTAATTTTCTCCAGCACACAGTCTGCAACATCCACATTCGGAACAACCACTATCGCCTTGACCACATCCACATTCCCTGTGATACAATTATTAAAATTAGTAACGATAAATACTTTGTTAATTAAAGTTTTACGAAAACAATATTTTTACTTACTGTCCAGGATTTTTGTCTCGCCATGCTCTACCAAGGCAAGATATACTATAGCCAGTGCATTCCCGGCAGACTGTGCAAACCATACAGGCTCGATACCTCCACGTATGTTGACCTGGTGGACACATTCTGTCTACTCTAAGTCCTTTTACATCCTCCCATTCTTCACCTGCTTCTCCACTTTCTGAAAGTACAATATTTTGTTTTTATTTTCACTTTTTTCATGAACTACTATTACTTTCTAGAATAACTCTTATTCTTATATGAGAAATAAACCATAAATTAATAAAAAAAATAAAAATAAAAATAAAAAAAACCTTCAAAATCTTCTTCCAACAATAGTCGCGTTATTCTTTCAATACTTTTTTGGTATTCCTTTATTACTGAACCTAAAAATTGAAATACTTTCTCATACTGCTTAATTTAATCAATTATTTTAATTCGAAAAAAGATATCTTTCTAATGAATCACAAAAAATTGTTTGAATAAGATAAAATCGTATTTCAACTACCACTCACCACCTTCAGTAGCATTGGCATCATCCTCAGCAATGCCAGTTTCCATAGCAGTAATATTAATTTTTTTATTTACATTAGGAGGATGCAAACTCGAAAAGTCTCTTCCGCATTGCCCTCTGTTATTGATACCGAATGCATAAAGCTGGCCTTTGTTCGTCAAAACGGCTGCATGTGCCTTCCCTAACGCAACGTCAACGACGCAAACATCTTTCAGATCTGGGACCAAACCGGTCGCCTCATCACTATACAAAGTATCTTTGCCAAACATCAATAAAAAGCCTTCTTTTGTCACTAAAGCAGTAGTACCATTATTACAGGCTGCGCTCACTATAAATTGACCTTCAACCTTTTGCATCTTCTTTGGCTTGCTTGGTTTTGGTTGTTGGCGAACTTTATCTGTAAAATAATAAAGATACATTAATATTAAAGTTTTGAAAAAAAATATACATCATTTTTATTTTTGTTGAAACAACTTACTACTGTCACCGTCCTCGCCCCGACGAGCAGTACCAGCAAAAAGAACCGAACCATCTTCAAGGACTAGTATGGCATGCTGTCCTTCGTGACCAATAGCAAAATTGACAACCTTGCACTTCTTCCCGACGGATACGTCTAACCACCTGTTTGATTTTACATTGTTCCTCATTCCAATAGCTCTGCCCTTGCCAGTGTACATCAATTTGCCATTCACGGTTTTGAGCAACATGAATTCTTTACCAGCAGCTACGTACGCTATTTCATCGTCGCAGCGAGGATTAATAACGTAAGTTGCCTGCTCCTCATCGAAGGATGCATATCCAAAAACGTCGACGCGTTTTCTAGCCAATTTTAAAGGTAATTCTGATGTAACGGTCACTGGATTGCTTAAAGTATTTATAGTTCGAACAACAAAACCCTCCTACAGAAAAATAATTTTTTTATAGTAAATGTATCCTCAATTTTATGCTCCTTTTTTAATGAAAATTACTTACATCTTTGCCTGCAGTTATCATTCCCAAATTTTCACCATCAGAAAACATCAGAGAAGATGACCAATCTTTTCCTTCTAAAACAGCGATTCCTCGTATCGTTAACGTTTCTGCGTCCAGTATCATTAACTCACATTGTTTTTTTGGTGCGCATTTAAAATATAAGGAACTCTGTGTAAAATATAAATACACAGTATATTGTTAAATTAAAATAAATTTCATTCTGATTTTTAATTACTTTAGTTGTTCAATATACTCACGTTTGCATAACCAATCCATCCAGTTTCTGATGGGTAAAAATCAGGTTTATGAGCATAAATATGACCCCATATTGTACCACCATGTCCATTACCAATTTTAAATAAACCACAATTTGTATGTAAATATAAATATTTTCCATCACTTACAAAGCTTCGTCCATTTATAACTAAATTATTGATTTCATTTGGTAATTTAAGCGTAGAAGTGTATATCTTAGAATTTTTAGGAACTCCATGAGTTATCCAATCAGGCCAAGCAAGTTTACCAAGCAAAACAGCATGCACACTTCTTTGTAATGAGGTAAGAACAACTGGCATCTACAATTAAGGAAAATAACATACGGATATAAAAATGAATATAAACTTTTAAGAAAGATAATCTAGATTTTTTTAATTACCTGAATATTTTGCATAGCAAGCACTCTTGGACTCATTAGTAATGCTGCTACTGTTCCTAAAAGTTTACTAGTATCTCCTCGAGCAACAACTAAACTAAGCAGACAAGCACAAGCAACAGCTGTCAGATGACTTCCATCGTTAGCTGCAGCGGATTCAGGACCATGTGATGTTGCAAGGTCCAGAAGAAGATCAAATAACGGCCCTGAAAAAAAGATTAAGAAAAGACATTAAATTTATATAAAAAAACTCATATTATAATTAACTATATATTCAAAATTAGTTTTTTATTAATCATAGCTTACCAATAACGTCATCAGGTTCAGATCGTAAACCTTCAGGTAGTTGACCTTGTAATACATCTAAGAGTGCTCCAAGTGCTTTAGTACATAATGTTTGATCCACTGATCGACTTTCTCTCATTAGAATGAATACACTTCTCAGACCTATTCCAACAATCTGTAACAAATATTAATATAAGCAAAGCTGTTGTAATAACATTCAAAAATATAATCTATACCTTTGGTAAATTTTGAGTTGTTGATATTCGATCATCTTCATAACTTTCAGAAATAATACTATCACTGAATTCAGGTGGAGGAGGCGAAGTACAGTTAGATGCTCTAAAAGCTTCATTTATGCTTCTGGCATGTTTTTCTAAAACAGCACCTCTAACGCTTGCAAATACAGAAAATGCAGAAGCATTACTGGAAACTTCAATTTCAGGTGGTCCAGAACATGCTACCTCTGTACTAAGATCAACCTAAATCAAAAGAAATATTTTGTTGAAACAAATATTTTTCACAAATAAGCTGTAACATTTTTCTTACTTTTTTCTTGTCTTTTTTCTTGATTTTGTTTTTGCCACATTTTTTCCATTCGCCTTTTATCCTGAAAAAAATTACAATCTAAAATTAGTTTTAAATAACAATAAGCATACAATTTTATTTAGTTAGAAAAATTAAAATAAATTATTATTTTTATAATTTAAATTCGCAGACATGTTGATTTGTCAAATTTAAATACATGCCTAATATTTATTACAAAAATACACAATAGCTAAAGCAGACGACTTTTGCTCTTATCAAGAGGCGCGGTAGCGCCTCGAGGTTCTGTCTGACAGTAAACAAATAAAAGTATCAGTGTTATATCCATTTAGAATACACTCGAATATTTAAATATTATTTTTTGATTAAAACGAATTCTACTAAAAAATAATAGATGAAAAAACATTATTTATCATCAGTAAAATTTTCGAAATATTATCATCTGACAGAAACTAAAATCCTTATGAGAATTTCAGAAGGATATGTTATCATTTCTGAATAAAAGCAAATACAATAGGGAAAAAATCCATTAATATTTCAATTTCAATCTCCGAAAGGCTTTTTCAATCTCGAAAACAACCTGTCAACTATAAAAAAAATAGCTCCAAAACAACGACCAATGAGATTTGTACATTTTGAGGTTATTTTCCGCTGTCCGTAACAATATGAAAAACACTCAAAAAGCAACTAATTTCCCGATAAACTGACCAAAAATGAAATTCCCTCTGTAAAACCAGACTACATTAAATCGGAAATAATTCCGATCGCTCCGAAGCATGCGAAAGTAAACAAAAGGTCTCGGAGAGGTTATAACTCGCATTACCTGTGAGCCTCGGCGACGCTCTTGTAGAGCTCGTAGAAGTACTTGCCGTAGCCCTCGGGCTCCGGGAGCAACCTCTCGTGCTCCTCGTGCTCGATGCCGAGGGTGAGTCCCTCGGTCGCCGACATCTCGGACGTTCTCTGGACACCCTCAGCCTCGTCTAGCGGCGATTCATCTTCGCCTATCGATCGTCCGCTGCTGCAGCTGCCTCATGCTCGTCCCTGCAGCCAAAAAAGCCAAAAAGGCAATTCGAATTTTCGCGGCGGCGAACCTTAAGTAATTAAGGACGTGCTAAGTGTTATTTATCCCAGCCGCGAGTCATCGGCGCGGCTACGTCGGGCCGGCGCTCCTATACAGTCAAGCTAGTATTTTGCACTCGCGGACGCTGCTCTTCCCGCGGGACGCACACCGCACTGTGTTACCCGCAAGGCCGTCGCGCAGCGTACCCTCGGGTCGCGATAAGGTACGGTGTCCGGAGCCGCAGCGATACTCTCCCCTGCGCCGCCGAGGGACAAGTCTTGGATGCACACGCGACCACGGAGCCTCGCGCCTACATGACTCGTGCGTCCAGACTCGATCGATCGTTTCTCGCGCTTCGCACGCGCGCGAGATATTGTTGAATTTCTCGAGCTTCTCACCGCGCAGTCCGCGAGTAGGTACCCTATAATACCGTGTGTGCGCTCTCGCCTCTCGGCCGCTCGCGCACTATACGGAGGGGTCGCCCGCTTCGCGGGGGTACCTTTTCGGATTCGCGCGCGCGCACGCGGGGGATAGTCTCTCGCTCTCCCCCCTCCCCCCACTGGAGGGGAGACTGGCCTCGTGCGCTGCACTGGGGGACTGGGAAGGCATTGCATGCGGAGTCGAGCGCGGATGGGATTCCGATGTTGTGGCGGGCGCGATTGGCGGGTGCTCAAGGTGTGCTGCGAGCCTCGAGGGGAGCATGTAGAAGTTGCCAAAGACCAGCTGTCACCGACGGCGTACCTAACGCTCTAACGACTTTAGTTTATTTACCCCATGAGGTGAGGAAAATACTGTCGCTTTTCCTGGTATTCGAGTGTACTATGATTCCCCTGAAAATGCCTATAATGTTTTGCCTTTTCCGACTGAATGTCGAACAATAATGTCAAATTACCTTAACTGTTAGATTAAATAGACCTCGATTAATTGAAATAATACATATAAATTCTTTTAGAATACATTATCAATGCAATAATTATTACTTTTTCATCATACAAAACGTGTTTGATGTAAAATGCATCAAGCTAGTTTTATAAAATACTTAACTGAAATTGTTTGTAAGCACCTAACTCATCTTCCGAAATAGTTTTTTTATTTTCTATAAAATGATAAAAATTGTTCAGTTTTTAGCGAAAATGTGGAATTAAAACAATTGATGATTTCTACTTCTAATGTGCAATATGCAAATATATAAAACATGATCACTATAAGATGTAAATATAAAACGTACCGCGTTTTCTCAATTAAAAAAATTAAGTTACGTGGTTATTTCCGGAAGGCACAGCCTACATAAGAAAATCGTGCACATCTACCTCTTACACTGAGCGTAAAGTAATTAACGTACTTTCGATTTTTGAGTGAAAGTACTTTCTTCAGTGTTTGAGAATATGCGAGAAAATATTGCTTCGATGTACAAACGGCAAACCTAATGGATCGGAAATAATCATACATTGAAAATAAAACCACATGCCGAATAATTTCCACTTAAACTTTATTGATGCGTTTTAGCAATATATAGTATCTCTAGACTCAAGCTAATCTACTTACCTCACGCAAACCATAGGTACACGCGAATTTAACGCATAATGTACAACAAATTTTATACTGCAAGGTGTATGCACGTACTTTCAAATTCTCTATGTCATTAAATCCGTATGCACTGCCTTTCTAAAATTTATGTATCATTTCTTAATTATTTTGTTTTTAATATGTATTTATATTATTGTAAGTATTGTATTCAAACATCTATATGTTGATATTGATATGTTAATATTATACATATATTAAATTGTTATTATATAAATGTATGTATGTAAGTAGTATATATCTGATTTTTTCGCGTTAAAGCCTTTTGTATATTTATTATCGCTCGTTTATTATCTCGCTACCAGCAAATTGAAAATTAAACAGAGTATGTCGGTATAATGGTCTTCTTCCTTTACGTGTATACAGTAAGTACATAATGAAAGTTACGTTACGAGCGAGAATAGGTAGCTCAGGCACAAGTACTCCAATAATATAATCCACATTTTTTATTACGTTTTTTTTCCATTTATGTATATTAGCATTTTTTTATAAATAACTTTTGATAATTTAGTCACGCGCGAAATGAAGCATTCAACTTTTTATTGGCGTAATTTAAAAAATATTTTAAAAATGATAATAATGTTTTGAATGTAATTCGATGGAACAGAAAAATACTTGTATAATTCTGGCTCCATTAGCGCTTCCCGATAGCCGCTTAACACATTCTATTTAATCGTTACTCGATGAAGCTTTTGATAATGCAGCAGGACTTTTCTCATTAATGCTGACGCCGAAATATTGACAATATTATTTTTGTCAGTTTTAATTAATACAACGCCTCGTGAGTGAAGCAGGTTTCTTTTTGTATTTCGCTAATAGTTATATAAGAACTATAAAAAAAAGACAAAGCTCACAATAATTTTAAGAATCAAGAAACACATTACTTAAATTTTTATTGAAGTAAGTGTTCTTATTCTCTTATCATTCTGTATTACATGTTTACAATGTTCTTTTCTTGTCATGTGTCATATATTAAAGTTAATAATTATTATCAACTTCACCAAAGTACTTTAATTAATTTTTATGCTGTCGTATTTTTTAAAAGGCTTTTCGGGTCATAAAAATCGAATTGCGGATCTAAAACTCGATGGATCGCATTATCAATAAATTAACAATTTGTTAATCCTAGGATGAAATTTGATCTCTCATTTAAACTGAGTATGACACATGCGCAAGATAAGACTGCAAAGACTCAGGCGATTAAAATTTAAAAAATGTTTTTTATTTTGCGTAAGTACTTATTGACGCAATCCTTATAGTTCGCAATATAGTATAATCAAGTTCATTCACAACACGCAAATTACAACTAAATAAATTCCTCATCTTTCAAGAGTGAATTAGTTTACAAGCAAACTGTGAAAATTTCATTATTTAATAAATATAACGCGAGAAAATACGAAGAAGTGTTGTTAAAAAGCTAGGTTTTGTCAGTAAGTCTCCCGGGCGGTAAGAAGTAACGACATTCGACAACAACAGCACTACTGGAGAAGCAAGGAGAGAATCGAGAGAAGACGCGGAAAGTGTCGCTAGAGCGTGAAAATCGTTCCAGTTTTTTCATCCAGTCCGCGCGCAGGAAACTGTATATTTTAATACAGCGCGGCTCCGCGAAAGAAAGTCGTCTAACGAAATCAGAAGTGTTACGATTACAGTTTCGAATGTTTTACGGATAAAACGATATTTTCCTATTTACGCGTTTTATCAAAGTCGAGTTTATCGGATGTCATCGCTTCCTCATAAAATCTAATGCAACCGCGATACACGCCGCCAATCGTTGTTGCAGTTCATTATCGTGGCTATCGAGCTTACAAAGTTCCGATAACAATATCGATGTTTAAAATTTATTAATTTAGTAGCTTACAAACATTAAACCCGTCGAGCCGAACAAATGGTTATCCGGACTTTTTTTCCCACTGGAAAAAGTGCAATAACAGCTAATCGTTTTTGCCTTCCGTCTGCCTTTATTTTTATTTGATATGTTTAATTTTTTCTTCATTACGGCGATAACGTGGCATTACAGTTACGAAAGTATTACAAGTAAAAAATTAATAGAAATATAAGTGTTATTATAAGTAAAAAACTGTTTTTTCTTCGCTTTCAAGTAGCAGTACACATAAAATCGTATGCTTCACAGGAAAAATCGTTTAAAAATAAATATCCGATCCTTCAACCATACAACATCAATAATCATTCGCTAATCTGACCCATTCATTTTTACAGCGTTAGCTAGAAAACAACGAGCGCCTTATGTACGAAATCCGAGAAAATAAAAAAAAAAGATCGGTTGATTCAGAGGCATCGAGCGTCACGCCGAGAAGAAAGAGACAGCGAGAAAAGCAGATTGTTTATCGCGAGATAATTGACTCGAGGCGTTCGCCGAGCGAACCTGCGGAGCCGCGGATAAAGAAAAAGAAGAATAATAAAAAAAAAGAAAGCGCGCCTTCGCGCTCGAGATCTCGCCCACGCATCGGCGGTGGTACACTGCATTAGTCACCTTTCTCGGCCTCCCTCGGCTCGCACGCCACACAGGCACACTCATTGTTTGCGAAAGCGAGAGCCGAGAGGCAGATAATAACCGGCCGTGGCAGCGAACGCGCGCGGCTCTCCACCTTCCTTCCATCCGTCGCTTTTCGGCGCTACCGAGAGGATCTTATTTGCGCTCGTCGCGCAGTTCCGCGTTCAAAGAATCGCGCGCTGCGGAAAATTAACGGGCGGCGCGTAATCGCGGCGTATAGCGATCAGCTGCGAGACATAACCTACAATAGGCGCGCGCGCGCGGAAGATGTGTGTATAGTGTGTAGCGCAGTGCGTGTGCACTAGGTGTACGTGCAGTGGGGGACTTCAGACTTGGCTGCTGATCGCATCGGCCGCGTGTGTGCCTTCGCCCAGTTCCTCCGAGCGCGCAGCGGAGCGCCGTCCTCGTCGCCATGTCGTCGCGCCCCAGTGCCCTGTAGCCGAGAGGAAGCACTATAAACTAAAGCCCGGGTGTGATATCACCGCTGCGAGAGGTCAGCGTGAGGCGTTGGGCTTCTCGACTCAAGGCCGCTCGAGATCACGGGGTCGTGTGTCACCTGCCAATGGAGGCACCAATGCTCGCTGGAAAATCGTCGCGAGCGGAATTGATTTTGTAATGAGTGACTGCAAATCGGTTGAGTGCTCTCTTTCTACACATTGGCAATTTACGAAATCTCTGATTCAAGTGGAAATGGTGTAATGAAATCAGAGCTACCACTGAATTGTTAATGCATTTTGCTTTTATTGGATACTTCATTGTTTTTTTGTTCTTTTTTTAGTCTTTCTGAAATGTTGTAATGTCACTTCTTTCTTAACGTCAATGTGTAGTATCTTTTATTAGTGGTGAAATAACTGGGTTAAAGGCTTTGGAAAATGATCTTTGCTAATATAAACATACCTTTATAAATAGAGTGCTGGATTATTTATTTTAGCTGCTTCATCAATACTGTTATTTCTTAGGTTACAATAGGTTTCTGTTCAATCTTATTATTTATTAATATTTTAATTATTGAATAGTAACAAAAAATTACAATATAAATTTCTAATTTTTAATTAATTATTTTTTCTTATTTATAGAAAGTATCTCTTATACAATTACCTTTCTTTTAAAAACTAGTACAACTCATTCATTTTATTAAGTTTAAGATTAGTTTATTGCAATATAATATACATATTTAAAAATAATAAATTAATTATTTATATGTTCTATATAAAAGTACAATGAAGCTGGAAGGCAGAAGACAAAGGAATTTATAGCCCAAATGGATGGAAAATATTTTGTACAAAGCAATCGTAGATCAAGTAAAGATTTAAAGGATTCTTCATAAAATCGGTGGGAATGGGCAATTGCCTGTGTAAAGATGGCAACGAAGAATCTGATCAAACCCCAGATAATAATACAGGAGAAGTGGGAACCACAATTTTATTGGACAACCATGTGGATACCAACACAGCAGCAGAAACGACTAATTACAAATTTCCTACATCCGCCAATATTGATAAGTTAGTGTTGGAAATTTTAGGAGTCATTGGATTACTGGTTGACAAGTAAGTTAAAATTATTTTTGATGCTTGGAAGTGAATCAGAGGAATTTTTATATACTTTATTAAAATTCAATTTAAAATATTATCAATAATTCTGACTTATTTTAAAAAATTACTCTACTTTTTAATTATTCATAATTCATCGTTACATTTTTACCAGAATTCTTGTTAAAATATTATATTTGTAAAAGATAAACATTTTTATTAATACTTAAAACTTTTTAATACTCACTGCTGCGAACCATATATGTGTTATGATTTTTGTTTCCTACTACGTTATGTTATATATAATTCTCATGTAAAAAAGACATGTTTTTGTCTATAACAAAAAGTAAACTCAAATTAAGTCTAAATTTTGATTCTTGCTGCAATGAAATTGTTAATGATACTTTTGTATAGAAAATTTATAAAGAAAATTTAATTGTCAATTAAAAAAATTAAAATTAAATCTTTTTAACACAATCTTTTGTTACAATGTTATTTGACTCTTTAAATTTATTAATGTTTTAGTGAACAAGAACCACCTCCAGCAATGTTAAAATTGCACAATATTGCTGATAAAGAAGATGGCTGGATACAAGTTGTCAGTTCCATGGTCAATGTAATTCCCATGCATAACCCATTGGGTCCATCTGTTATAACATTAATGTTAGACGACTGTCCATTACCTTCAAAAGTAAGAACAGAAATTAAAATAGTATTACTAACACTACTATAAGTTAATAAAAATTAATAACCTGTATTTTCCTAGGACTCTGTATTAAGGTTGTCACAAGTTTTTCAATTGTCTCAAAAACACAGTAAGGTACAAACCAGTGCAGCGCAACAGCGAAATATATGTGTAGTTCTTGGATGTATAGCAGAGAGGTTGGCTGGTCCTAGTAGCATAGCAATTTTATCAGATGCAACTTTAGACTATCTTGTGTCAAATCTTGTAAGATAAAGACTTTCTTATTTAAATTGATTTAAAAATTCAAATGATTTTTATGAATTTGATTTATTTTCAGCAAGAAGATATTGAACCGTACATTGTATTATATTCTTTGATAGCATTAGAAAAATTTGCTCAAACAAGTAAGCTGTTTGTCTACTAATTAACAATATTTTATGATGTATTTTCCTTCAAATCATAAATTCATTATTTTATCATTAAACCCTTTTTAGGTGAGAATAAAGTAACAATAAAAAGGCGACTGTTAGCTGAACAGCCGAATCCTCTGTTAGAATTGGAAAAGTGGGTAGTAGAAAATCACTATGTCCGGCGGCAGGTTGGTTTCTGTGCTCAGTGGTGTTTAGATAACTTATGTAAGCATCTTTATTATAAAAAATTTATAATTTTATTATGTAATATTTATAAAAAGGTTGCACAATTTGTTACAATGTATATTTATTTATTCCAGTTTTAATAGAAGGCCGGAAATATTCCCATGATACGGTCAACATGACTGGCATTAATGTGATGTTAAATACAAAGGACGTAAGCGAGTACCTGAAAATTTCGCCCAATGGCTTAGAAGTAAAAAATTTTTAAAAATGATTTTAATATAAGCATACATAAGTATAAGTTTAACCATTTCAAATTTATCGTAGGCGCGATGCGACGCTTGTTCATTTGAAAGTGTTAGGTGTACATTTCAAGTCGATAAGGGAGTGTGGTACTATGAGACTTTAATAATAACTACGGGTGTTATGCAAATTGGATGGGCTACAAAAGACAGCACATTCCTCAATCATGTAAGTATCAAAAAAATAGATAAATAAATTTGTTCAATTTAAATTTAATTGTTAATTTGTACTTAATTTTACAGGAAGGATATGGAATAGGAGATGACCAATATTCATTATCATTTGATGGATGTAGAAGATTAATTTGGCACAATGCAAGAAGTGAGAAGTTTTACTCGATACCTTGCTGGAAAGCTGGAGACATTCTTGGTTGTTTATTAGACCTAAATAAACTTGAAATAATTTTTTCGATAAACGGAGTTTCGCTTAAACCGTGTGTACAATTGTTTAAAAATGCAAGGTAATTAAATAATAGAAATTTAGAAATAAAAATAAATGTTATTTATATGAGTATTTAATGTGAATACGTTTTACAGATCCGGTTTTTTCGCAGCTGCAAGTTTTATGTCTTTCCAACAGTGTCTGTTTAATTTTGGCAATGCACCTTTTAAATATCCACCCACAGATCGAAGTTATCAAACATTTAACGATCACGCAACCTTAGATCCAGAAGATAAAATCGTCTTACCAAGACATATTTTTCTTGATCAGCTTAGAAAACTTAGCGTTAGAGAAGATTCTTGCACACTCTGTTTTGATCGCAAAGCATCTATTAGATTACTACCCTGCGACCACAGGTAATATTCATTGATATAATGTAATACTGTGGTTAATTGTAATTTATTATCTTTTTATATCAATGTAAAATATTTTCTTTAAGGGGTTTCTGCCAAACGTGTTCTAAACAGTTGATTGAGTGTCCAATGTGTAGAGCAACAATTAAAGAAATGTCAGTAGACAATACTTGACGCTCACCGAACGGACAAGCATTTATGAATCGAATACTTCTTTTATTACGACTCATCGTCAAAGGATAATCAATATTTCAATAGATTATCGAATAATTTATTAGTGGTGCGAACACTTTAAAACTACGGGTCAGGTGTATTTTTTACATGACATGATCAGAATAATGTTTCAAACAAAAATAAAAGTTTGAAACGACTTCAAGATTTCAAATTTCCTTAAGAAGATTACTACACGATGAACGTTTTAAAATTATCATAGTAATGAGAAGACTTTCTTATAAATTAAAAAATCTAGATTTAATCACGATTTTAAACTCAAATGTGATTTAAAAGATAACAAACAAATTTTTTTAATAAGATACAATATGATTAGAATATTATCATTACATTTAATATTTTCTTTCATATTATGTTGCTATATTTTAAAGGAAAACAAAACATAGACTCATTAATAATCATGATTCCATGGCTCGATGAAATACATATTTAACATTCCAATTGCAAAGAGTGAATACTTGCTTTCTCATAGAAAATGTTTTGTAGAAATTTGAAATAACACTACTGATTGACTTTCAATTTTGCCCACAAAAGTCAATGGTAATAAAATATCACGAGTTTACTTGAAATTTTCAAGAATTTTATATTATTTTCGATTTCAAGTAATTTTAAATCGTTTTTTAAAAGTCATTAAAAACTAGGCTCGCCACATGGCGCTCGCTCTTCATTATGATAGTACAAGATGTTTTTTTTTTTTTATTGCAAAATGACAATTTTTCATCGAAAATCAACCGTCAGTCATTTGGAGTCAATTTTAGAGAAAAATATTAAATATAAAAATGTGTTTTTGAGCTCAACAATTTTTATGTTTAAAGTTTTATTGTAAATTGTCATCCTAAAATGTTTGGAGGCAAAAAGCTGCTTTTCTTTAATGTAAAAAGGCGTTTTTCAATTGATATTCATCTGTCATTTGTTTAGATTCAATTTTAGAGAAAAATGATAAATATAAAAAAAAGTTGTATTTTTTTGAGATCTACAACTTATGTATTTAACATTTTTGTCAGAAACCAAATCCTTAAAAGTTATTGGCTAAAATACGCTTTTTTGAGACAAAAACAACATTCAACCACAATTCTGTCGAAATTATTACCTTTACAAAAAAATTTTGTATACAAAAAAGATGTATTTTATATAGCTCTAAAATGCATTTTCAGCCTTTTTTTTAATAATCAATATTTTTCAAGATAGTGCAAGAAAACTGATTTTTTTTCATTTTTTGAATGTACTTTTTGTGCGACTATATGCGTAGGATTTTATGTAATGGGTCATAAACCTTATTGTCACCTTCTAGTACTAAGAAGGTTCTGTGAAAATTTCAACCAATTCGATTGAAATCCAAAGGAGCTATCTTATAAACAAACAAAATCGCACATACAACCATTTTTTGCTCTAGTAAAAATATAAGGCACTTCCGTGTAGCGGTCGTGCCTAATGACAAAATATTAGTTTTTCTAAAGAATTTGATTTTTATCTTTTACCTAAATCTTATTTTTGCGAGATTTAATAACGAAATACCTTAATAATTTTTCCATGAAATTTCTGTTATGGGCATCTTTTGTAATGATCTCTATGAGAAAGCAGTGATGCAACCGTTGGTAGCATTTTTCAGATACTAGTTGACTATTTTAGCATTGAACATTTCTTAAATTAGCCTGATCCAAATAAAAATTCAAATAAAGTTTAAAATGATACATATAATTTAATTTAATGGTTTTTAACAGTACATTATTGCGTAATGTATTTAGACAATTTCAAACACTGCATTTTCTCATTTATTTAATAAGTAGTTTTTTAATATTATATACAATGAAATTATGATTAGCATCAAATTATATTAATTCTGTAAGTTTTCCTTTACTAATGTAATTAAGAGAAAGAATATATTTTATCTTACAACCACATCAAATGTAAAAATAATGGTTTGTGAGAAGTGAATAGTGACTGATCATTACTTTCACTTTTATAAATATATATATATATATAAAATGCATAAATTAATTTCATCAATATCCATTGATGGAGCATCATGAGAGACAAGAGATTATACAAAAAAAGTTGCTTTAAGTTTATTAAATAAGATGTTTATTCATATTTGTTGATTAAAAGAAAATGGAATGAAATATTTTTTCAGTGTTTTGAAAAATATCTATTGCTCTCTAGAAAAGTAAGACAAAATGCTTTTTTTGTAAACAAAATATTCTCTTGTAGAGCACCTTTTATGAAACACTTTGTGATCTTTTTCAATCTATGAAAACCAAAAAGTCCTTCTTTGCGTTGTATTGTGAACCCTTTGAACTCCTGTATAATGGTAATTTTAAATACATATATATATAATTTTTTTGTAATATAACTTTGTAGTGTACAAATGCCAAGTAAAGAATAACATTATACATATATACAAATACAAAAACTGTATATTATATTCTTGATTGAATATAAAGAGTTCCAATATTTTAATATTGATGTATTTGTTTTTACACCTAAACTGCATCGATTTAATTACATTATAATAAAAAGAAAAAACTATAAGAAACATTTAATCCAAAATGATGTTTATGTCAGTTCATTAGACTTTTTTGTGAAACAGAGCAATAAATTATAGATAAAATTAAAAGCAAAGTAATACTTTACACCTTGTACGGATGTTAATAAAACGTCAACCACAATTCGCATGCCAATCTCGAGAACACTCGGTTGACCCAGTGCAGATGCACTTAGTAGGCTGCCGATTCTAACGGTCGACATCAGTATTTAGGTAACTTGCCATCGCGGCGTTACCGCGCCTCTTGATACTATTTTCTTCTCTTACAATGTCAATACATGCTATTAGGATTGCCAACACCGCCGAAAGTCAAAAAAGTTATATATATCGTATCGCGAGCAGTAGGTAGTGCAGTACGGGTGCTAGCCGCCGATTCTGGAGGCGCCAGGGCCGCCAGGAGTTCAATCACGGCGGCGACGCGTTCAGTCGCCAGCAGAGCGCGCCAGAGTTTGTTGCAAGATGGCGGGTGAGTGTGTGCCTGTGGACGGCTCCTCGGCTCTTCCAAGGGGCTTGACAAGCACGAGGGGGAACTTTTTACAAGCAGATCAACTCTAATCCGCTTCTCGTTTCTCTTTGGCTTTCAGATATATCCCACTACCAGAAAATCTTCCACAATGCCGAGCTGGAAGACTCGAACGACGGTGAGTCACTCACATCTAAAACTCTATGCGCGCCCGTTCCTCTGCGCTTGTCCGTCTATGCGCGCCCCAAAATACGTCAAAACGAGACCGCGTTTCCTCTAGCGTCGGCGATCATCCGCGACAGTCCCCAATAAGTCGCAACGCTCCGGCTACGTTTGACGCCCCTCGGCGCGTCGGCGTACGCACTCGCGAGCGCGCCTCCGTCGCTTCGGCTGCCCGTATTCTGCGTCTGCTCCGAGTCGTCTGAAGGATTGCCATGCTAATCAAAATTAAAGATTCAATCCTGATCGGGTGGTAAGTGCAAATCGCGGTGTGTGCAAATCAGACGTCAGGTCCGCGGAAGTCTCCATCCTCAGTGCGCATCTCGACGGTCGTATCGCGAGTGCGCAGGCAGTCTCGGGCAGCTTTGAGGTTAGGTACGCGGCCGACTGCAGGCCCAACTATCGCTAAATCAAGGAATGTGCTTATCAAGCGCCCCGGCTCTCGGTGTCCTGTGCGAAACGGCGGGCCTCTGTCGCCTCCGCATTCACGCGGCGATACGACTGGCCGACGTGCGAGCCTGTGACTGTTCGAGGTTATGTTTGCAATCATCATTCGCGAGCATCGTTTCCTTTCGTTGATAAGACACCCCGGATGCCCCCGAGATTCTTTCAGTCGTCGGATTTAGCCACGGAAGTTGGCGGGGGTGCGCGTGCACGCCGTGCAGTTTTTCACGCAAGACGTTTTTTACACGCGCAGGAATGCTCTCCGACAGATGGAGCCACGGGGGGCCTTTCGCGCCCAGCCGCAATGTTTACTTCGTGCGTCTCGGGCTCTCCGAGGTTCAGCGGCCTTTGCGCGTACGCTCCTTCTCTTTTTCTCGCGCTCTCCCCGCATTATGCGTCTCGCTCGGTCGCGCGCACTGCGACGGGCTCTTTTTTATTCTCCCTTTTCTTTTCTTTCTTCCCCGACGTCGCGTTTACACGCTGGCCGGATTCATGCCCGCAAAAATCGACGCACGCCCGCCTGGGTGCGTATGTATGTACTTATACGCACACGACTCGTGGATAGGAAGAGACGTCGCTTTTTATCGGGTATGATAATTATCGACCTCCGCGCATCGTGCGCGTCTTGTCTGAGCCACAGCGGTCGCTGATTCGTTTAATGGATTTTTTTTTCGATCGCAGGATTTAAAGAGCGCGTTTGTTTTCTCAATGGGTTTGCTTTTTACTGAAAATTTCGGAGCTAACGTTTCTCGCTTGGCCATTGTCGAAATACTGTTATAAAATGAGAAAGAAATGAAAAATAGTTAATGAATGGAAACGTAAATAAATCTCTTTCTTCAATTTTATAAGATTATTTTGACAATGAGTCTTCCACAGCTTGTAGTACTTACTCCTAATTGATGTTTATTGAATGTTTTATTTAAATATTATACTATGGATTAAAAATGATTGTTTCTCACTGCTTCTTTAAATATTTAAATGATCAGATATATATGTGCACAACGCAAAAAGTGAGTTCTACTTTGTCACTTGAAGCCAAAATTAGTTTTAAAACATGTTACAGTAAATAATTTTTTGTCACTGTAACAAAAGAACTTGAAAAAGAAGCTTTAAAGGCCTTTTTCATAAAACTAAACGAGTTTAAAAGGCAATATATTATTACGATAATTTGAATGAGGAAGTTTCACATCGAAACTATGCACGCAAGATAAACTTGTTCAATAAAAAAAGCCAAGGGTTATTATATTTAACTCATTAGAAACTTTTTTTTGATTTTATACATTTTGTACAATGGAGATATAATGCAAATATGTATATATCAATGTGTGCATGAAAATCAGATCGTGAAAAGGACGTCTTTGTAGTTGTACAGGAACACGTAAATGAATGTTACATATCCAATCTACTACCTGCTTACAGTAAAAGCACATTGCTTATTGCGCATCGAAGGCGCCACGTGCTGATTCGAGGGAGTCGGAGCGAGGAAGGTCGATAATGAAAATGAATGTTCGATAAAGAAAACGTGTTTTCACTAAGATCTCGAGATAGGCCCGATTAATATTTACAGAACATAGACACGTCAAATTGAGTCAGAAAATAAACGCGAAAATCGGAAAATGGTCGCAAGGCAAAGCCTCTCTCGTGCGCCGAAAAATAAATGGGATACACCGCGTGCATCGAGGAGAGTAGAGCCGATAACGACGATGGGAGTGTCGAAATCGTCGTCGTCGTCGTCTTCGTCGGCGAAAAAGATCGCCGCGTCGCGGTACACGAGGAAAGGAGAGAGAAAGAGGGAAGGGAGGGAAGGGAGGGACGCCTCGGGGTCGAAAAACTGCGTCGCAGTTTCGTACGCGGGGGCCCTCGCACGCATGTCTCGTAACATTTCGAGCGTGTGTAGTACTGCGTAGTACTACCTCTGTCCTCGTCGCTCTTCCTCAGCACGTCGGAGCCGATGAATGGCGCAGTTACGTTACGCGCAGCTCGCTAGAGCGTATACACCGAGGACTGTCGGCACGTGGCGCTACCTCACGTCGCATCGCGATATTAAACGAGACGTATTACTGCGTTGCGCCACTTTTCACTCTGCGGATGCCGTTTATTTAATGCAGTTTTTTTATTCATTTTTTTATTTTTTTTTATTTTTTCATGTAAAAAATAGATTTACAAAGAAAATAAGGATTTTTGTATGCATTTTTGTAGGTCCTTTAGAGTTTTCAGCAATAATCTTTATTTAGAAATGATTCACTATTGCGACTTAGATATATTTAGGACACTTATTTTACTTTCATTTTCTTCAGTTTTCTATGATAATCTCGTAGCGTTTGGATTTTCCATAAATTATCCACTATTTTTATTTATAACAAGTAATAAGTAAATGTTGCATGCAACCGATTTCAATTTTACGCATAGTGTTACCAAATATTAATATAATACGAAATAAATCATCTCCGTAAATAAAAAGAGAATATATTCCTTCCTAAGATTTGCACGTGGCAAATTGAGGTTAGGATTCGCAAACCGCAGAACCACGTACACAAAAGCTTTTGAACAAGAACGCTAACGAAAATTTGAATCTCCCCATGAAAAGGACAAAAATTAGATTTTCTGAAACTGGCATGGGGTCCCTTAGGTTTTTGGCAAAAGGTGTATGCCCGTATCTGGAGGTTACTGATCTCGGCCCTCGCCTATTCTCTCCGCATTCGAGGCCAGTGTGTGTGCCATCTGTCGCGAAAGCGTAAGTAGGGCCGCAACGAGCGGTCGCCTCGTTGATTTTTCGGGATGCAACGGCTTCGCGTGCCTTGTGGTCGCTCCTCGTTTTCTCGGAAAAGGCGCACTGCATTGGCAGTTTCGATTTTTGTTGCTGAAATTTTAACCACTCGCCTTTCGCGAATTCGAGGCGAAGTCAAATAATTGAAGAACCGTATAGTCATTTCTTTTTAGAGATCGTCTAGAAGATTGTTCGAACATCGGAAAATTACAAATTTCTCTTTTACAAATTTTACCGTATTTAATAACGACATAAAATATAATTTACTTCATATCTACCGCAAGCGCTTGAGAATGTAAGATATTAGAGGTGTATTCTGAAAGCAGAAGTCAATACGGAGCAAAGTCGAAATTCTCTTCCAGCTGTTGTTGCTTATGGCTTTATCTCTATAGCATTTCAGAATCGATTTATCAGCTCTCGACACACAGCCGCTGGAAATGGCAGTTCGTTTTTCCGTAGTCCTTTGATGCCGGTAGCCCCAAAACTCACGTTCGCTGTCGCATCCCTTGCAATCCTTCAAGATTTCACTATCTTTATTTTTACCTTTTTTTCATACGGGAAGTTATTGAGCAATTGATCGTCGTGCAAAAGACGTTATTTAAAAGAAAATTTATCTTTTTCTTGGCAGCTTCATTTATTTCTCATAAAATCTTCCAAAGAGTCTACTATCGAATAAAGAAATTGCCCTTTATCCTAAAAAAATAGAAGACTATAATTTCTTTTTACAATATTACAATTATCAGCACAATGACCAACGCGTTACTACGCAGTGCGTCAACGAACAATCAGCGCATCAAATCAGTATCGTCCATAGCTTCCAGAGCCTTGTGTGCACCCGAGTAAAAAAAATGTTTACCAGTCGTGTTTCTTTTTTTTTGCTGTACCGCTGCGGAACAAGGGATACACGCTCCCGCACCTATTTTGCGAGATGAAAGAGAAGAGACAGAGTGAAAAATTTGCATAAGCGCTTTGCGGGTGCAGATGAAAGTAGCGGCGTGTGGGAGCGCCCGCGACAAATTCGCTGCCGATGACTCCACCGTGGAGTGGTGGTCCCTCTGGCTTTCGCCAAACAGTCATTGTGGCCCTGCTCCTTACGGATTTCCTCGCGAAAATTCCTCGAAAAATCGGTAAGCGCATAACGGGGCTTTTACGAGTATGATTGAATCATTACTCGTACAGTGTAACTTTGTAAGTCATCAACGGTCCTTAAACTGATGACTACGCAGCACTTCCGCGAAATACTTTTACGAGCGCGCGAATCATTTTCTCGCGATGGCGTTTAATCATGCGAAAATTTCAGTTTTTTGTTAGGATAATTGCTTTGCGGTGTTTGCTCGCGAGTCATGCGCCGTCCGCTGAAAAAACTGCTGTGATTTTCAAATTTTCTTATAATACTGTAAATGACGTCCTTTTTAGCTTCTGAAGTATTGAGCGTTAGGTCTAAAAACTTAGCCTTCAAAATCTCGCTTGCATATTATGAAATATTTTAATGGATTTGGGTAATTTTGAATAAAATGATGGTTTCGAAGTGTAGAAAATGCGGTGAGCCGCCAAACCACAAGAATTTTAACTTTCTGGCCTACAGGTTTTTAATCGTCACCGCAATCTTAATTATTAAATGTTTTCATATTCCAATAAGGTTTACTCTCGCTCCCTCTCTCACCTCGTAAAAATAGTATCACCCACTGTAAGCTGATTCATGGGATTTTCGAGGCCTTCGCCCGTCGCTCTATTAATATTTCACCCAAAAGGATTATGGAAATACTTTTACCACGAAAAACAATTTCACATGAGCCATGAAATCATTCTCTTATTTTTTGCCCTCCATGGCAAAATCGTTTAAACGCGACGTAATTCAACGCGAAGGTTTTTTTTTTTAAATTAACAAAGGAAAATAAAGATAAAAATAAAAAAGGGAGAGTATAAATAGAAACTGCGGGAGTATTAAAAAATTTTTCTCGCAACGGAGAATCGCGGCGATACGTATGCGCGCTTTGTCAAAATAAAGCCGTTCCGTTGTGGAATACGTATATCACTGGCGTTGACGTTTGAAGCGAATCAAACAGCGATTCTGCGGTTCGAGTCAACAGCGCGCTAGTCGAACAATATGACGGTTATTTCGAATCGATCGATGAATTACACGCTTAACGCAGTATCGCTCAATTTATTTGCTCAGAGATGTACGTTACGCTTTGCTACGTACTTTACATTGCAACGTTGTCGGTGCTATAATAATTTACGAGAATTAATCACGTCGCCAAGTATATTATTTTCTCCTTCTACAAAAATATACCTGAATTAATTGCTTTAAAAAATATTCAATCATTTATTCTATGTTTCTTCATATTTTCCGTTTAATGCGTAATGTACATAATGTAGTATATTCGAATAAGTACTCAATTTTTAAATAAAGTCTCTATTTCTTCAATAGATTCTTGCTCTCTCGCTTCTGTAATATTTATGCCTTATACTTGCTGGATTAGGAGATAGTTTTGCAGGATGCGCAACATGTGCTCGCGCGTCGAAAGAACGGCGGGGTCTCTCGCGAGACGGCGGGAAGCGTAGACAAAACGAGGAGGGTAAGGAACGAGAATCGGCAACCTCTCACGATTAAATACCACTGCTGTCTCGCTCGCGAATGCGATTTTAATAAAGAGAATAAATCATTTAAATTCAGGCGCGCAGGCGAGGGGCGAGGCGCGATGGGGCCCGGGGGAAGGGGAGGGGATACCTAAAACGGCAGTATGCGAGGAGGAGGCGAGCCACGGTAAGGGGGATGAATTGGCAAATAGTGTCGGAAGGGCTTTGCCCGTAAACCAGTAGTCTAAGCCAAACGCACTCTGCTTCGGATATAATGCGAACATCTTTCGACGATGTTTACTAATAAACTGTCAAATTTTAATTGGTGAGAAAAATAACTAGCTTAGGAACGTTCATGAAAAATTAAAAGATTCACAATTTTTTTTGCTGAATCATTGTACTATTTTATTCGCTGTAAATGTGAGTTTTGCTTGACGATAATGTTACAGAATTTTTATATAAAAATATCATGGTTTTAAGAGGAAAAATATAAAAGCTTTGAATTGCAGCAGGATGTTGCGATCTAATATCGCACTTACAGAAAAATAATAAAATAGTGGAACAACGAAAATTCCTTTGGAATTAAGAGATAATTTTCCATCTGATACACGCATCGTTAGCGTTGAAAAAACAAGGGGCAACCTATGTTTTCGAGTGTCGTGGACGAGATTGTAATGAACAAAGGCGTCGCAAAGTCTATGCGTGCCGGCCGTTCGTTCGCCCGTTCGAGAGAGAGAGCGAGGCGCATTTGATAAAATATCAGGCTGCGTCGTGCAGGCACAACGACCCCGGGCCCCGCAAAAGAAGGGCGGCTCTCGCGCCGAAAAAAATAGCGGACAGGAGAGAAAGAAAGAGCGCGAGCGCGCGAGGGAGATCGCGAGAGGGAGAGAGAACGGGAGAGAGAGCAAAGAAAGGAGCGGAGCGCGCAAAAAAGAACCGGTATGTATTTTTGCGTACCGAGGGGTGCATTTCGTTTGGCGATTATATAAAAGCAATCCGGTGTGCGATCAGCGCGGCGGTGTATTCCGTCTAGACGAAGTCGTCGCCGTCGCGAGTAGTCGTCGACCTCCTATCAAAAACATGCCCGCCGATTTGAAAAGGTGGCCTCGGCTTCGCCCCTTCGGCCTCTGGTGAAAGGCCAAGGAACCCCGGCCGACACAATGCTCCAAGAAATTAAAGTTTCGTTTCCTCGGCGGCGCGCTGGTTTATATGTTAAAAAAAAAAAGAGAGCGAAAGAGAGAAAGACGGAGAGAGAAGGGGGAGAGCTCTTCTAATCGGTATGTCGACCTACTGTATTTTTTCGATCGTTTCCATTCTCGTTTGCGTGAATCCAGGGGGGTCGTGGAGGAAGAGGGGAAAAAAACCCTTGAACGCGCATAACGGCGCGAGGAAGAGACCGCGGGGGGGAGATCGCCTTTATACCCCATCCCTTTGAGGCAACGTTCGGACCCTGATCTTTTGGGATATAAATTTGCAGTATTTAGGAAGCGGGGCATGTAACTAATGCTTTATTTCGATCAATTCGTACAAATTAAGCGTTGTTTAGTCTAACTAGTTTAAATATTTCTTTGCTTAAATGTGCAGCCTTTACAGGTTATAACATAAATTTTAATTAATGTTTTTTCTTTTGAACGAGAAGTTTGTATAACAAATAATTTAATAAAAATAACAATAATATAATTACTTATACAAATTTAATTAAACAAATTTTTCAAATGAATGTACAATTTTCTCTACTTGTTTATCGTGCGTTTAGAACAAAAGCTATATTAATTTTTTTACTAAATGTTCAGCTGAATACTTTTGCTACTTTTCATCTACTTGAAAGAAAGGAAGAGAGAGAGAGAGAGCAGACCTTCGGAAGCCGGCAATGTCGAATTAATAATTGAAATTGCTCGCATCGAATCTCCACGCGGTGGCCGATCGGTGGCGCCCCCTGGCGGTTCTCGTGAGTCTCCGCCGTGCCGGCTTCGATTATTACATGGCATTCCGCGGATGCCATCGCCTCGAATTTATCCCCACCCGCCTTCGGTCTTCTCGTCGACTCTACGGGGCTCGATACTCTCTCGTGCGGCGCTGTCCAGCTCTCGTCTCCACACCGACTGTCACTGCTCCTCTTTTTTCCGCTCCCCTAGCATCCCTCCGTTTTTCCGGCTTGAGTCATTGCTATATACGTGTGTGTATGTAATACACTTTTTTCCTCCACTGAACGTTGATCTTTTTAGCGCAGTAATCCCTCGGTGGAGCAAGGAATTTCCGCAGTGGATGCGGTGTGTATATATAGGTACAAGTGTCTCACACGGCAGTGTATCGAATTAAAGAAACATTGCTAAGGATTCGTTGTCCTTACTTGAATTTTAACACTTTTATGTTTAAGTGATCGTGCATTTTACAACTCGAGTATTACATTCACGTAATCACCTGTGATAAGATTCGAGTTATTGAAAAAATGTTTCCATTCTGCTTTACCATATATTCACAATGAATCAATAAATTTTAATTTACGTTTCAAATTAGCGTGTTCGCCGTTGCTTGACCTAAATAGCCGCCTGGCGTTTCTTTTCTTTTTTTTATTTAAAAAAGCAATTACCCCGCAGCCAAAAACCCGAGCTTGAAAAATCCATGAATACTAAAAAACAAATGATCGCAATTACAAACGGATGTACCCGTGACCCCCGTCCCCGGCAATCGTCAGTTTTAATCATCGAAAAACTGAATGACGCACGTTCTTGAATCTTGAAATAGCGCTCAGGAAGAGAGAAAAAGAGGCATGCTCAATCGAGTTCGAACCCTCCCGATAAATAATTTCCTCGGCGCGTAGGACGAACCCCCGCGTGTTTTAAGGTTACGTTAACCCAGATTTCGGGGGGCCGGTGGAAAGTTCAGGGCACGGCGCAGGGTCGAGAAAGAGCCGCCGGGGGAGGAGAGGGGACGGCCGCCTCCGTCCGCGCGCACTACGCCTATTTTCGGCTCGGCGAATCCGCGACGACGACGTCGGCCGCGGAATCGATCTCGCGGAGCCGCGCGACATCCACCTCCAGATGCCGCTCTCCGCGCCGCTGCCGACGCCGCTGCGTGCAGTGGTCGAGATGCCGCGCGAGACATCCTCGAAACTCATTCGAAAACCCACGTACTTACGGGCTGCAGGATCACTTTTTTCGCGATTTATTCGCAACTTTTACAAATAGCACTTTAGAATTTATGTTTAAAATCTAGCGCTTTCAGTTTTACAGCAAAGTTGCATGCTTCTAGCGCAATTTTCTTTGCTCTTGGTGCTCTGACTATGTGAAAGTGTGAAAAATTGGAAAAACCTTTTTATTCGAGTTAAAACAACAGCTGCATTAGCTCTATGAGGCTTAGTTTTATTCGAATCCATGGGGTTTTCACTGTTTCACACAATGAGAGTCCGATAGTATTTTACTGTTTCATATTTTTATAGGGAGGAAGAAAAGGCTATCCTTGCGTTAACAGATATCTATTTTAACTACTTTTTCACTGTTTCTTTTTGCCAGTCAAACATTTCTAACAAAACGAGGTATTCGATCATCCCGCAGAGTTGAAAACGCAAGTCCTAAAAAAAGCGTGCGATGGCTAAGAAAACGATTTGTAAGAGTGGCACTCCGGGTTGGAAGGAAGAAAAAGGGTAGCGGGTATATATAAGCGGAGGACCGACGCGCGGGGACGTCGATCCGACGAATAGAAACGGAAAGAGCCGCGCGGCGCGCTCTCGCGCCTGTTCCCACTCATTTCATTTCCGCGTTCCGTCACGTGTGAACCTCCTTTGCGGCCGGCGCAGGATGGACGGCCCAGAGATGACGAGAGACGAGGCACCGTTTGGTCAACGCTTTCCATTATTTTCCTTTCTCGTTCTTTCTCTTACTGCGCAGTTAGCTTTTTTTAAATCGTTCTCTTTTGCTTTATTAACAATTTACTTAGTTTATGATTTTTATTGTATTGATTAGTAAATTTTCGAAAGCTTGATATGTATCCCGCAATTAGGAAACTACACTTTTAAATGTGTATCAGTAAAACCTGATCGTTGAATTGCAGTCAGAATCGGGTTACTATTAAATTTAGTGGTGTTATTATCACTGAAATTTAGAGAGATTTCAATGAAAAATAATGCTTTCTGCAGTGAAAATAAGTCCACTGATAATCTTTCAGTTTCAGAATGTCATAGTCCTTGCAACAGATATCATGTACCAATTTTTATGCTTGCTGTCATTTCGTTCGTACTTTTTATCATTGGAAAAATTATTATCCAGTGCCCATTCCGCGTAATATTTCAATTCGGGGATTATTTGAATGTCGCACGTCATATTGTGCAATTTCAAACTTTCGTGATTTATTTAACGGCAATCGCTTCCATCGCATTAACTGAATTGGCATTCAATTGTAACCAATAAGAATAATATTGAGATTAAATTTTTTTTTATTTTCTTATTCGTTGATACTATTATTGCCCCATATTGAAACGGCTACCTCATTCATAACATATGGGGATGTTAAATCCCAATATCTCAAACTTATTCTAAGATACGTAACCCATCAATTCCACAAGTAAATAAAACATCGAATAAAGACTGCCCAGATTCAACATCCACTTACTGCTTAAAAAAATAGGAGAAAAATCTAGTCCAGAGTCAAAGGATCGCATAAAAGAGAGCAGACTTACTAGTCGGCGAAAATTCGCTGGGCAAGGGTGAGCGCAGCACAGCGTCTCGAGACGGGGCTCCCCTTACCTCCCCCGGCAGCCCGCGCGCGCGCGATATAATGTAAAATCCAACGGCGCGGAACGTGTACAGTTTGCTGGAAGTGCCAACTCTCGGGGCACCCTCTTCCTTTTCTCTCTCCGCCGGGCGGAAGGAATTGCCGGCGAAAAAGGAGTTGACGCTAAGAAGTTTCCCTGCATTCCCTCTCGATCTATGGGGCGCGTATAAAAGTTTACTGCCGCGGCGCGACCGGCGCGACCCTCCTCCTGCCTCCTTCTTCGGCGAGCTATCGGTCTGCACTGACTTGGTTAGGAATGACGGGATACCTAGCACCGTGGATCTTTGCACGAGTTCGTCTTGGGATTGATGATGGCTTGCTATCCGAGCAAATTTTTTTACCTACAATCCTCGAGCATGTACTTGAAATCGGATTTTGTAAAATATTGAAACGAGTAAATTTTTTACTTTTTATTATTTCCAGCATTTCTAATGAAATAGGTTCTTCACTTGTAAATTTTATTAAAGAAATATTCGTAAAGATTTAAAAATGTTTTGAACTGTTAAGTCAAATAAGAGTAAAAAAAATTAAACGTTTCATTAGGGCAATTACATTCGGTAAATTCTCCTCCTGCATCCTCAAAACAAGGTCCTCCAAAGTTGTACTCCTCTCGCGATATACCCCTGACGGGACGTTAAAAAACAGGGGCAAACTGGCTGAACCGATGCGCGTCCCACCTACAAGTCGCAATTGCCACTCAAAAGGCTCATTACCGCCGCTACGAAAGATAGGAATAGGCAGGCGGTAGAGAAATAAGAAAGACCACGCGGGATGAAAGTAGACAGGATCGACGACGTCGGCTGGGGTTGGTAGCAAAGAGACACTAATTTTCCAGGGGCTTGAGAGCGAGTGAGCCACTTTCCTTCCTTTTCTCGCGCCGCAGTTTTGAAACCCTCGAAAAAAGGGAGGGGCGCGTGCACAAAGATAAGCGGGCCACCCACTCATCTGTCCGTGCGTCCCCTTACTCCTTTCCAAAGACTTTATTCTTCCTTTCCTCGCTTTTTCTCGCGCGGCAGGCTTCCGTTGTTGCTGGAGATGCGGAAGGGTTGTTTTTGCCGCTCACCTGTTTACTCCTTTCATTTAGTTGAGCGGAGAGAAAATTGCGTTTGTTTCTTTAAGAACAGGATTTCGAAAATTAAACTTGCCGGCGACCACTTCGGTACAACGGCCAATTCTTGCTGGAACTGCCTTTTTAATTAGAAAGTTGGGAACAATTTTTTCTCATCTTATCTCATATTATCTCTTTGGAACAGTTTTCTGATCGAAGAATGTCGGAAGTTTGTTTCTTCTTGCGTATAAGTACGTCAATTACTAAATTACTAAATAGGTAATAAAAATTAGCATTATTAGTTTAAATTTTTTTTACAGCCTAGCGGACCGAAAATACAACTTTCCGACCTATGCCGTTTTCGAAAGATTGTATTTTCGGCCTCCC
>JAXIUT010000001.1:6249156-6300785 GCA_035586675.1 Eurytoma californica
CGGCAGTCGGCCCGGTACGACACATAGACATTCGCGTGCCCATGCTCGCACTTACGGCAACATCGTTCGCCGTTACAGTTCATAGTACTCGTCATAAGATCAAGAACGTAAAAGCCCAGCCGATCCCCAAAGCTATTTAGATGACGGTCCTCAAGTGAGCCGTAAAAAGGAAAACGGACGGTCAGGTGTCTAGACTCGTAAAGGAACTTTCTCTGGGTATTCCCGAAGGACGCTTAGGCCCAGGCGCCTCATTGTTTTTGGGGCCGTGTTTATGGAGACGCGCACGCAAAAACTCCCGCCGACGCGACTAATCCGACTCGACCCTAATCGCTCGTCCGTTGCTAAAATTTCCCTTTCGCACGGTCACGTCTTCGGTATCATGTCGGGAGGGGGTTATTTACAAGAGGAACTTGCGAAAAATTTTCCCAGCGAGGCTGTAAATCACGCGTCGCCGAAGAATTTTCGGCAACTTTCGCGCAAATCTTACTACATCATGGACGGCAACTATATCGTATTCACGGCGTCATTGTTTTTTCGTTTTACACGTGGATTACGCGCGTTATTAATCAATTGCAAATTTCTTATCCTTTTTAACCCAGACGATAAAAATTTTATGAATGATTTACACTCGGACGTAAATCCTCTGAGAACTCTTGAAGATTTACCTCTCGAGACTAATCTCTAGGAAAAATCGGTTCAAAAATTTTATATTCTTCAGTCGTCTGTTTTACCATCGTTTAACGGCCCTTCAAAATCCCACGTAAAATCGTGAACGTTGAGATCGAGGCCGCGCGCCACCGAAAAGGTACCACTGCGAGGAAATCCCGCGAAAAAGCGCGAGAGCTTGCAAGCAAATTCACCGAGAAAAAAAAACGCGGAGGGGAGAAGTACGTCCGGCTGCGCGTCTTTCCCTGGCTCCGACGAGCTGCAGCGCGCGCCGTAAAAGGGAGCCGAGAGGAAAAGGAATGTTGTTGTGCCGGGAGAAAATCAGGGCGCGGGAGAGCGGGAGAAGAGAGAAAGAGAGACAGAAGGGATACGATGCGCTGCCAAGAGAATGAAGCAGAGGCGTGCGTCCGCGAGTTTTCATACGGCTACGCAAAATCGATCAGCTGCAGTGATATAATGTTTCGCCAATATTTCTGTTGTATTTGCAGATGGTCGCGAGTAGATGGTTTTTTTTTAAATAATAGAACCGATAGTGAACATTATGAAATTCTTTTACTAAGTTAAACACATTTTTTCCTATTTATAGACATAAATGTTTAGGTATTATCTTTAGATAAGATTAATTTCTAAGAAAAACTTAATTGAACATACGATATTTAATATCGTTTTAAATTTTATGCTGTGCTGTAAATTGCTTTTTTTCATGTCGTCAGCTAGTAGTTTTAAATTAATTTTAACGCTCTACGTACCGTATAACTTCATTATAAAGGACAAACAATTTATAATTTTTCCAGAAATTCGAATTTAATACGTGGCTGATTTGATAATAAAAACTTTAAAATACGATAGCTCACGACCATTACGAAATTTTAAATGAAGTTTAAAGGTAAATAATTCGCTTAAAATTAACCGCGTAAAAATTCAGTTATTGTTACTGATCTCATTTTTCATCAGTACATCCGATGTAACTTCACATTTGTAAATATCCAAAAGATCGCATAGCAACTGTGCATAAAAAAAGGTGAAGGGAGTTAGTTACCCGTCGAAAATCGTTTCATAAGACAGTCGCGCCGCTGACGTGCAACGCGACGCGCGCAAAAAAGGCGTATCGCTTTTCTTGGAAGCCATAAGCTCGAGCTTTCGCTGCGGTCTATCGTTCTCTCTTCGGCGCGCGACGCGCAATCGTAAACTGCGGCTCGTAAATTATTTTGGCGGTAACCGCTGAGGGAAACGCGCCAACCAATTGACGGCGGTGCGCGAAAGTCCACCCTAATATTCACCGCGTGCAACTTGTTGTCGCAAACGAGTTGAGGATAATCTTGACGCTTGGCGATGCGAGTGCGTTAATTTGTTTACAAATTTTATTTTATCAAGACGCGACCTATAGTGAATACAACACTTCAACATTTTTTAACAAATTATTCTACAATTTTACGAAATGGTCGAAAAAATGTTTAAAAAAAAAGAAAAGAAGTGATCACTTTATACAGAAATATAAAAACTGCAGAATTTCAGTACAGACCACAAGTTCTAAATGTATCTTCAAGACAAGTTTCAGTTTTTCAAAGTAATTCTTATGGTCGGTTTATAAAATTCAAATAATAAATTATATTTTCAAAATGACTGCTTATATTTGTATCTCAGGTAAGTTACTCACTTCCGAAGCATTTACTAAAAATTTAAAAGTGTAGCTACAGCAACACGTTTCTGTGGATTTTACAACACCGCAGGGCCAAGTCTAAAACATAAACGCCATTCTCAAGGGAAAATTCTTTGCGTCACGTTAAAAGTCGCATCTCCTGCTTACGGCGTCGAAAAAAACGCGCCCTTCGCTCAGGAGTCCGCGTCGCAGAATTATTGACGAAAAATTGACGGGAACGCTCGGCGGAGAGAAAAAAGGTCTCCCCGCGGCAAAAGACGCGCCCGCCGCGCTCGCTCCAAGAGGGAAGGAGAGAGACGGAGCGAGGGCAAGGGACGCGCGCCTACTACGCCGCGAGTATGCACGAGAGACGGCGTGTGGTCGCAATCGCTTGCAGTTCACTCACTTCTCCCCCCACCCCCCGCGCTCTCCCTTCTACCGTCCCGCGCGGCGTGTGTTGATGCACTTCCCCCCACCCCCGCTCGCTTACGCTCGAGTGACTGTAGTAGTGCGTAGTAGTAGCAGTTGTAGTAGTAATGTAATGTGCGCGCAGCTGAAGCTCTTCGGAAGTGGGAGGGGAGAGAGGTTGTAAAATACCGGATGTATTTTACGCGACGCGATATTCTTTATACCGGGTATTTTTAACACCGAGAAATATTGCGAGGATTCGCGTCGGCTGCTATTCCTAACGAAAGCACGAACGAGAAAACGAAAAATGGGAGGATTAAGGAGCATTGTTTACTTCGATTTTTCACAGTACGTAGGTTTTTATTTTAACGTAGAGCCTGTTGTTTATTACCTGTTTCTTATTCGAGTGCGTACTCCCATATTTATATATTCCTATTGCGACGCTTGAAAAGTTGTTTACGATAAGGCGTGAAACGAAATTCACTGTTAATCCACGGTCACTTGCTGGCCTTAAACTTGTTTACCGCGGTACGCTAGTGCGCATTGCAGGTTTCTCAATGTTTTTCTCCGAACCGAAATGCAGTAGAGTTGCTCAAACAGACTATACCAGCTCAAAAAAAGTGGCTAAAGTTAACAAAACTCGAGCGCGCGTCCAACGCGACATCCGCGCGAGCCACACAGGAAGTAAGCATAAAAAGGGGAGAGGGGCAAATTGAAGCTCCAAAATCTTCCGGAGCCATTTCGGAAAAACTTGAAAAATATTGCGAAGACACGCGGCCGGAGGGCGAGCGAGATGTGTACGTACGAGAGCGAAAGAGGAGAAGGAGAGAAAGAAAAACAACGGCGCAGAATGCGATAAAAACGAGGCAAGGGGGAGAGAGAGAGAGGCGTCGGCCGATGCACTGCGCATGCGTACTGCGCATATGCCGCCGCCGAGCCGAGTCACTGAATGAACCGCTTCCCTCCTCCGCTACAACGCCGTCCCTCCCCCTCCCTCGCTCCGCGCCCCGGCGTGCCGGCAACATTTCCGTGCACATTTTCTCCGTCTCCGTCTAGCGCGCGAGCGCGTGCTTTCGAAGCTTCGCGTGAGAGAGCGTGAAAGGGCGAGAGATGGAATGCACGCTGACGTATTTGCGCCACGTCATTTTCCACGGCAGCCCGGCTCTTTATCGCGCCGCTGCGGACTGTTCGTTTCCGAGCTTCGACTTCCTCTTGCGATTCTTTTCCACATTCGATAGTAGGTGCTACGAAAGCAATTTTTGTTCCCTCATCGATTCGTAGGGTATCCGATTATCTAAACGTGTACTACAATGGAAAATGCGTGCCGAGGGGGAAGCGATGGATTTTCACGCGTAGATCGAACGCGGTTACCGCGAGACATAAATAAATCATCCAGGAGATGAGATGCATTAATCATCGGATTTTGTGAGGCGGTTTTTGGATGCTTGACGAGAATCGCGGGAAAATCGCGGCGAAACATTTTCGGGAGCATGTATCTGCAACGGCGTGTTTTGAAACAGAGGCCAGTGACATATGCTCGCTCGCCTCCGGAATATGCAGCTGCTGTCGTGCACAGTGCGCCGTCTCCCTTATTCTCCCTCTCTCTCTCGCCTTTCCGCTACTCTCGGCGTTCGTTTTTAAGACATACGTGTCTCCCAGTTGGCTCTTCTTTAATCTTCACTTTTTTTGCAAAGTCCAGTTAAGATAGTCACTAATCTGAAGTTATGAATTTTAATTAAGTTTGTTTTTTGTAAATTGAGAAGTGGACGATGAATAAAAACTGATGCAATTAAACTACTATTCTAAATACGCGTGCAACCTAAAGCTTTGAGCGAACGTAGCGCAAGTTCATCAACCTAACTAAACATAAAAAGTTGCATCGCGGCCCGTCCCAATAATTCTGGTGCACGTCAAAGGGAAAAAAGGAGCATAACAATCCGACGAATTGAAAGAATAAGGGAGGGGGGAGAAAAAGCCGAGCGAGACAAAGGAGTCGCAGCCTCAAAACAAACCGCTCTCTCGCATTCGCCACGCAAAAGTGTGACCCGCGCGCGCGGGCGATACCTGTTACACTCGAGCGTGTATCCCACACTGAGAACGTCAGTCTTAAAAAATATGCAGCCTCCCCTTCCCTTCGGGCTGCAGGGGGACGCGCGAGCTGCAACGTCTGCCTCGGAGGTTTGTTGTGCCGCGTCGGGTTTGGGTCGGTGGGTGACACGTTTCGCGGCCGACGCCGCACACTCGGCCGCGCGCACGTGTGCACCGCACACGCACACGCTCGCGAGGCGGAGGAGCGCAGGGCCGCTCGGGGTATTGATTTGTGGAGCGCGAAAGCCCGGCCTCCGCCCTTCTCTTGCGCCGAAAGAGAGGCCAGCCACCCTTCCACGATCCGGAGCACGAGGCGTTCGACGCTTTCTTTCTCCCCTGTACGCGCCCGTGTGCTTTCCTTTTTGTACGCGGCGCCTTTGCCGTGCATCCCCGCGAACTTATCCGAATATCGGACATTATATCGCTACAACTATATACAATTGTAAATGAAAAGTTACGTGCGTGGCACTTGTGCGATACATTATTTATTAAACTAAAGGATGGTTATTCTACTTGTAGACAGTATAAATACTGCTCCGTGTCAGCGCTTATTATAACTTTATATGTTCGGTGATTGGCATTTTTTTTTTAACTACTATTATCTTACCGTCGTTGTCGTAATTTATAGTGTAGGTGTGGAATATTGTAAGAAATCCGCGTCTTCCTTGTTATAGGAATCTTACCTCGCGCCGTTGCACTGACGTGTCGATTCGCAGTTGATTTTGTGCGTACACGTCACGAGCACTTTCCTCGCGGAAAATCAAAGGGACGGTCTCTAAAAAATTCGCTTTAACGTTTTCCCTTTGGTCTGCTCTTTCTCCCCTCTCTCCGTCTCGCCTTGGGCGCGCCTCTTTTTTGCACACGCGCTCCTTTCGCTTTCGCTCGCACGTCTCGCACTTTCCATTGTCTGTCGGCAGGGTGGATGTAGAGGGGAGCGGGCTTCTCGAATGTATCCTTTGGGTGGGTCAGGGCCGACGACGACGGCGGCGGTGGCGGCGGCCAGGGACCCGAGATTCGCGGGAGGGGAGGCACGCATCAGAAGGGGAAGAGGGGCAAAATGTAGAGTTCGTAAAATCGAGGTCCTTGCACCCTGCGCTCGCATGGTGTGCCCCGCACGAATGGGGGAAAGAGAGAGAGGGTGCGTCGCGCCGAAATTCGAGCCGTTTCCACCTGGTTCTCGGGCTGTCTCTCCCGTGCGCTCGCTGCCCCACTGTTGCCTACGGAGCGGGGGGTGGGGCGCCCCCATTCCCCCGGACAAGGGGGGACAACTCTTAAATTAATAGGCGAGCGTTAACAAGCTTCGCGCGAGAGGCAGCGCCGTTATGCATTATTTATTACGATAATTAGCTTGTTTATTGCCTTTTTATTCGAAGGCGCAACGTGTAATTTCTCATCGAGAAAAACAAATGGTCAGCGACCACGTCAGCTTATCCTCCCCATGCTCGCTGTCATCGCACACAGCGCGCTTTTTCTTTCCTCGGAAAATCTCGTGCGATCGCGTAGGCTCGAGGCCTCTTGATGGTTGACTTCCTACTCTGAATTTAAACTAACTGCAGGGAGTGGATTTTTCGAAAATTTTTTACCCGAGGAAAATCCTCGAGCCGATGCGCAAGAAATCGGCGGAAAATAGAAGACACTTTGTGGGTGTGAAGTCCGTAAGAGGCCGACGAGGACGACGAGTTAATTAACAATTTCTGTGCGCTTCACTTCAAAGGCACACTCTTAACACAAAGAGTCCAAAAGAACAAAAAAGAAAAAGTGAAAATTCTTACAAGAAACTCTCCGGTGTAAAAATAAAATAACAAGATAACCCAGAGTGGTAAGAAAAAAATACACTCGAGTAAAAAAAGTAACGTTGCATAAAAATGGTTTGAATTATTAACAGCCACCGATTAATAAAGTCTTAAGCTTTTGCCACCCTCTCTTATTAATTTACGCGGGGAGCGCGCGCGGCGCGGGTTCTCCCATCGACATGCGTTTTTACGCGCAGTCCCCCGCATTCCGCGGCGTCGACGTGTTCTCTCTCTCTCTCTCTCTCCCTCTCTCGAGGGAAAAGATGCGAGCAAAACAAAATTTCGCGCGTAAAGAAGCAGAGGAAGGAGCTTGCGGGGAGGGAGAATCCCGAAGTAAACAAGTGCAAGAGCGAAGGACGGCACTCGCCAGGGAGAGGGAAGAGCCGGTCAGTGCATTCGGTGCATTCCAGAGCCGTCTGCGGGAGAGCGTGGGATAAAAAAAAAGGAATAAAATCGTTCGCCAATGCGATTTATGCGTTGCTTGTTTTGCGTACAAATTTTTTATTTTTCTAATACTTTTTTCGAATTTTAAAATGTTTTACCGTATCGAAAAAAAGTTAAACTTAATGTTATTGCGTCTGATCAATTTCTTGTTTGTTAATGATGTAAAAATATTTTAACGAGAAAAGTAATGATAATTAGTGGAGTTCGAAGAATCAATGACGATTTTTTTATTCGCGGATGCCAATCGAGTTTTCAGTTCATTCTTGTTTCTTTTATAGTAACCGTTGGTCGTTTGTAAGCTACAACTGTCAATTAAGTTTCAATCAAATTACAAATCGAAAGCTCCGAAGAAAAATAACTTGTAAATCTCAGGTGCACGGAAAGCGCAAGGCATTAAATCTTAATGTCCGAAAAGCACGAGAGATTCTGCTTCTCCGCATAAACGCAAAACACCTGCAATCCTCTGGAGAAGCGTGAAAATCGACCACCCATCCGCAGAAATTCGCCGCTTGTCGGTGCGATCCGCGCGATCTCGATTCCCCCCACCCGGCACAGAGATCGGGAGCATTATCGCCCGCGAAGAAAAAGGTCGGGGAGCCCCTCTCGTTCTCTCGCTATCGGGGCGCTGGTAGCTCGCCGATTCTCTCTCTTTCTCGTGGACCGAGGCAAAAGGAGGAGGGGGAGGAGGAGGAGGAGGAGGCGGCAGCGGAGGTACCGGGAGGGGGAGGAGAGGGCGACGGACGCAAACCGCATTCCCGACCGTGACCTTCGCTAGGACATCGCCACTGCTGCCCTATCCTTCGCCGGCGGCGGCGGTGGTGGCGGCGGCCGTGTACCCCCGTTTCCTCCCGCCACGCTCGCTCGCTATCTCGCGCGCGCTCGGAGATTCCTCCGCGCCGGCTCCTTTCTTTCGCGAGCCGCTCTCGATGTTTATTTGTCTAATGAGAGCGTCGGAGGTGCTCGGGCATTTTTTGCGATGATCCGAGTCGATAATAATGTGGATTGGGGACATGGGGACGCGCGATTGTTAAATCAAAGGGATAATTCAGATTTTAGATGGAGATTGGCAAAACGATAGCTAATCATTTATTGATTTAAATTAACGTGGTAATTAAAGAGAATTTGTGAGCTTCATTGGAGAAGATCCAGTTATCAATTTGATTATTAAAACATTTTCTGCGGATACAATTTTTATGAAAATTTTCGTGCTTTAAATTCACATTTGCCTAATTGCATCTAAAGAAATTTACTAATTAATTATTTTTTAAAGGATTTTTTTCTGACTAACTTCATAAAAATAATATATAAAATTCATTAAATTTAAAGCTGCTCTTTCATCTCAAAATATATCCGATGAATTTCTGCATTAGAAAAAAGGTGTACCTTGGCGATAACGGTATCCAGAGGCTCATAAGTAAGAGCAGTTCGCGAGTGCGCTACGCTTTCGCTGCAACGATAAGTTCCTTATCGCTTTGGGAAAGCCGCGCGCGGAGGCGAGAAGTGCCGGAAAGAAGTAGAAAATGCCCCGGGGGAGAGGAAGGAGAGGCGGACGCGTATGCTAATTGGAGCGGCGAGCCATTGGACGACGCGTGTTAACAAGGCTTCCAGGTAAGAACTCGCTGTTTTTCTTTGTGCAAATCCGCAAGCGGACTTTTGCTCCATTTCAAATTCTTTTCTCTGCGATACCCTTTTTTCTGTTCTCGGTATCTACCGAATCGTGGTTGATGAAGCCGCCAGTGGACGGATTTTCTTTTTACCTAAATGAGCCGCGAAGGAGTTTGTACTTTTTCAAAGGAGTTCGAAAGTTAATTTGACGTTTTCATTTTATTGAGTTTGTATGCGCAATTTAGTCATTTACTCGAGAGTATCGCGAATGTTGATTATATCTACTTACATTAAAAGAAACCAGGTAGGTAGAGTCATTCATCTTGCATCATCCACTTACCTAGAACAAAAAAAATTCATTGATTAAAACCTTCAATATAGGAATGGTATTGACTTATTAATAAAGTGACACGATAAAAAGAGAATATTTTTAATAAATTTAAGGCTGAAAGGAAATAGTTCATCTCCGAAAAAGAATTTTTTTAGGCTATTTAGTAAAACCTCACATAAAAAAAAACAAAAAAATAAAGGCTAACAATGCGTGCGATAGAAACTGTCGGCATCGAACAACTAGCAACCCTAAGAAAATCTATTATTCTGATTGCTTTTCAACGCAAGCGAACCACCAGACAATTAGTCGTTAAAAAAAAGATGACAGCGCCGTAGACAATATCCTCAATCACGAAATAGACTCGTTCTCATTTTACTTTTTCCATCTCTCGTTAAAAAAAAAAAAAAAAAAAAAGACAACCGACTGAGCGGGAGCAAGAGCAAGAATTGGCGGTCCATCCAAAAACGCGGTACTCCGCGGGAAGGATTTCTCGCTCGTCTACTTTGGCCGATTGAAATGCGCGCCGGCGAAGTTTTGTTACCGAGATGAGGCGCTGGAGAGGGGGGAGCCCCCCCGGGCCAACAATGGACGAGATTTCGACTTACATTGTGTCGCTCGGCCGTGCGCACGTAGGTGCAAGATTAGGGATAGCCGCCACGGGAGCAGCTGCCGCGAGCGGCTCTCCTGGCCATTGACCGAACTCTCTTTCTTTTTGCGAGCGTACGCAAAAATAATACGCTAGTCGTCGTGGAGTACGTTGAGTCTGGACGAAAAAAAACAGGCAGCCAATCGGCACTCCTTTTTTTCATTTCGATATTTTCAATTCTTAAAGTACAATGAAAAAATATAGCGTGTACAGTCTACATTTAGTGGAGTTCTGTTAAGAGGGTACGGAAATTTCTGAAATAAATTCAACGATTAAGAGAGCGCGAGACTAGATCGACCGTCGCAGGTCGAAGATCACACAGACGGCGGCGGCGTCAGGGGACGAAAGAAAAAAAAAGGAGCAACCGAAAATAGACGGACCGGCGGGGCTCTAAGTGGGTCGTCGTAGTCGTCTATGTCGTGGAATCTTCGCCGTCTCGTTCTGAGAATGGGAACAAAAGGAAGGAAGAGGTGGCATGACCGGCGCGAGCCCGGATCTCGCTCCTTTAACATACAATTGCTCGATGCAGCCCCGCAGTCGCCCGTTTGATTAGCTGCCGTTCTCGCATATTGATAAATGCGCTCTTCGCGGGCGGAGCATTGTCATCCTTTTTTTTTGCGGAAATATACATTTTTAAGTCAGTAAAAATCATTTCTTTTGCGCTTCGCGCGCTCAAATTTCCTCTTATGTATCTATTTACTCAAGCGTATAATCCATTACAACTTTTGAGGTTAGAAAACTTTTTTAATTTTGGCGCCATTTAGTTCAACCGGATATACTAAACCAATCAAATCGCGTTTTTAAATACTTCACAACATCTTGCCATCGATTTTTTAAGAGAGGTTAAAGTAGTGGAAGCACGTTGACAAAGTTACTAATTTTCTGTTTAATTCATGAGACACTTGTGAATTTCGTGGAAAGATATTTATTGAAAAATATTGATATAATAAAAGAAAACGGAAGTAGCGACGAAAAATGACGATTATAAAATAATAAGTTTAAAAGTGCGTGTCTCGCGCTCGACTAAATATCAGCGACATTCTTGCGGGAGAGCAAGCGGCGCGCGCGACGTACGACGGGGTCCTCGCATTCCTGAATGAGGCGGCTTGTTGGGTCGTTGACTCTGTTTCTCTCTATCCTCCTCGCTCTCGTTCCCTCGGCACCCTAACGGCGGCATCCTCTCCGTTCCTCGAATCCTGGCGAAACTCCGCTTGTCCAGTGCGAACCAACAAATGCGTATGTACATATTTTTTTATTATTCCACTCGTCGACCCATCGATTGATTAAAATTTCGCCGGCACGAGAGATACGGCCGAGTCGAAAAAATTAGCAACCAATCGCAGACACAACAAAGCCAATGGCCCCCTGAAGAGTCCGTTATACTGATACGACTATTTTACTACTCGGGTTGAGTTTGTTTTTTTTTTCGTTGTACGAGCGAAACTTTCCTCGTACGATGTTTCTCCGCCTTTTTTTCGCGAACTCGCGTGAGAACGAGAGGGAGCACGAAACGTCCACTTAAGTTTCGGAGTTTGCCACTGAGCGAGGATGAATGAATCGACGAATTAAATCAATTCCACCGCGTCTTAGTCTTTTTGTAAAAAGAATTTGTTTTCTGAAAACGATGCGCGGTGCACGGTACTTATAACGTTCGGCTTTAGTTAATCGATTGGCGATAGAGTAGTCGGTAAGTGTAAGGCAAGTGTGCTAGTCCCCCGTAAATTATGGAATTCTCCTTCGGCCAGACTGTCGACCTTTTGTTCATGAAAATTTAGCAAAGCGACCGGTCTAAAATATGCGTGTTAGCACTCTCACGCGGAAAGAGAGTGGGCAGCGCGCGTCGCATGAATGACCGGCGCGATTCGCCCGTGACGTCACGCGCGTGCCGCGCGACGACGACCGTTACGTGACCGATTGGCGCGAGCCGCTCGCGGCCACCTGCTGCCGCCCCGCTTCCCTTCCGCTACTACCCCGTTCTACGATTGTTCACAATTTCGACCGTTTCGCCTCAAAACTCGACGTAGTTCTGATTTAAAACAAAATTTTCATAACTCTGAATTTAAGATAAATTTTTAAGAAACTGCACTCAGGTAAATTGAGTAATAATAAGAGTGCAGATTAATTTTAAGAATCCGTCAGTAGTAAAGTTGTAATACGGAACGACTCGATCAAATTTTCGCTGCATACTATCCGGAGGGTGGCGAATCCGGAGCAAAGCGACGATAAACGATAATAAAAAAAGAAGGCAGGCAAAGAAGAAGATAGAAAAGGACGAAGAGGGGAAGCACCTCCTTTACGATGGAGGTCCGGTATGCACCAGACGAACTTCCAAGGAATTTCCTTCCCCCCTCCTTGTAGTCGCTCATATTTTTGCTCCTCTCAATGAAGGGTCAACTAAACGCCGTCATCCCGCGTTCCATCCAGGCCTCCTCCACCGCTGGCTCGCCCCTAATCAGCCGGGCGTTTTTGCCCGCGCCATCGATCAATTCGAAAGGAGCCGCGTACACGTGTTATAACGAAGCCGGGCTTTAGATCCTCGCGCGATGATAAATCTCGCGGCCCTGACGAGAGCGAAATTCATTCAGCGGCGGTCGCGGCGTGCGTATGCGCCTGCGCCGCGATACAAAAAAAAGGAAGTCCGGCCTGGGAGTTAGCGTACGAAACTGACGAGAAAAAAGAGGACGTCGACGGTGTTCAAGTTAGAGGAGGAACGATAAAAAAAGAGAGAGAAGAGAGAGGAAAGAAGAGAGGCGAGAGAAGCGCCGCAGAGGAGGTATATGCAGGGTTCGTTGCACCTTTGGCTTGGCGAGCGAGAAGCGAGATAATAAACTGGTACAATGTGTTTGTTTCGCTTCGTCGGGGCTCGCGATGCAGTTTAACATCTATCTCTCTCCTTCTAACTCGGGCCCCCCTTCGACGTCCGCGGTTCCGTGGCTCACGTGAGATTCGGTCGCGCGGAATTGAGATAGAGATTATAAAGGCCCCCGACGTTGGGGTCTGTGCCGCAAAGAGTAGACGACGACTACGGAGAGAGAGAAGAGAGAGAAAGAAGGAGAAGAAGCGAAAGACGAGGAGGGACGGTAGCTCTCCTTCTCTCTTTCTCTCCGCGTTCTCATGCATTCCGCTCCGTCATGGCGGGGACTCCGAGTCTCCCTCTCTCTTTCTCTCCTACCTTTTTCAATCCTTTTCCTCTCGCGTCCGGTGGAAAGGAAGAGAGCGAGAGAGAGACGAAGATAAGGATGGGAAGAGGCGGGAGGGGAGGGGGGCAGAAGCGCCCAGTGCACTAAATGCGACTCCGCGCGCGAGGCGCCCGCTCTCACGCTGCTGCCGTTCGTGGAGCGGCCCCTCCGCTTGGGCCCTTTCTCTCCCCGCCGCGGCTTTTATCTCTCCGCTCTCTCTCTCTCCTCTCTCTCAGGCCGCCGCCGACGTAAACAAGCACTCGGCGAGAGGGCTCAACGCGCCGGCGGAGCTTAGGAGAGAGAGAGAGGGGAGGCCGGCGGTCTAAGCGAGTAACGATCTCAAGGAGTGAGGCGGCGCGACGCCGACCATTGGCTCCGGCTTTTCGGGAGCGATTGCAGGGTGAGAGAATTTCGCGAGCGAAATTAAGGGCGACGATTTCTTTCTCCTCTCTCGCTCTTTTTAGAGGAGAGCCGCGAGGAGAGGGGATCATCGACCGTGCGAGGAATTCCACGGGGACGGGCAAAAAATTCGGGACGGATCGGCCTGCGCGTTTCACCGAGTTCACTGCACCGCGTCTAAATTCTAATTTGCAGCCGCACGCCCGGCCGGGCCACCAGATTCTTCTGCGAGGGGTGGATTTTGGGGATAGGGGCGCGCGTTGCATCGGGCCAGGTCAGCGCGGTTGCGCGGGAAGCTTAGAGGGCCCGCCGAGCTTAGACGCGTCAACTTTTTTTTCCCACCGCAGCGGAGAGAGCCGCGACAACAATGATAGCGGGGATCGAGACAGGAGAGGGCGAGCGGTCCGAAGCCGCGGAGAATGAGAGAAACGCGAGTGCAGCGCGTGTTTGCATACGCCACGCGGGAGCGATGAACTTTTGAAGGTTCATGCCGCGCCACGGCTCCCTCGCGAAAATCCCATTAGCGCCCGCACGCACACGCACGCGCGCGCGCATTGTGCCTCTTCTCTCTCGCTCAACGTCGCGAGTTGCAAGAGTAAATTCTTTTTCCGAAACTCCCGCGCTTAATACAGCGAGGAAAAAAGCAAATCATTTTCTTTATTAAATTAAGGGCCGCTGAGGCGCTACTGCGAGAAGATAAGTGACGGAGGGCGCGCGAGTGAAGGCGTACGTACGGCTCAAGTTCGAAGTGCGTATGGAAGCCGAAGGCTCGGGGATTCGAGGACGCGCCCCGAGGACGGCATTCTTCGAGTACCTGTCCCTCGGCTCGCTCGCTTCCCTCCCTACCCCAGGTTCACGTTCACGCGAGCAACGACCCACTCGAACGGCCGTAAAGTCGCACATGCGCACCGGCCCCGTTGCGGCTTTCGAACCGCGGAAATTCCACCCTCGGCTTTTTCCCTCCACCTCGGAGCGCTCGCACCTTTTTCTCGAGAATCAAGGCCACCCGCGAGGGGACACTTTTCAAAGGCGAGGCTTGAGATCGGTGCTGGCCATGAGAAACCCCCGACATCTTTCAATGTTGCCTTGCGATCTTGACTGTTACTACTTCGCGAAATTTAATTTTACGTTTGAAGGTCAAACGTGCTGATTTAGTGCTTCGACTGTCCAAAAATTAAAGATTTTTTTTCTACCGGTTTTTTATCATGGGCAAAAGATTCTATGAGCGTTACAACCTTTCCGTTACTATAGCTTTTTGTGGAATATTTATCGATTAATACGGCTAAAAAAAGAAATTTCTGAACTTATGATACTTAGTTGCGGTGGTAATTGTGGTGAACAATTCATATTAGATATTGTTATATAACGAAATAGTGATAAACCGACTGCGGGCCATTATTTAGAATTCAGTATTGCATTAATTAAACTCTAAATTTAAGCCATTTTTTAAATAAAACCATTGATATGTACAAGAGATGTTAAAATTAATCCCACTACTAAAGACTCGATTATGAAATTGTCAAAATTAAACACCCAAAAAAAATGCCTCCCATCCATTGTCGGCTCAATAATAAATCGACCTACTTGCTTTTATTGACTGCAGGCGCAAGAAACGCGAGTTCCGCGAAATCGTTCGCCGACAACGTAACCTTCGCTATCATAAACAAAACAAACGCACGAGCGAACAAACAAGTCCGTAATCGTCTGATTAGTAAAGACGCTAATATTCCACTTTGCCTTCGGCTCGAATGGAATCATTTAATTCGCCCTGCCGGTTTGCTCGTTGAACCGAGCACCGCACATCGTCCAGCGACACTTTCCCACTCGCGAAACGCAAGAGGACGAGAAGAAGGAAATAAAAAGACGTCACCGTTTCGTCACGTTCGAGACCGAAGCCGATGAACCCTCGTCGTCGCGGGGTCCGCTGGTGTACCGCGAAGCCGGGGTTTCACCCCGCCAATGAGCGATAAAAATTTCGACAGCAGAGTCGTTAACTCGCGTGACTCGGTCCGGAGCCGAGCGAGGAGTCGCGCAGCTCGGCAGGACGATGACGCAAGCGGATTGGATTGCCCGCGTGCTCGCGTCGAGCTATGTAAATATATAGGAAAGGAGATCGCGAGGCGCGCGAGTCGCGAGGAATTGATTGCTCGCAGGAATATCGAGCCTCGCGATCTTCGAGGACGTTTTCCGCGAGGATCGTACTTTGTTTTTTAAAGTTTCATCTCCATCAATTGACTATTATTTTTTTCGTGAGTTATTTTATGAACCTACAGAAAATCTCGATCAATCAACGAAACGACGAACGAAAAAAAAATGGAAGGCGGCCGCCTATATTTAGCGGCGCGACTTGAATAAAACTTCCGACGCTCATTAACACGAGTGTACGCGGTTTATCTGGAACAAATGGCGCGGCGTACTAGTGCGACGCGCGAAAATAAAGCAGAGCATTTTTTTCTCTCGAGGCGACGCCGCCGCCGAAACAAATGGAGCACGAAAGACGGGGACAGGAAGACGAGGAAAGGGAGAATCGGCTTACGGGATTATCGCGATATTGCATCCGGTAAGCGAAGCGGATTCTCGGGACACGCGGGGACTCGTCCTCGTCCCCGTCGTCAGGCTCTGATGACCTTTAGAAATGCAGACGGACGAGCAGAGGCTCCATTTTCCGCGCGTGCATTACGCCTAGGAGCGACGTTTCAATTCCGAAAAGGGCGCGACCCCGATTCACGCGGACGTTTTCGCGGATCACGGTCACCCCCTCTGACGCGTCGCACCGCGAATTCCCGACTAATTTAAGTGCCTGACGCGCCTGACGGCGACCCAATTTTTTTCCAACTGGCACGCTACGCAGCGACGGCCCGACATTTTTTCGTTTGTTACCCGAAAAATAGGGGTTTAATAGGATTGTCAACCAGGAAAGCAATTTTACGTAAAAAATATTCTTTTTTAAACAGAATGTATGATGACTTTAGAGAATCATAATTTTTTTAAATAGAAGATTTTTCGAATTCGTGCTTCGAAATTTGAATCTAATGATTTTTCACTCACAGGAATATAGCGCAAACCTTTATCATATTTATTTATGAGTAAAAAACTCCTTTGAAAGGATCGTTAACTCTTAGTTGAAAGGATCGTTAGCGAAACAGCAATAGCACAAAGGTGTCAACGTCAAAATAAAATACGAATCGAAAGTTTACTACCCTCCACATTTTCACAAGAATGTAACTTAACGGTAAGTCAAAATGGCGCGAGTGCCTCAGGAATTGCATTGATTACACGTGCTCGAACAACCGTTTTGTGCCGTCTCCAACTTGCGTAAGTAAACGCAGCACGTCAAAACCTTTTCCCACGGGAAAGAGCAATCGGCCTCTGCATCTACCTCTTTTTCTCTCGAAACTCTGCCAAAATTGGAGGCGCCGCGCACGTCGTACAGCGCACCCGCGAGCAAAAGAAAAAAAAATGTCGGGTAAAGACTAAGGAGAACGATATATGCAAATAATCGAGGACATGAGAGCCACTGGCCGAGGCGCGACGGGGGAATACTGAATCCGAGGCCGAAAATTCATTCATAATGAGTCGCCGCCGCGCGCTCGCCGGGCTCTCCTCGCGTGGGAAAGGAAAAAAGACATCCCCGCGCGCGCTCAGCACACTCGGCCTCTCCGGGCGTCTTCGGCCGATGACGCGCTTCTCTCCGGCCTCCCTCCTTCTCGCTCCCTCTCTCGCGCACGCTCGAATCTCGAAATTCCGCGAGCTAAATTCCCAAGCTCCGGCGCTCGCCCCACTCCCGAGTATCGCGCCGCCTGCGCGGCATCGCTTTATTGAATACGAATGGATATTTATGCGATATTAACAATCGCGGCGTTCTTCGACAAACCCAGTGCGTCCTTTCGCCTCGTTCTGTCTTTTTATTCTTTTTTTCATTCCAACGGATTTCGAACAAATAAACGCTGCCTTTGTGCTCGTCACCGACCACGTGCTCGTCTGCTCCGAAATTTTCGCGTTAATTACTCGCGCGGCTGTGAAAATCCATGTCGCGGAAAAAAATAGATCGGCCGTCACTCGACATCCGAGAGGCGCAGTTTTATACGTTTTATACGTCCGCCTCGTTCTTATATTCCTTTTCACCGAATTACAAGGTCGTGAGAATCGCCAGAGACGGCGTATAGTGCGCCATTGTTTTTCGTTTACGAAGAAGAGGGACAACGGAGGAGTGGAGTAACGGAGACGCTGTCTTGCGTGTATTGATTTAATGCTCAAGGTCTTTAACCCTTTAGCCAGGGGGGAAAGAGAGAGAAAGAGATGCGGAGAAGCGCGACTATCGCGCACTATTTTTTTCCTTTCTTTATTCACCGCGGCCGTTTTCCTCTCGCCGAAGCTCGCGGCGTAGAACGCTTTCTGCGCACTTGCGCATGTATTTCAGCCGCGTAAACAAATCGAGGCGATGAAGAAATTACAGGCGGGCTGATGCAACCACGGCTAAACATTCCCAAGCCCTCGAAGGCTCGTCGGGCATCTTGCAAATTTACATCGCGAAAATTTCGAAGGATACCGGATGCTTACCGGTAAAAATGATAACTAGTACGTGGAAGATTCGCGAGTCACGAACGACTGGGCGATGCGCGTAAGTAGTCGCGCAAAAATCCGACACGCTTGTGCGAGCGAACAGAGCCACGGGCGCGCAACAAGTGTCAAAATAAGCGCGAAAATCGATGGGCGAGCGAGCGAAAAGCCGCGGCGAGGCGTTATCGTGGCCGCCCGGCGTGCGCGTGGGACACGCTGGCAAAAAATGCTCCAAATCATCGCTGGCTCTCGCAGCGGTCGTCGTCGCAACCGCCAAAAGCGAGAGCGTCGCGACAAACGCGCCGCGCGGAGAAAGAAAAAGCGAGCCGTGGCGGCGGTGCGGGAGGGGGGCCGGAGGGAGGGAGGCCGAGCACTCGGCGGTCATGTGTAAGGCCTCGGCGCGGCGCGCTCGCGGGAGCCTCGCAAGTCTCGCAACGCATCGCCGCGGCCTAGAGGAGGCGCAGACATATATAGCCCTCGCGCTCGCTCAGCCGAGCGAGAGCGAGACGGCCAGAGGGGCTCCGAAGAAAGCCGACGCTCTCGCGGCGCGCCGGAGCGAGCGAGACGGACGGGCGGACGGAGCCCCGGGACACGTGTGTCTCACTTCCTGTGCGCGGGGCCGGAAGTCTCTATAGTACTATGGCGCGCTCGCCGTCTCTCTCGCTCGCGTGCGACACGGTCGCCGGAGAGGGGCCCCATTACTCCATCTCAATGGCGCGAGGAATGCTCCAATTACCGGCTGGAGCGCTCGCGGCGCGCGCGCACGCGTTTTTCCTCCTCCGGCCTCCTCTTCCGCGAAAAAGGAGGAATCTCGCGGAACCGCGGGAACGGGAGGCACCGGGAAATCACGCGCGGGCGGCGCGCGCCCCGCGGAGGGCGCGCGAGATCAACGCCGCGGATAATGTCGGGAAGGGCCTGGCCCTGGTGAAACTCACTGATGAAGGCGGGCTCGCGCTGCCGCGCGAACCGGAAGCAGCAGCACACTCGCTCGTAGAGCCGCGGAGCAGGCGTGACGTCAGAGGAGAGCGATCGCGCTCCTTCTCTCTCGCGCACACACACACTCGCGACGCGGGCGTATACGTGCGTGCGTATCGCGCGCGTCGTTTCCGGCGTACTCGCCGCGGCGTCTTCTTCTCCGGCGCCGCGTGCTGCCTCCTGCCCGTCCCTCGTTGGCCCATCCTGGCGGCGCTGCTCCGCGCGCGAGCCGGCACCGGCCCGGACGCGCTCCACGGAGAAGTGCCTTCTTCACTGGCGACGGCGTGTCCCGGACGGGGGTCACGTGCACACGCCGCGGGTCGCCGGGCCGCGCGATAAACACGCGCGGAAACGGGCCGCCGTTACGCAACTCTCGGCGATGCCTCTCGAGGAGGAGCGACTCCGGCGCAAGCGCGCGCACACGTGCGCCCAACGTGTGTAGTGTCCGCGGCTGCCGCGGGCGCAAAAACTCGCGCGCAGGTATAACTGGTGGATCGGCGGCCCGGTCGAGACCGGCGGCCGGTCGGAATGAGGAAGCGTCCGCAGGCTCTCGCGGCTCGAGGCGCACTGAGGCGGCGCTCTCGCGAAAAGCGCCGGAGAGAGAGAGAGAAAGGGAGAGAGCGCTCGGCGTGGCGCGCGCGGCGCGGCGGCACCTGCGCAACACGCCAGTGCGCAGCGCGCCGAAGCTCCGTGTAAGCACGCCCCGCTCGCTCGCTCTCTTTCTCGAGGCTCGAGCGTATAGCGAGGAGCGCGACCGAGAGAGCGTTATACGCTTTCGGAGCCACCACCGACGAGGCGGCCAGCGCTGCTACTACTACTACTGATTCTTTTTTTTTCACAAGTACGGAGCGGTGATGCGACTTTTCGTGCGTGCCCGACGCGATCGGGTATGCTCCGTACGTGGTACACACGCTTTTTGCTGCTGTGGATGAGCCTGGCGGATGCGTAAACGGCTATTGCGATTCTGCTGGCTTGTGCGAGGCTTTACAAACTTTACGGGCTGCTGAAAATTTTTATTCTGACGAGATATTACAGATTGTTTTTCTCTTCTTTTTATATCTTGATGAAATTAGACTTGATTATGTATCTTTCAAAGACGTTGATTAAATGTAAGGAACGGATTGTTAATTGAAAAATAAAAAAAAACCGTAGACTTATACCTTTTAATTTTCGACTTATACTTTACTTAATTGGAAACTTTTTAATCGGTTTAATTTAACATTTATTTTTTAATTTTCTGAAATTTGACCTTTTGATGTAAATTGTATGGTATCTATTAGTTTCCAAAGATCAGATGCTTCACTACTCCGTGGCTTGTGCTTGCCTACTGTAGTTGGAAACTTCTGATGAAATGTTAACTAAACTTAAATAAAAAAATTAAATCATTTTGAAAATTAGAATAAATTGTACAAGCATTTCTTAATTTTTAAATTCAGTTATTGCAGTGTAAGAATCTGAATTATAGTAATTATCTTGGTTGAACCGCTAACTATCTCTGGTAAGAAATCGTAACCGTCAAAATCAGTAGTAATAATAGGGATTGTACAGACAGACAATCCAACCATAAGAAATAATATTCAGGTAAACTTTCCTTTTGTTTTAATTATATACCGCTTATCAATAATCGATATTAATTAATGCAATTAGTAATAAATAATTTATTAATTAGTGTAAAATCCTAAAACTATCTTAATTTGTAATCTGAATAAAAAAAAATTGAATTAATAAAATGAAGCCACTAGCAAGCAGTGATTCCATAGTCGAAAGACAATGACCGACCTCGCGAAAGAAATTCAATATGCTAATTGTGCAAATTAGAAGCCAACGCATCTACCTGATAAGAGGGTCCAAACACAAGAAAAGACAATTGGGCCGAGGATAGAGCCCGGAAAATCACGTAGAAAAAGGCGAAATGGGGATCGAAACCCCGGCGGCGTCTCCTCGTGGTTCCTTCGAAAAAGAAGCCGCCGGCGCGTAAAGTACGCACGTAAAATACCCCGCGAGCATAAGGTCGGGAGGAGGTAGAAGGCGCGCAGGTGGTGGGGGTCCCGAGCGGCGTAGAGGGGGGAGGGGAAGAGGCGAAATAGCCGGCAGCAGGGCAAGAAGGAAGCCAATCGCCGGCGGAGAGGAGGAAGGGCGGGGTAAGAGCCCGTCGCAGGAGAGGGGACGCTATACGCTCGCGGGACTGAGGAATAAAGCAGACCCGTTACTTCTCGGAAGAGCGGCCCGCCGCCACCGCTGAACGGACGAACGGACCTGCAACGACTCCCAGGCACATGCTCCGTGCTCGCGTCGCCGCGATATAACGCCACCGCCACGCTCTGTCTCTCGAGTGTTTAGTCTGCGCAAGGGAGGCAGCGGGGGGAGGGAGAGGAGGGCATGTGAATCGCGGGCTCGTTGAACGGCTCGTTGAGGACCTCGTTGAGGACGCGAGGACCGGGAAGCCAGCGGGCCTCGATTCGGACGCGATTAGGCGTAGTCGCACTTTTTTTATCTTGAGGCTGACCAGAATGCGCGAAAGTGGATGATTATTTTTGTAGCGAGTGATTGTATTACAAAAGGTTATTTAATTAGGTTATTTTTATCAGTAACCCATGCTGTAAATGATCATTTATAAGGAAGATATCAATACCTTTACAAATATTAAATAAAGACAATTATTTCGATTATCAAAAGCTTTCAGTTAGAATGCAATTCTTTTTGGATACAAGAAAGGGATAAATTTTTTTGTTTGATCATTAATAGTTGGAAAAAAGTCACACAATGTGTATTTCCTCCTTTGCTGTATACCAACTTTGCCGATGGATCTTTAAAGCACTCAATTAAAAGTTATGATTAGTACTTAAATGATGCACGGCGATGTACACAACGATGAATAACGAAATAGCGAAACATAAATTACACTTGAACGCGTCAGTACCAATACAAAACCCGTAAATCTCCCTAGCTGATAAAGGAAAACACAAACGGGGTTGCGGCGTTTTTGACTAATTAACCCGGCATCGTGGATACGGGTACTGTATTTTTATTCAATTCAAATTCAATTTTTGTATTCAAACATTTTACCGAAACTTTACTAATAAAATAAAAAGCAATGTTTGCAGCTTGCGGTTAATTTAAAAAAAAAAAAAAACAGAAAGAGACTTATCCCAAAATTTGATAATGAAATTCTAAATCGACATCAACTGTGGGCAGTACAATCAATTTCAGCAAACATTCGGTGAAAAAGAACGAAACTTATTGAAGATCCAAGTAATAACAGCCACTGGTGTCTTTAATAATGTAGCAATCAATCAATCATTCGATCGATCAATCTTTCGATCAATTGCATCTTGGCCCATTGATGTATGCATACCTTTCAATGTCTCGGACTACATGCGCGTAATTACAGTGAACTTTTTTTAATTCTGATTGGAAAATGATTAATTTGCAAATATTCATCTATTGATTCTAGTCACTTTAACTATCTTTCAAAGCTATCTAATGTCCTAAATAGAAATTTCACTATCATCCAGTAAATAAAAATTTATTATCAACTTGAACTATTAATTTCCTCCGCTAAATGATTCAGTAAAAAAACTCGTTAATACTCGACCATAAGAGCCGACAACAATAAGATTATCCAGCAAAAATAAAAAGGAAATCTCATCTCCGTTTAGCTAACGGCCGAAAGAGAGGCGCAGCGTAGAAAAGGGCCCCGGAGGAATGTCGGTGGAATAAAAATCTCCATAGCCGGACGTAGGCGCGCGCGTAAACTTGAGCGCCTGGAATAGATCGCGCGCGTCGTTGCAGTACGCCCGAGCGGAAGGAGAGAGGAAGCGCGAGCGAGCGGCGGCGGCCGAGGGAAGGAAGTGCGTCGTCGCGCGCTCGAGCAAAACCCGGGGGCTGCTGCACGACGCCGCTGCGCCGAATTCTGCCTCGACTTTTCCTTCTATGTTTAGAAACACCAGAAGTTACTGACCCAATTATCGCCGGACGCCGAGGGAGCGTTGATCCTGTCGATGCGTTGCTTCTTGGCTATTTGAAGCTTCAATACTTTATTATAATTTTAGTGCTCTTTTAAAGTTCCTGAGAATCTTTTCAAATTAGGTACTTACTCGAAAAATAAAACCATTCGCTAAAAAAATAAAAAGACCTTTTATGTTTTTAATGGATATTAAAAATGCAATAGTTAAGCTTATAAAGAAATTTTCATCTTGAAATGCTTCAAGTGTTTAAAATTACATTCGGAATTTATTTATACATTTTTTAATAAATCAACATAATTTCTACGTCACTTACAGTATTGTCCGTGCTAAAATTCCTTTATTAAACTTCATTTCATTTAAACAAATAAATTTTTTTCATAAATTTTTCCCTTAAAGAGAAATTCTTCATCCCCACTAGATCCTCGGAAAAAATGCAGAATGTAAAGTTTCGCAAGCCCAGAGGCGCAGCTTTAAGTAGTCGGCACTTCGGCGCTCCAATTAGCCGGTGTAAAATTGGAGAACCGCGGGCGTGGAAAATAAAGGTCCGGTGGAATGCCCACACAGTCGCGTATGCGAGCGCCTGGCGCAAGCCGCGCGAGAAACGAGCGTCGTGGGTAGCCGAGCGCTTTCCACGCGCAGGAAACCGGAAATTAAATATTGCCCGGAATCGGCGCGCTCGCGTTTATGCGCGGCCGTCGAGTCGCGGTGGCTGTTGCGCCACCCCCCTCCCCACCGGGAGGCTTCCCCCGACGATTGATCCCGCTCCAAGATTACGCGAGCCGATTACGCGGGAGAGAGAAAATAAGGAGGCTCGCGGCCTGACCGGAAGCTCGATCGACCAATTTCCCGAGCTCAGTCGACAGAGAGAGGGACTCGTTTGCCAACGCACCCGGACCGAGGAGGCGGGATTGAATAATTATATACGAATTGTTAATTGAGACACTTGGTGAGTTTACTTACGAAAGATGACATAAGAGACCGGTTTGTGCTAGCTGATCCCGAAAACTTACCTGAAACAAAAACGAAAATTGATATAGTTATTAAATTTTGCATAATATTTATTTTTATTCTAGTTTAATTTCTTATTGACTTCGGACACGTCAGCATCTTTATTTTTTTAAAGTTCTCAGCGTTTGTGATAAAAATTATTGTATACTTAGTTATCTTGAAATTAAATTATCTATTTGGTAAAAATTACCACATAGAGTTATAAAAAGAAGCATATGAAGTTTTTACTATGTTGTGGCAATTTTTACCAAGTTTCGAGCAATTTGCTTACTCGATCAAGATCACTGAGCACATGATAATATTTGCAAACAGAGTAATTGTTATGAAAAAATTCTCTCCGTGTAGAGGAGATCGAGAAATGTAAATGTAATAATTCGTGAAGCTAACTGTTGAAAATTTCGAGGGGGGATATTATAGCCTGTAAGATAAATGATCAGAAAAATTCTCACAGCGCACTTGTTGCATTGCAAGAATTATGACTATCCTCGCTATCATCAAGGAAGCCAGATAAAATCCAACTAAAGTTCACAGAATGAGTTTTCCTCTCACTCATCGATTATCCGTTTCATTAACTTAAATCATTCGAGCCATTTTGTAATTCAAATTGCAAAAAAATTTAAAAACTCACAAAATATTTTTAAATAAAAAAAATGAAATATAAAAACAACTGTAATGTTGCGTAAAATATGTATTCCAAATGAAGATGCAGAACACCGGATGCTGAGTAATAATCGTATCGGCCAGATTAAAAAAAATGCAAGATAAAAGAAGAAATAAACGATAAGCACTGCAAGAAAACCGGCAAAGAATAAAAAAAGAAACGCACTCTCGAGAATGCAGAACGAGATGGAACGAGGCGCCAAGCGATAAGGGCAGCGTTGCTATAAGATACCAAGCGGCCCACCAAAGAAAGTGCTGGTAGTGATCTGGAAAAAAAATCGGGGGAGAGAGGGAAATCACCTTGTTGACAGACAAAAGTCTTGCTGTCCGTCAGATAAAAAAGCAAATAAATAGCGTCCTATTAAGGGTCCTTTTATTGAAAGCGTGTATATAAGATAAAAAGTGTATCTTCATTTGAGGAAGTTTAAGATTAAATAATGTACATAGTATTTAAGACCTATAAGAAATAACTCGTGTTTTTTTACTACCCTATCAATGATATTAAAATGTTAGTCACGCATGTGGATAACGTTTACGTATTTTTCGTTCGGATTATATTGTTTTTGTTGATAAATATTTCGTTCTGCTTAAATATTAAATTTTTAAATGTCTAAACGAAATGAAGAAAACAACAGTAAGGTTGTTTTAAAACAAAGTACAGTTTGTTTTTTAGCAGTGAGCCAAAAGATGATTGAATAAAGTACGTAATTCTTAAATCACGACTACCTAGCTAAGAAACTTTGAATCGGCGAAAAGAAAGAAGCAAACTGTTATAAGGAGTTAAGAAGCAACATTCCGGTAAAGGCGGCGAGCGGATGAGGTAAAAAAAAGGAGCGGAGTCGAAGACGCGGAGAGGGAGATGTGGGGGGGAGGAGAGATAGGCGGCACCCACGCTCGCGCACGTGCAATTGATATGCAAGCGGCGGCACGGACGGACCAGACCTTGTCGATCGTCATCCGCGAAGTACGCGAGGAACGCACCCGTTTGAGTTATTAAGGTCAGTGACGTGGTGCACCGCTGGCCAGTGGAATCTCTCGCTGGCTGTCTCTCTCTCTCTCTCTCTCTCTCTCTCTCTGCCTCGCAAGCCAGCGAGCGCTCTCTCTTCAACGACCGCTAGCAATGAAAGTGCTGCGAGTTTCGCTCTGCTAGTATCTTTTTTTTTATTACAAGAGTATTGTTACGACGGAACGTGGGCGAATTTTTTCTTGTAGTTGCGCTGGGAAAGCTAGGCTAATATGACACTTTTTTTTAATTTTTTAGATCAAAATAAAAGGTTTAATAGTTGAATTCTTGAATGAAAATATTTCGAACAAATTTTTGTGTATCTCGAATTTTACATATTTTCTCTCAAAAGATAAATTTTGATCGATGCAACTATTATAAGTAGTTCTCGTGCTTTTCAAAATATATAATAAAAATTTACAAAATGTACATTATGGCAATGAAAAATATGAACTGCAACTTTTATACTTCAGTAACGATTCGGTAAGGTCATCGGCCTAGTATCTGAGAAAATACAGATTAAAATAGTGAAAATTAACATAGTAAACCTTTATAACCCAGCTAGGATTTACGAAATAAATAAAACAAATTTCTACACTTTTAGTTAAAAATTACAGTGGCACTTCGCACCGGAGCAATGATCGTAAAAATAAACCACTGGAGAATTCTAAAAATTTGTTATCCTTCAAAACAGAAAAGCAAAGCAAGTGATATTTACAAAGGGCGAGGAGGGGTAGGGAAAAAAGTCACAGCCAGGGCAGTGATTTACATCGGCAGTTTGGGAAGAGCGGCGGGAGTCGGGAATTCAAACATTATTCCCGATCGTGAGCCGGCGACGACGCGGCTGAATTACGCCAATGCGCGTGGCGCACCTAGCCTTATAAAGCGCCAAGACAGCGTGAAGGAATGCAGGAGGAATTGAAGCCCGTGCCTCCTTCCCGTCCTCCTGCTCGCTCTTCCACCTTTTTTCCTACTCCTTTTGTCGTTTATATTAATTCGATTTTTTTCTACATTTACTTTTTTTCTAATATTTATTTAAATTTTTAATCATTGAAACGCAATTGTGTGCATCATTCTCTTAAAATATAACGATGTTTAATTTATTTTTTATTTGTGGTGGGGCTCGTGCTTGAGACACGAGAAATTACCATAATCCTTGGAAAAATTACAATGTTTACAGTAACATTCGCCGTAATTATTTGTAAGCATTTCATCTTCAAGTCTTGAAATAAATTTGACTGTGTTATTTTTTTAGTGAATTTCTTATTTATTTTCACGCTTTGATTTAAAAATAAACGACACATTGAATCCTTAAGGAGCATCAATACCTCCACCTCCTCTCTCAGATATTTGAGTAGAAGCGCAGTGAAAAATGGTAAAAACGAAGCCAAGAAGAAAAATAGCTGGGTGTTAGAAAGAGAAGTCGATCGGTTGCCAGCGCACTTGTCTCGCGCCGACGAGCGCATTCATAACGGTCTTCTGGCCTTCGCGGCCATACGCGCGTGCATGCACGTTGCGCGGTGCGCACGCACACGTGCGCGCTCTAGGAAAAGTCTGCGGAGGAAACCCGAGAGGAGGAGCCCAGACGGAGAAGACGCCGAAGGGGAAGCATGCGACCACCGGCGCCGATCTTCGGGGCTGTCGATCGAAAGCGACCGCCTGACAGACTCGCCTCGATTTTTCATCCAACCTCCCGGAGAGCTCTATTCTCAAAGTGAAGAAAAAAAGATAATCGCGACGAAAAACGCAGTGTGGAATTTGGCGCTGGAGCTCGGAGATGAGAGGCGGCGCGGCCGCTCCCAGACGCGAAACGTTACGTTCATGAATATAAATATTGAGATCGGTCAGTGAATTAAAGAGACGACGCCGGCGCAAGTGAGGGGGGAAACGAGCGAGAGGGAGAGACGGAGACGAGTCCCCGAAAAAAGCAAGTGTGTTAGACAGAGGCGAGAGATGAGGGAGAGAGTGAGTAGGAGCGAAAAAGAACGAATGAGAAAGACGAGAAGAAGAGGAAGACGAGGAGGAGGAGGAGAAACAGAGGCCAAGGGGTTAAGAACCCGCCGCGGCGCGGCAGATGCACCCGGGATGGCTCACAACAGGAAATTTCTCTTCTTCTCTCCCCCTAACGTCTCCCTCTATCTCCCTTTCTCGCTCCTTTCGTTCGACGCTCCCTTTTTTTCGCGAGACTGATCCCTTTTTATGCCGCTCGCACAGTGCTACACTGTGTAACCAGGTGTCATTCGCCCTTCGAGCTTGTTCTTCTATTTTTTATAAACTAATACTTTTAATCGTGCTTACGAACAAATTTAAAGTAAGGTAAAAATTGAAGCTGCGATTGATGAGTAACCAACAGTAGAATTTAAAAAGAAGACAATGCTCGCGGACACTCGCGAAACAGCATGAGCATTACTTCAGTTTAAAAGGTATAGCGCGCTTGTATAAGTGTAGAGCAAGTATCGAAGTGTCCACAGGCTTAAGAGCTTAAAATGCCATCGCAAACAGCAAAACTACAAAGCTCGCGCACGCACGTAACGTCGTTGCCGCCACTCAGTGCTACTTTAAAACGCGCTTTTTTTTCCTTTTCTTTTCTTCGTCCGCGGGCTTTTCTGTCCATGCGCGCTCTCGCGGCACTTGAAAACGCGCACTGCACTCCTCCCTCCCGAAAGGCAAACACACGGCGCAACGGGGCTCTGCACTGGAATGCACAAATATAGCGAGAGAGAGAGAGAGAGGACGTAAGCACCGAGTGGTGAATGGACCGGCGGCGGCCAAGACGACGTACGACGCGGAGGAGGAGAGAAAGGAGGCCGGTGGGTGGGGGAAAAATGTCAATGAGCCTCTGCTGCGGCGGTGGCGGCGCTGCGTTGCGTGAGCGTAATTATCGCTGCAGCTATACGGTATGCACGCGTGCCAGCAAATGCCGCCTTCGCTGGATGAATCGGAGGGATTAAATACATTTAGTCGATGTAGTCGAGATGAGTTTTCAAATTGACATTTATCAAAAACTTTACGCAGCTCGCAAGTTTTAGTCCGATGCATGGCACTTGTAATTTTTCAAGACTCACTGTATTATGATAAAGTGAAAATTAATATCAAACTTTTTCGGCCATTTAAATACGTCATTCATTTATATTGAATTTTATTATGTGCAACATATAAAACCAATATCCACTACGACAACATTAATTTCTCTCGCAACTGCGACACTTATGCTGATGAACTTCTTTCCTCTTCTAATTAATTTTTAAAGAAATAAAGATAAAAGCAGGAGCGAAAAATATAAAGCTTTGATTAATGCATACAAACTCTCAGCTCCAATTTCCGTATTAGCAAACTTTCCTCAATTATCTGTCACGTGCCATTTCGCCTTCCCGACAGCAAGATGTCCCCGCGAATGCAATAAATTATCTAAGGCAATCCACCTCGGCGATTTAAATAAAAATGAGCTCCCGCGCGGCTAGAAAATCGCCGAGAGAAATGGGAGTCCCCGAGCTCGGGGCCGAGTCATTGCGAGAGACTTCGCGGACGCGCGCCTGCGTAATGAACGGCCATAAGCATGACTATAAAAGTATGCACGCGCTGCAAAAAATATGGAGCTATGCAAGACGATCGCTATTTTTGTACCGTTTCGCGAGGGAGAGAGAGAGGGGGGGGGGCAAGGAGTGACGCGGCCAGCGCGATTCCAGTGACAAATCCGATGAATCACTTTTTTCCTTAGGGATATTCCGAGAAAATCGACGAGATTTTTCAGCGCGTTGGAAAGATCGAGCGGTGAATTCTTAACGCTCCGCGCGCGAGTTAACTGAGCGATTAGATAGCGCTTTGCCGGTGCGAGCAGCGAATATTTAATTGGATGTGATTTAATGGCCGCTTTTATATATTTCACGTTCGAGTAAAATTATTGTGAACGTCAATTCTTTTAATGAAATAAATTGCTTGCGTATTTTTAGTCAAATGTTAGAAATCATTAAGATTTCATTAAACAAACTTTTTCTGCAATTTATCGCTCTTAGTAATATCAAAATTATTAATTCATTAATTAATGTATATATGCGAGTTATGCATTTAATTAATTTATACAGTCGTTGCAATTTATCTCATTTAAGATAGGTCTGATGCAAAATATTTCAAAAATCTTATCTCTTGAAAACTTCAGTATTAATTATTTTTCTTTTTTAATAAATATATGCGCCAGTTAATTCACTCAGCAATTACAATTTATCATATTTAAGATAAGTCATGTAAAAATATTTTTAAAATGTCAGCACTCGCTATTTTAATCTTTCACTAAAACTTTACTCACTTATCACTGAGAAAAATTATAGTAGCAAGTATACTAAATATTTTTTAAGATTAGAAAAAGGGTTAAAATATTAAAAAATTCATATTTTTTCTCAGATTATTGTACTTTTCTTTTAATAAAATTTAATACAATCTAGATTACCTTGTTTCGTTTGATCGATGCGACGATTTTCTGAATATTTAAAAATTCCTAGGTCAAAAAATTGTAATTACTCCAAAATTATCAATAATCACATTTTCTTACAATATAATTCTTTCATTGACAAGCATAAATTAAAAAAAATAGATCAAAACGCTTAATTTCTCAAAATGATCTAACACGTAACCAAAGAGCAAAATTTGGCAGAATGACTGGATTGAAATATACGAGAAGGGCCGTGTAGGCTCGAAAGCGCATCCCCGGTCGGCGGGTCACGCACGTCGAGGAGTAAAGCGCGGGCATAAATGATCACGCGGGGTAGCCGGCGAGTAGAGGCGGAAGTCGCTCCAGCGTTTCGTTAAAAGCGCAGCGCGCGACCGTCGAGGAATTTACGCTCGTCCAATTTTACGTGAACAGCCCGAGCGCGCGGAGGATCTCGGAAATATTAATGCGCAAAGCGGGGACGCTCGCCAGTTTGAGCGGGGCATTAGCGCGACTCCTTTTTCTCGAAGCTTTAACGAGCGAGCCTTTAAGAGTGAATAGACTCCTTTTTCCCGCTGCCGGTAATTGAGTTTGGATTCTGGAAATTTTCTTTCAGCTTGCCGGTGGCGTGCGTTTCATTAGGATATGTAGCTGCAGAATATTTCACAGTACTCCGCTAATGTAATAGAGCGAAAAGTCCTATTCAAACTAAAATTGAGAGACTGGTGTCGGCTCAATTTTCACTCTTTCAGATGATAAAAGTGAAAAAATTAGAAATGAACTAACGAATTCTTAATAATAATTTATTTTATTTATACTTAAAAAAATCGGATCAAGAGGACAAACGACGGTCTGTGCGTTGGGTGAGCTTCGCAGAGATCGCCGCTGGTTTTGGAGCTTGATCTCGGGCGGCTCGCGATTCGCGGTACTTTTGTAAAACTCGAGCGATCGCGCGCCGCCAGAAAAAGCCGCTCTCGCATCCGGAGCCTTATACGTCCCTCTCTTTTCTCTGTCTCTCTTTCATCGGCGTATCTTTCCCATCTATGACGCACTCCCACGAGCCGCGGGATGAAAGTGCTCGCCAATGACACGAGACCGGCCGCGGCTACCATGCGCCACTGTGGATATCCTTTCCCGTCAGATTTCCGAGTAGCCAGCAACTCCGCTTTTTCCTTTTTCTTTTTCTTATGGGACGATGGGATTTTTAGGGTAGACTGAGAAACTTCAGTTTTTTAAAGAGGGCTTAATGCTTCTGAGTTTTAATAAGTAATGAATAATAGGCATTTTTTATATTCAGTCCCTCTTTATAAATATCGTCTATTTATAACCATAAAAAGAAAATTATACTTAAATTACTTTTTTAATAGTCGTTATTCGACTTGATCACTTTTTTGAACAATAGGTAACATTTTTTCTAAAAAAAGAAAATTTTCAAATAACAAGTTCATGTTGTCGCGTATTAAAGACGTGAATAAATTTATTATCACATTTGTTTTTTTTATCTAAAAATAAAGTGCCGGCAGGCATTTACGATGTCGCATGATACAAACGTAAGATGCGCCTATTATACCCACGTCGCCCACACATTACCGTCAAACTCGTTTGCAAACTTCCTTTTTTATTTTTGGAAATCCAATAATAATAATGTTGTATCAACAATTTAAGTTTAATAATAGTCACTCATTTGAATCTATTCGATTTTCATTCATTTCTTTTATTACCTTTTCAACCTTCAATCGTCAGATCTTCAATGTAAAATACATTGTTTCAAGTTACTTTGAATTTTACTTTATAAAATATTAGCATATGTGTTCAACTACATCATTTTATAACTGAACACTGAAAAAAAGGATTAGTAAAAATTACTATTTTTATTCTATTAAAAGGACGACCTACTTGACCATAAAAAAAAGATTACTAAACTTTTCATAATTATCGTTGTACTTCTATGAGATGTTACAAAAGTTTAAATAAAAATTGCTAAAGTTTAGTAAAAATTGCTACTAGTTTATTAAAAATTGTTACGCGTTTAGTAAACATCGCTACTAGGCCGAGTAGGTTGCCCTCGTACGAAAAAAAATAGTCACTTTTCCTAAGCTATTTTTCTCAGTGTATCTTATAGAGAAATAGATTTTAGGCGCGGGAGTACTACCGCATTGAGGCCTTTAGACTGTCTAAAAGTAGATCTCCTTAAAGCGGCAGAAACGCAAAGAGACAAGACTTACATCTTCTCCCTTCGCTCGTTTTTCTCTCTGAGATATCATACTTATGGTGTTACGCAGTCATTCTTCCGGTGTCAAGATGAGTTTTTACATGCCTTCCGTCAAATAACAGCGAACTTCCGATTAAGATAACAGATTAATTTTTTAGGAACGACCGCTACACGGAAGCGCCTTATATTTGCAAAAACGGGGACAGAGCCGAATGGCAGTTAATTATCGACTAAAAACGCCATTTTACAATAAAAAAATAACATTGATTTTATACTCGATGTTACTTATGCACTGCGTTTCAGCGCGCTATAAAAGAATAAATTAAATTAAATTGTACTATTACAATTAAACGCCGAGCACCGGTCGTGCCTATCATGCAAAATGCGAAGCATTTTGCATCCTTGCATCTCGAAGCGATGTAGCGAGCCTAGTTTAATTTTAATATTATTTTTAATTGATCTGCATAATTTACAAATTAATTATTTTACCTTAATAGTGAATATTTAATGAAAATAAGAATGATATTAACATGAATATATGATTTACGATATATGGTAAAAAAAATGTGAACATGATTTTTCTGATCGCGAGGTCAACGACCTACCTCAAAATTTCGCCAAGACCCTCTTAATCACGTACTCCTACGTCAATGATATCCCACTATACGTCACTCGAATCAATAAATCGCTTCTGCCGGTCGTCGCGTTTTTAATCATTTTCAATGTAAACCCTATATAACATTCCCCGTCGTCGAAGCACGAAAAAGTCGCCATTAAAAGTAGAACGAAAAGTAAAGCGAAGGAGAAAGAGACACGACGCCACTTCGAAATAAGGATACACATCGAAGAAGAAGAAGCGGCGCAAGGGAGAGAGAGAGTCTCGTGACGGGGTCAACGGACGACCGGAAGTCGCCGATGCGAAGTCAAAGTCGTCGGGCTCTATCGGAGCTCACGCCGGGCATCACCTTCGTCCCCTCTGCCCCCCCTTCTCGCCGCACGCGCGCGCGTCTATTTTTGTTAGCGGCGAAGACGTCGCCAACGACTGACTGCGCCGCTCTTTTTCCCCCTTCCCCCGCCCCGGGATCGCCGAGATTCATTCTGCGTCAAGCGCTACGGTTAATCGGGAAAAAGAACAGTGACGTAACTTTCGCGAGTACCTGTAAAACCCATTGGGCCTGGCGCAGACGCTTTTCCAATCGGGATAGTATTTTTACCGTTTTCTCTCGTAGCCTCGTTTTTTTTTTCACGTTTTAAAACGGGAGGAAATGACTGTTGCGAGCCTTTTAAATCCTCCCGAGCATTGCCGCAGCCATGTTTTCATAGATTGGCAGTGGTTTCGAAGCGGAGCTTATCGGAGCGACGATAAGGCTAATCCCGGTCGAAAACCCGGGACGGGGACTCGTGAGAAACGCCCAAGAGTCGGCGGCGAAATACGCGGGAGGGAGTGTACGCCAGCGGCTTGTGAATGAACTCGAAGCATGGATTTTGATCGGCGCTCGTCATTTCCTACGCCTCGGTCCCGAGAAAACTAGCCCGGAGAGGTATCAATTTTAAAGCGAAAGTAGGAGCGACCATGGAATAGGCAAAGAGGCAGCTAGCCACCACGAGAGTGCATTTCTTAACTGCGGGAGGGGGGGAGAAACAATCGAGCCGTCGAAACGAACAAATCGAGCGGAGAAGCGAACGAGCGCATCGCTGGAAAGAAAGAGAAAGCCCCAGCGGAGTAGAGAACGGAGAGAAACTCAAGGAAGAGAACTAGAGAGAGAAAGAGAGAGAGAGAGAGGATATTATGTTGGCCATGTGTGGGACCGGAAGTTGGAGTATCCGGCCAGACTCGTGTGGGCTTCTCTCTCTCCCGCCGCCGCCTTCTCCTTCTCTGATCCATTCTCTGCCCACGCGGACTGATGGATACTAGGCGATATCGTCACGGGAGCAGTCTGATACTCGCACTACTACTACTACTACTACTACTACTACTACTACTACTACTACTATTAGTATTAGTAGTAGTATTAGTAGTACTACTATTGCGAGTATCAGACTGTTGGTAGTAGTAATAGTAGTAGTAGTAGTAGTAGAAGTAGGAGTGGAAATTAAAAGGAAAAGGGTTCGAGGAATTTTCATTCATGATTCGAGCGAGACCCGTTCGTATAACGTCCAGTTGTGGGAGCTTGACTTTCGACATATCTCAAGTGATACCATCTGGAAGTATTTTATTTTTAGCTTAGTAAATATTTTTTTTGTGTTGTTTTAAGATTCTGATTACGATTTAAATTTTAATAGTAAGCAAATGATTTTGAATTCCCTTTCATTAAAGAGGTACCGAGTTTATTCACTGAAAAATCAAAATATTTAAAACTTTGAGATCAGCAAATTTTAAAAGATGCATTTCAAGCTTCATTTTAAGCAAAACTGCAGCTTTGATTTTAATAAAAAATCCACAGTCTTCGCCCGATGTCGGCCGGTGTGTGCATCTTCGCTAATTCTTCCTCCGGCACGAAGGAGCAAAATGAGTGGGGGCAAGAGGGGGTGGAGAAGGAGGCGTAAAAATGCAAGCCACAGCGAGGAGAGCGTCAAGATAAAAGAGTAAGTGAGAGATGGATGTAAAGATAACGAGACGCGCAGGGCGCGCGGGTGAACAAGCTCGTTCCCTCTCCCTCGTAAGAAAGAAAGAGAAAGATAAAATAAGATAGAGGGAGAGAGGGGGGAGGGAAGGGAGAAGCAAAGGATGATCGGGTTGGCGCCACGATTGGCTCATTACGCGCGGGGCCCTTCTTCGGCTGCTCGCGTCGCTGCCGAAATTCCGGACTGGCGCCTCCGGAGACTGGATTCTTCGTTTTTTATCCCTCCCCGGCGACGGATAAAGGGCGCGTATCTCGGCCGTGTTTTCACGATCGAGACCCGATAAGGACGTTGACGCGGCGCTGCGGCGCGCTGCGGGATGTAAAGGACAAGTGCTGTCGAACGAATTCTTCGACGTGTACAAGATTCCTGTCACCGGCGACTAATCGGAGACGCCCTAAAAATAACAAAAACGATATGTCTTCTTTCACTTTCATGAATTTTTGGATTTGCGTGGAGCTTGAAGAATACGTGGGTATACAGGTATACACTACACTGGATCACTTATTGAAAAAGTGAATGATTTTTAATGAAATTTAAGTGAATATCCACTTGATCTACAGTGTCAGCAGGGAATTTCATTTATTTGCGCTTGGAGAGTGAGACGACGTGATGGGGACCAATAGTGGCTGTGAAAAATATAGCGTCTTTTGGAAGCGTAAAAGAGATTGGACAATTTGTCAACGCGTGGACAAATAATTATTCTTAAAACATTCTACCGGTTAACCGCAGGTTATGTAAAAAGCGCTAAACCTCATTTTCTCAAACCGCAAGAATTTCAAGATCGCAAGTCCCTCGAAAAAAAATGTAGTGTCTAATCTCTTCGGCACCTTTAAGTAATCTTGCGACACATAAACATTCACGCCATCCTTTGAAAGATGATCAAATAGGCGGTTATCCGTTACTGCAATTTACAGAAACAGTACACATTCAGAAATCAAATTCAGTTTACGTGGAAATCATTGAAATGTTGTTAATTATTTTTACAAATAAGTGAATAGTTAAATGTATTTCGAAAAACAATTTAAATATATCATACATTAATAGACTATTTAATGAACCATTCAAGTTAAGTTAAAATATTTTAATAAATTTGAATGCATCGTTACGTATTCAAAGTCTGTTGCTACTTTTACGAATACCAGTAATTCCCAAAAGGGAACATATTAACATATAAAATGATTATGTCCTTTTTTTAAATGGATAAAAAAATTAAAATGTACAAATTTGTTTACTTTCGAAGAAATGTAATAATTCTTAAAATAGCACACTTGAAACATTTTCAACGTCAAAATGTAAAACTAGGTAGGAATTCTCATGTGAATAATTTTTTATGCGACGCATTAAATAACGAAATAAAAAAAAGGGAGAGTGGGGAGAGAAAAAATGAATATTTCTGAAAACGTCATGGACGTGGTCTCGCTCTTTAATCGCCGGATAATCGTGGATTCGTCGGGCTCAAAAGGGAAAATGGAATTCCGAGCCGAAGGGAATTTCGCCCGCGTGGACGAGGAAAATCGGAAATTGTCCCCGGCGAGAGACAGCGAAAAGGCCGGAACAAAATGAACGAGGGCAAAAAGAGCAGAGCGAAATTCAAAATGAAGGCGAAAAAGGAGGGTCAGAGACGAAAGTAAAGAGTGGAGGTAAAAAAAAGAAATAGAAATGTATTCTAATATTCGACCGTATTGGACGCATAGATAAATAAATACATACAAAAGCTATATATCATTTATTTCTTTCACGCCTCCTTTTTTTTCATTTTCTTTACTTTTGCCTAACTGTTTGCTTTTTTTTGTAAGAGTTTTAAAAAAATGTCTTAAATCTTATTTACTTGCGTAGGTATTCCCTGTTATATCGTAAAAATGTATAAAATATGATTCTAATTCATAATTTCTATTAACATTATGATTAATATATTTTTGCAAAAATTAAACATTATATAATTTGTTTAAAAAAATTCTCTTTTTGTAAGTGCGTAGAGTAGCTAGTAGAATAGTGCCGCTTTTTTTAAATCGTAATAATGCTCCTTTGAAACTAAAACCATCGATTAAACTTGTTAATCCCACAAAGAATAGCGGAAAGCAAAATCTGAAAGCTTGTTTCTTTAGTACTACGAAAACTTCCTGCTCAAAATTTTTCACAGACTTGTCTATATGTCTCACTCTCGTTCTTAATTTCAAAATATACGGGCGCAGCTCTCTCGCTTTCTTTCACTCTTTCTCTCACACTTCCTCTCTCTTTCCTCTGCCGACGTTCCCTCGTTCGGGAATCTAATTTATATTGAAGAATTTGGGGAAGGAGGGGGAGGAGAGAGGCCGAGGCGTCGATCGTTTGAGGCGCCGCCGTTTAAGATGCATTATGCTGGCGGGTGGTCGACAATGGAGGCGAGAGAGTTAGAGCGAGGAGACGCCGTGGAAAAATAAAAGAGCACGGCGACGCCGCGCCGAGAGAAGACTGTGGAGACGATGAGAAAGAGAAAACGGCGAAATGAAACCGAGGTGGGAATATCCCGTGGGTGTGAGGGACGAGGACGGAGGCAGCCCGACGAACGAGGAGATGAAAAAAAGGACCTGGAGCCGAGCGGGAATATCGGCACGAGCCTAGAGACGCGAACGTGATGGCGCTCGAGTGAGAATTTTTACTCGTTCAACCTGAGGGCCTCGATTATTCTCCTTGGCTTTTCGACTTGTAATAGCTTTCGGCAAGTGGAATTAGCCGGGCTTCCTTTATATCTCGCGGGTAAAAGATCTTGTAAATCTGCTTTAAAAGCGATCAGTTTATTCGTATCTTCTTGTATAAAAATTAAAAAATTTTTAGTTAAATGTGTTAAATTATACCTAGGCGTTTATAACCATAGTACTCTTGAGTTAGAATTATCGTTGCTTTGCTGAATGACAATCGAGAAAAACAAATCTCAGTATTTTTTTATAGCTTAGCATTCTTACTTTCTTACTCACCGTAATTAGTTTATTTATAACCTTCAAGATTGTAAATAATCATTAATCTTTGAATGAAGTTTCAACAATTCAGCAACAAACTTAACTAAAAGAATCAATTAAATTTCAAAATAATAATAAAAAAGTAATTTCGACCCGATCTAATTACAAAAACAAGAAATCATAATACCGTGTATAAAAAAAATTTATCACAAGTAACATAAAAGTGCGCGATACAAAACAAGTCAACGGCGAGGCAATGCGATTTCTTCGAGCCTCCGTTGGGCAATATTGTCAGCGGGTCGTCCGGTGCAGTATCTAATACCGTTGCGAAAGCCCCGAGAAGGAGCCGCAAAATGAGATGCACGCGCCGGAAAAACGCGCGAATATCGACGTCCAAGCTCTTCGCCTCCTCTCCCCTTCTCTCTTTTTTTGCGACTCTCCTCACTTTTTCCTTCTTTCTCATTTTTTTAGGCTCATTGCGACAATCAAGAGGCGATACGAGGCTGACATTTTTTCCGAGCGAGACGCGCGATTATTTATAAGTGAGAGCTTGAGAGTCGCTGCGCGCGTGTTGCAACGATCGGTTTTTCTAGGCGCAAGCCCGAGGTGGACGTTCCTTTTATATTTATATAAGTGCGTTTGTATTTATATAAATTCCTTTTCGATTTCCCAACTGAAAATATTTATAGGGAATTTATCTAGCGGATGTTTCGACATTTTATAATATTAATCTCATTCTAATTCTGTTTTTTTACTCTCCAAAATTAATTCCTCGAAAATCATTAAATTTATTTATTTATTTAAAGGATTAAACCGATGTATTTGTGATCACATTCAAAATGTGCAGAAACTTAAAAAAGTTGAATAAGGGAAGATTTAAAAATGAAGAAAATTAGTGATAAAAGCGACCTACTTATCCCTGAATTACATTTGCATAGTACACACAAGTCGTTTAAAAAAATGCACTCGTAAGGTGTTAACTCAAATACCAACGGTTTAAGCCCAAATACGAGCAACGCAAATATTTTGAAAAACTTTCTGTATTTGAGCTACAGATTCCAGATCGAAGTCCGGAAGTTTACCGTCTTTCGGAGCGATAGAACGCCCCACTGAGCTATATATAGCTCTTCAAAACCGTCGCCGCAATTGATTAAAAAATGAACGATTCCGTTACATCGGTCTGAGGAATTTTTCTTCTGCAGCCCCGCGGCGCCGTGAAAAGTCCTACTCGCACTCGGCTACGTCAGCTTCGGACAAGCAGGCGGGTGCATTTCGCAACCGCCTCCTATGACGCGTGAAACAATTTACCCGAAAGAAAAGGAGGCGAACGAGAGGAGCGCATTGAAATGCACGGCAGGTGCGGCAACGCTGCGCATTTTGAAATCGTACGATATCAGAAGCAGAAGAACAAATGAAGCCTGGAATGCGAGAAGCAAACCTCGAGGAATTCCTCGGAAAAACCGGGTTTCCCGCGGCCTCTCGCCGTATGTGCGCTGACACCTCCGCGGCTGCTGCAGTCGAAAAACTTCAGTGTTTGTCCTCCTGGTAATTTCTTCTTTTTTTTTTGTCGAATTGGAAGAATTTTATCTTTTGTACATGAACTGACCTTTCTGGGGTCTGAAGGAAGTATGCGATGTGTACACTTTTATGAGCAATATTGGGCTGCATTAATGCGGCGAAGTGCAAGTTGAAAAGCTTTTCGCGAGCGCTTATAAAACGTGGATGCAAATAATCGGCCAAAGAGGAAGCTGCTTTCCGTTAGTTAACGGTGATTGAAGTAAAAGAATGTATAAATAAACAACAAAATCTCTCAAATTTAGAAAAAATGGACCAATCAGTGTTTAAGTGGCTACCACTCTCACCAAGTCGAATTTTTCTCTGGTATTATGAGAAAATTTTATTTTCACGACAAGCTATTTATACTAATTACGCGATCTTTTCCAAAAGAAACTAAAATACTTCAGTTTCTAAAGAAAATAAGAGGAGCACATTCCAACGATGCAATCGACCCACTTTCGACGTCCGCTATCGAGGAAGAAAAAAATACACAAGTCCGCGAAGTCGAAGGCATCCCGTAAAAAAATCCAAATCCCCAATAGTCCGCGCCCCGGACGCGCGCACACTCCCTCGGAAAAGTGTGTACGCTCGCAGTAGGGCAGCACGTGCCGGCGAGCGGCGATTATGTAAAAGGCGGCTGGCATTCCTTCGGTGCGCCGCGCGGCAGAGGGAAAAGGAAAAACGCTGGAAAAAAGAGGCGCGCGCAATGTCAGCGAGCCGCGCGTTGTTTTGTCGCCACTTTGACACAAATACCAAGCTGACACGTCGGTACACACAGACTCGCGAGCGCCGTGATCCTGGAGATCCGTTCCGGGCGATAAGGGCCGCGCGCGCCTTATCGGCCCAACGCGCGCCCCGCCGCCGCTTTTTACGTAACAGCGCGCGCGCATCCGGGAATTCGGACGGACGGACGCGCGATCAAAATTCCGGCCGCGCGGGGAGGGCCCTCCTGCATTCCTCGATCGCTTTTATCGAGTGCAAGCTTTTTCTCAACGGCCCGAATCCGCTGTTGGTTTTTCGCTGATCAAACAGAGCAGCTAGGCGATGGGCGCGCGGCTAACGAGTTGCGAAGCTGCTGCTATTTTGTGGACTCTGCTACGGCCGAGTTCATTTTTAGTTGACAAGGAGAGTTTAACATTTATGCTGTATAAGTCGGTTTATACCTAAGTGAAAATTCAGGTATTTTTACCATAAAGTAGAGGAAAAAGCGCTTTAAAAATCTGAAAGGTCTAATTACACTAAAAAAAAAAAACAGCGTAGAAAAATTTATTGTAAATATTCCTATAAAAAATGGGCATTTTTTCAAGATCGTTATCATTTATTACCGAGCTAATCTGAAAAAAATTTCTTTTGCTGCAGCTGCATTGAATGTTCTGCGCTTTTTCTGTTCATAACTGGCTTATCAATAACCTGGGGTATCGCACAAAGGGAAGTGACCGTTTCTCGATTATCGCGCTTTTCGTAACCAACTCGTATTTACTTCGTCTTCATTCGGAATGTAAAGCGGTTCGAGGTTCAATACTTCAACTTTTAGTAAACACTCACGCTTAGGGCGCCGGGCAGATAAGAAACGTTCACTCATCGTTTGTGAAACTTACCTGAAACAAACAAAGGAGGCAGATATTACGTTGTGTTATTTTTATTGTGATTTAATTGGGTTGTGAAACTTTTGATAACAAACTATTATTATTTTAGTAGAAGAATAGAAAATTAGTGTAATCATGAATTAATACCCTTTTTATGTAAACAAAACTGATAAAAATAAAGTACGAAATAAAAAATGTGTTCAATCTAAATATTAAATTTCAGAATCTGGTTAAAGAGTAGAATAAAAGGTTGAACCTTAAAAAGGCGGCAAACCATCGCGAATATGAGGTTGCAGAAGGACGAGGGAACGAAGAGCGGAAAAAACGGCTTATATATACCGGTATACCGAAACCCAAACAATTTCTTTTTTTTTTAGGGTGAGGACTCTCTACCTGATCGAGGATACGTCGCGGCCGGTGTGGGAGCGACAAATGTGCCCGGGCCTCCTTTGCGATCGCGACCCTGCTTATAATGCTCAAGGTGCGATCGGAGGTAGCAAACAAAGCGATCGAGGTAATCGCTCTGAGCGATTATTTCGAAAATGAGACTGACAATGAATATTTTTCTATTCTCGGGTGCTCAGATCCTGTTCAGCGCATAAAAACAAACCTGTTTGTAGATAACAGACGATTTCGAAATTAAAAAATTTTTAGCTTAATTATACCAAAGGCTGCATTAACTCTCCAGATGAAAATCTTGCGCCGGCATTAACACACGACCAATTAAACCTGAAATTCTGCCGATCTAAATTCCAGCACAATACCTAGAACGAATTACAGTACAGTCCCTTTCACATCAACGCCGTCAAGTGGAGCCTATGGCAAAAGAAAAACAATCCGAAAGCGATCGTCCTCTCGGTACATCCACGATCCAGACGTAATTTACTTGCGCGGATCCGGATAAAAATCCAGCGTGTCAGATACAATCCGTCGCTCCGCTCGCAATTAAATCATGCAAATTCCAGGGCAGCCCCCCGTTAATTGCCCGGTTTGTGTCTCTCCCTCGCAGCTTTTTAATATCATCGCTTCGGTATTGCCTCGGAGCCCGCCCCCCTCTCTCTCTCTTTCGCCCGCGAGGAAAAAAGGAGCAGCGCGAGGCTACTACACCGCCGCGGAGGAATGCGACTCGGGGCGGCCGATCAGCGAGGGATGCGTCTTATAGGGCAGGCCGCAACAAACGGATGCCGCCTCGTAATTTGTTTTCATACGTTCGCGGCGTTCGCTTCCCTCCCCGACCGCCTCGATCTTCTTCGCTTCTCCTCTTCTCGTTCCTTCCGTTCAGGGCCTTGGCCTTTCCTCGAAAAATTTCGGCCCGATGTGTATAATGCACTGTGCAAGCTTTGCGCTCGCGAGCGTGTGGGTCGACGCGGCGCGAAGATCGGCCGGATCTTCTCTTTTATCGGCGCCCCGTTTCTTGTTCTGCCTTTTTTACACCTCCGGCCGTAGCCGGCCTTGCTCGGGGCGCGCGCGCGTACAGCTGTTTACGCGGGCCCCGACGAGGGGATCGTTCCTTTCAATCGGCGGGGGCGCTTTCTTTTTCGCGAGCGAGATTCTCGGAAATACACCTACGCGAGGAGGAGGAGAAAGGCTCGCCCTTGTCTTTGGCCGGCCGCTTTATTGCCATTGTGAATTAATTTCGTATGTCACAGGGTTGAAGAAACTCATACTCGACTGCTCGAATTGTTCATCCGGGCAAGATACACACTGCTATTGGTATAACCGAGCTATTTTAATTTATTGTTTTTGATTAATTAACTTTATACGTAGCTAAATCAGAAATTTTTTTTCTGATTATTTGGAGAATTTTGTTTTAAGTAGTATACGTACGAGTGAGGTAAGACACGAGTTAATTAAATTTTCAAAGTTTCAATTTATTGTAATAGTTTAACAATAATCTTAATATTTACACGAGGTTATCTAAAAGAAAAAATTTAATAATCTCGTGTAATAAATCATCGCCATAAAATAGATGAACAAAAAGATAGCTCACTGCCTACCCGACGATAACGAGAGTTCAGAGCAAGTTGAAGAAGCGCCGACTTGCTACATCGTAAACAAAAACTACTTTTTCGGCTGCACAGAGGCCCAATTCATCATCGCAAGGGCCTCGCAAAAAAGGTGTCATTCACGAAACCCCTTCGACCCTCTCTGAACTTCTGGGAGGTTTCACAAGCCGGACCTCGTAAGTTCGTTTACGGACCTCGGATATTAAACCCTCGTGATCGAAAATTGCAAGGAGCCAATGAATCTTTTGACAACGAGATTGAGTAATCTGTTGAGATATCAATTTTTTTTATTAATTCTTTTAATTTTTTTTTATTAATCCTTAAGCGAAAAGAGTGATTTGGATCTCGTTCTCAGCTCGTCGTCGGACCGCTGCCAGCAAAGGATCACGCCTTCAAATTAGTACGCCATAAACACGGAGTAAGAAAAGTTAACGACAAATTTATTACTATTCCCCATTTTGTTACTGTCCCTTTTTTACACAGCACCCGATTAAAATAAAAAAATGTTGTAATCGCGGATACAAAAGCCGACTCATAGTAGAAGTCTAATCACGAGAGTATTGAGCAAGAGTGCGAAACAAGCGACGAAGGGCGAATAAGTATAAACAAGCTGCTGGAGTAGCAGTCCGGGGGAGCGTATGGGCCACGGCGAGGAGAGGAGAGAAAAAGTGCGAGTGCCGGGGTCTTTGGTTAGGCGAAGTGTAGCGGCGCCCCGAGGCCATCCATCATCCCAATAATTGCTTCCCTTCCCATCGTATAATTCCTATAGAAAGCATTTTTCTCTACGCTGCCCCTTCGCGTCCTTAATTCTCCGCCGCTTCTCGCTATGCGCTCGGAGCCCGGCCGAAAAAAAGACGCACTGCAAATTATGCGCGACGCCGATCGCATTGGCATCTCCGGTGCCGACTCAAAGACACCGTCCGGATTTTCGACCGCAGGTACATGTTTTATTTAAGACATTTCCCCATTCTTTTTGCATAACAGGCGTTGAATTTCATTTTTCTCTCACGAAATAACTGCGATTTGAAGGAAAGCAATGTGCCAGGGAGAAAAGAAAATGGACATTTTACAGTTTGAACAAGACTGCTGTGAATTGTAGAAGAGAAACTGCTGCTTTATTATATTATTAAAAATGCACTTTGAAAAAATTGAACTAGCTACTTTGTTTAAAAAAAAGTTTCATTGCGCAGAACGCAGAAGGCAATTCGAAAAACTTTTAAAAATAGCTTTAATAAAGAAAAGCTCGTTTCTATAGAATGCAGCGAGCAATCGCAACCGCAACCTGTCGCAGCGGCCATTAAAAAGGCGCAAAAATCCGCGCGCAAACTTTTAATTAAAGACCCTCGTCCGTCTCGTCGGAGCTTCTTGTCGCCGCGTGAAAAGCGTGGGCCCGGGACTCGGCGCACGAACGCTTATTGTTTGTCCAGGGGGGCGATAGCGAGCGGAGGCGGGCAGTTGGAGAGGAGCCGAGCGTCTATTTCCCTATAGGCGTAGCTGCGCGCCGGCCGGCAACCGCGCGGAAGAACTAATTAGGTAAATGGACGGCGAGCGATAAGGAAGTGGCACGGCGATAGGGACCCGAACTCAGCTGTTTCTCCGTGTATTTTATTCGCGCTATGGAAATTTTATAGGATCAATTTGAGATCAATAATATCTTAATTATTTACTGCAATTTTGTAAAGTAAGTAAGTTTGCAGCAAATAGAAATAGTTTTTTCTGCTCAACTGCGTTTAATTTGTTTAAACTATAACTTGATTAAAAAGTGACTGCAAAATCACTTATTTAAAAGTGGCTGTTAATTAGGTACTACTGATAGAGGCTCAATAAAAATTTGTTACTAAATCCACGGTTGAATATAAAAATGAATTGTATAAGATATCACGATCGAGTTAATCGAAGGAACTCCATTACACGAATTATCGTCCACTTCACGCTGGAAAGTTCATTCATGGAGTCCCGGGCTGGCCGCCACACCGGTTCAACAGTAATGAATGACGCGCTCGTCTCACGCCCGGAATCGAGTCACGGCGAGTAGGTGTACAAATTCCACGCGGCCACGATTCTCTCCGCCTTTTTTTTGGACCTTTTCCACGCTCGGAAACGCGCGCAATCGAGCGCCGAGGAATTTTCGTGGGTCGCTCTCTCGCTCGCGAGCGCGCTCGTGGGATTAGACTGGAATGCGCGCGAAGCTCGCCTCTCACTACGCGGCCGTCTCTATCTCCCTCTCTCTCGCCTATACTACGCCGCATTCCTTCATTCATTTTCATTCTCTTTCATCGAACGAATCGACGTTTCATTCAGATTCTTTTTCGGCCAGTTTCATCCTGGACCGCCTGGATTATAGGCTTCCCCAAGAGACGTGACTCGGGGTACTGTTATTTATTGGGCTTACTGCACTTGTTTTTTCTTGCTTTATTTATGTATCACGTCGCCAATAAAATGCGATTACTTCACTTTACGAGGCTCTATTAGTGGACAGGATATATCAAGAAATATGAAAATAATTTCTCATGATTAGGTCAAACAGAATTTATGAAGCCATTACCTAGAAAGTAGATACTTAACATAATAACAAATATAATGTAGTTTAAATAATTTCTCTTTAGAAAAAAATCACCGTTAACCGATAGTTCACGTCCACCGAAGGAACGCTCGCAGGAATGTATTTCACACGAGACTGTGCAAGAAAAACATCGAGACAAAAAAAAAAGAGCCTAAGTAGAAAAAGATATACACACTCGTTCACAGAGAGGCAGCCGAGCTGCGTAGTTTCTCGTCCCCCGACCCAGATAAGAGGGAAAAAGTAGGCTCCCACCGCTGGTGGGGGGTTGCGTCTATACGCGCGCCTTCTGTCTCGCGGAGACCTTTCTCCTACCTGGGCGTCTTCGACGACGTCCCCGAAGCGGCCTTCATCCTCTCCGCCTGGACGAGCCTCGCGTCCCGCGGCCAATGAATGAAGATTCCTCGCGCGCCGACGACTACGCGGCGTACAGGCGAGCAGCCGACTGTCCCCGAGCGCGCTCCTCGCATACTTTCGAAACGGAGGCGTACATGAGTGCAACGCCGATCGACGTGGAAATCCGAAGAATACTAATCGGCCGGAGGCTTTCCGAGCGGACTTGCTCGCTCGAGCGCCGCGTTACTGATCCAATGATGCACTTGGACATGGGAGCAGTTAACAATTTATTATTTCCATTCATTCTCCGATTTTATATTTACTTATTTATCCGAGGACTCAAAAGTCCTTATTTACAATGCATTAGAAAAATAAGCGTTACAGAAAAAATGCAATCACCCTAAGCTCGATTGGGTCTGTTTTTACTCAAATAAGGTATTTATCAGGCATTTATCTAGAAATAATTTACCATACAATTTCACGATTAAAGAAATATAATGTATTAACAACCATTAAGATGAAACAATGGACGCCGGTATTTAACCCTGATTTTATGAAAGATATCATTTCATAAACTGAAAAAAAAATCCGGACTGCTGGGACAAAATAGTACAAAGGCGGAATGCACACGCCCAATGGGAAGGCTTTCTTTTGTTCCAGAGATATCGGAGGGCTACTTTCATTCTTCTTTGCTAAATGAAAATCTCAAAAAGCACTCTATAAGAATTAGTATAACGAGCTTTTTTATTAATCGCTAATTAGTGGAGCATGCATAATTTAGCACACTTGAATTTTACAGAGATGATTGAACTTACTGATTGAACTTTAGAGGGTATTTTAAGTTGAGTAGGATATTTGGAAAAATATAGGCCTGACATTCTGTCTGAAAAAAACGATTTTTTTCCGATATAACAATTTTGACCGCGAAGAACGAAATATCGAAAACTGCCAGAAGTAAAAAATGACAATCCGAGTTTTGCATGAAAAAAGTTGATTACCTGGCAGCGCCTCGGTCCGGCCAGGCAGAAAAAATCGTTCTCCCGCCCGTTTCGCAACGCCGGTTACTCGTGACATCCGAGGGGCTCGGAAAATCGCTCTCGCTCGGTTATTATTAAACAATCGACCTTTCCTCGGGCGCGCGGCTCGTCCCAGAAAGCCTGGGTCGATCAATGAGCCGGCGCTCGCCTCCCTCATGAATGAGTCGGGGCTCCTGAAGCGGCTCGCCGATAAGCTGGAGGAGAGAGGCCGCGCGCGCGCGCCGGAGAAAGAATAAAACGCCGATAGGGCCTCTCTCCCCGTCGTCGCGCGAATCGATCGCGCCGCGGCCTCCGCTCTCTCAATGAATCTCCGACGCGCTTTTATTTACCAGCCGGATCCCCCCGGCCGATATCGCGCCGGCTTTATCGTCGGCTCTCGGCTGGCCGCACGCGGGGATGCATCGGAGCGCTGACCCAGTCCCACGCGGAGATGGCCCATTCGTATCGCGCCCGCGCAGCCGATCCGCGCGCGTTATCCCGGCCAATGGAAATGCGCTTTTTGGTGCCCGGGACGAGATAGCGGGAGGCCCGCTGCTCTCTAATTTCGCTCCGTTTTATGCTTCGCTGATTCTTAACCGATCTATTGTGCTTGATCGAGATGCTTTCGCGGAGGGCTTTTCGCGTTTTTCGACAGTTAAATACTGCGGAACGTTGAGACTTCGAGATTTTTACAATGGTTGGGAAATCTACGGTTTAATGATTAAGGTCGATTTGAATTTTTTACTTATTTTGTATAGTGTGAAGAGAATTTGCTCGTGATTATAAAAACATTTTTTCTCGAACCCAGAACTCTAGTGCCTATCACACATTTTTTTATCCCGTGGAATGTGCAATAATAGTGGAATAAGACTCCCTCGCGTATCGTAAGTCATGCGTCATGTTTATTCTAAGAAATATGTTAAACTAGTCGCTATTGAAATTTCAATGTAACAACATTTTTTTCGACATTTTTAGGTCGGATTATTTTACCAGATTATTGTGTAACTTGGATTATATAAAAATATAATGGATAAAGAAGCAAAAAAATTGCGTACTCGGTGTGAAAAAAAAAATGAAGAAATTGTGACTAGTAAAGTGCGCTGAATTTTTATGTTTATTAAGTAAAGTAAATCGTTTTCTTCCGTTTAACGAAATGAATGATATACGAGAAGTGAATATTTAAGTGTCATAAAAAAACAACAAAAAATAAAATCGTAAAGTGCAATAATCCGATAATAACTTTTAAATAATGACAGCAATAAAAGATCTACTTCTCAAAAATCATTTTAAAATATAAAAAATACTTCGGCGTGAACTGTATTTAATAATTCTTTATTTTTATAGTACTGTAGGTATGTTGCAAGAACGTAATTTTCTAAAAGATTTTTCGAAAAATAAAATGTACCCTGCATAGCGCAACGAATTCTAGTTCCAAGCACGTAATTAGTAAAAAAAAACCATGTTCCCGATGATTAACCATAAAGCAAGCCACTTAAATAATAATTCAACCGATCGATAAATTCAATCCAACGTAAACGCTCGGCAGCGTCGCGTATGCAAAGCAGCTCGTCCCAGTAAACAAATTTAGCATTCGGAGACGCGCGGGAGCAAAAAAAGCGGCTCACTCCCCCCCTTTCTCTCCCTCTCTAAACCTATCCGCTAAAAAAGAAGCAGGCCGTTTCCCCATACCTGCAACACAAAGGAATTTCTCTGAATGAACGTGTTTTATATAACCTCGCGAAAGTCTGCCCCCACCGCGCCGTCGTGGGTGCCCGAAAGGCCGAGGCGACGCAGACAGACGGGTCACGGGTTCTTCCTTCGCTTGCGCGGGCCTCGCGCGGCCCGATAGTATGCTAATCCGAGCGAGCCGACTCGGCGGGTCCTTTCGGAGCCAAGGCCATCGGCGAGGCGACGGCGACGCGCTGCGACGCGGAGAAAACGACGCGACGGCCGACGCCGCCAGACTCGTCGGAGCCGAACGGCCGGCGCGAACCGTAAAGCGCCGGTTCCGCAGGTGAGTAATGTCGGCGATTTGCGGCTGAATTGACAGTTTTTTTTATGTCCTTTCAATCGATCGGATTCCAGTCCAGCGCGAATTACTTATTCAGAAAATAAGAAACGCGCTTAGCAAAATTTACTGCAGCGATTTGTCTTGAGACGCACTGGCAATACGAAGATAATAATAATAAGGATATTCTGTTAACTGATAATATAAAAATTAACTTATTTCCTTTTTTCTTTTCAATTTCAGTTTAAAAAAATTCTCGATCGCACACTTAATTGAGTAAGCGACCTCCCGAGTTTCTATCGGCAGGCTCGCGTGTCCCTGAATGACAAATTGCCGCTTTCCTTGATTTTCGAAAAATCCGAAGCGCTCGCGCACCGCTTAAAAATTCGATCAGCGTTTTACTTTCTAATTTCCTCGATCCCGCGCAGAGAGAAAAAAGCGCACATCCAGCGTCGATCGCGCAATCACGAAAGCGCCAGCTTATCGGCGCCGCGGCACGATCGGGAGCGTCGGTGCGTCTCGGGCAATTACCCCTGCGGGGACGTTCAATGACATCGGGGCAGCCGCGGCGGAGCGCGAAGAATCCCGCCTGCCTTGTCCTCTCCCCGGGCTTTTTTTTATCCCGTCGCCACCGCGGCGGTGCGCTTACTTTCCTGCAGATTTCCTTTTACTCCCGTTCGAGCTTCGCGGAATATAATCGAGCGATTTTTCTCGCGGATCGATTATCATACCCGATCCCCGCGCGCCCGGAGTCCGGCGGGGCCCGCGGGGAGAGGCGGCAGGACGAGGGAGGGAGGGAGCGATCGTGCTCTCGGGGCCCTATTAGCATGGCCGTCCGCGTTTAGCGTCGCATCTCCCTACCTTCTTGCCTCGCTTCCTATCTCCCGGTGGAGCGGCCACGAAGCAATTCTCGGAAATCCATTCACCTGCCACGCCTGCCGCGCGTATACGCGCGGGACTATACCTGCGTGCCTTCGCCGCGAGGTCCCGGCGACAGGACGCGAAAAGCTCCTCTTTTGCCCTTTCGTGTACAAGAAACGCTGCAATTCGCATTGCACTGTATTATTATTCACCTTTGTATTTCATTAAATAAATACTTATTTTAGTGATAGTAATATTATCTCGCAGAACCCCCGTTTTAGTGACATTTCATTACAGTAATTATAAAAAACTCAACCAATTTTATAAATAATGATATGCTTCTTAGTATGTAGTACCAGCAGTCTATTTCATATGCCTAACACCCTCGGTCTTAATATGGCTTACGTATAAAACTGCAGAGGTAACCGACTCGTTAATGGGAGGGACATCGTCGCAGCCACCTGGCGGAAAATATACCAGGTACATACAATTACACCTAAACGGGTTTTAATTGATGGAATTAAATACTCGGTGTAAATGTAATGAATCGTAGGTAGCGAAATTTGAAATACCCTGACCAAATACTCTTAACTTCTTTTCTGTTTTAGTAAAATCACGAAAATATTTAGACATGATTTTTACATAATAATTACATTACATTTGGAAAAATCTAATTGCGATTACTAAATTGTAATAATGATTACAGCGTCACTTATTTAGAAATGGTTTGTCGTCTCGTGGACTAATTAACCCTATTTAAAAAAATACGCACAATAATTTGGTTTTAAACCATTGTGGGCAGCTGGTTGACAAAAGGCTTTTGACAAGTAACAAATAGAAATATAAACTGATTTATTAGTGTGGAAAGGTTTCGAAGTTTCTACAAAAACTGTACTTTTTGTTGAAACAACTGGAAAGGAATATATATACCCCGTTCAATAAATATTCAATCACTTATTGACTTCTCAATTACTTGATTCTGACAAATTACTATACTTGAAAGTCCACATTCCATCATTGTGAACTTCTAAAGGGAAGTTTGCGGCGGAAAAAAAAACACGCCTAAAACTAAGAAGAAAAATAACACCGAATCCCTAATCATTTGCGGGCAATGATTGATTCGTCGGTGTTTTTCATCTCCGGCCCCGCGAAGAAACCGGAATATAAGCGTATAAAATGACAACGCGCGAACTGGGATATTTTATTATGTATATATTACCCTTTTTCACAGAAAAGAGAAATAAATAAATTATTTAGTGAGGGCAAATGATGTAAATACTCGCTAAATAAATATAAAAACATTGAATAAACCCTTGCTTGCCAGCTCGAAAATAAAGCTAAGGCGTTATAAAGACAATCCATAACTACAAGTTCGACTTGGCAAATTACATTGCAGAATTGACACGAAAAGTGAAATTATCCCCCGTTAGCAGGAATGCCGCTAATAAGCCCGCGTGTGCGCAATGTGAAATCTAATTTGATCCGAGCACCTCGTTCATCCCCGATGAGTCACGCGTAGGCGCGAGCGCACGCGAAACACGTTTTTCATTCATTTCTCGGCGCGGCAGGTTGCGCGCGGGCCGCAAATAAAACGATCGGGGGGCCGGATGAATCGGCCGAGAGCCTCGTCATCGGCATCTCACGCTCGTTAGTAGCGTATCATGACACGCGGTGGTTATGCGTGCCCGGCGGACGCGGGGGATATTGTAATATCGCCGGCCGGCTACTCTCCTTTAAGGCCGAGCCGCTCCTCTCTGCCTCCTTCTTTATCTTGACCTTCCGATTGCGCGCACCGCCTTTTGCATTCCTCAGCCGAGCGCGCGCGAGCGCACCGCCTCTCGCGTTCTTCTTTTTCGCGACCTCACTTTTCGCTCCTCATTGTTGCCTGCGCCTTCCAGTTCTGCCGATGCCGCTCCTTTTGCGTTCGCGGGCATTTCTTATTTTCATTTTTTTCTCTCTTCAATTTAGAAGTGTAGATGATTTTTTCTTTCGCTTTAAGGGCGCTCCCTTCTTTTGCGACTTCTCTTCCGTTGCGTGCACGGGAGGCGATTTTTTCGATGAAGCATGCAGAGCTGGAGCTTTTGCCGAAAAATTAAATAGCCATGTGCTATGAAATTTTTCTTCCTACAGT
>JAXIUT010000001.1:6310503-6322371 GCA_035586675.1 Eurytoma californica
AAGTAAGATCGTAAAATCTATTACAGAGTGAATTTGCAGAAAAAATTTTATTCTATAATAAACCAGTCAGTAACATAATAAAATTGTTTTACGCTAATAGATTCAACTTTCGTTTATACACCTTCAACGTGAGTTACACTATATAATAATCTATTATTCAAATTTCAAGCTCAATTATTAGCCAATAAATTTGTGCCGACTAAATGCACTAAATAACATAGATTAAAAAAATGCGAAGGAAAGATTGAGAAATTGAAATTATTTCCATAAAAAAAGGAAGGAAAAATTGAACGTATCGAAATAGCCGCAGTTAGTCAGGAAGCAGTGGGCGGTAGGTCAACAATGCGACTCTTAAATCAATAGCACATAATGCCTGGGCAAAATTAATAGATTCTAATCTGCCGCGATTGTTCAATCATAATGCGTCGTTATTACAAAATTACGGGCCGACTCTTTGCGCAAGATTATCATAAACAGTCCGGGCACCTCGTTATTAAAAGCTCATTACCGCCGTACCTCCTCGAACTCAATTAAATCCTCGCGCGCAAATAAAAGTCGCGTCGAGCCGCGTAAAAAAGGATCCCGCGGCGAAAAACGCGCCGCAAGGAGGAGGAGCTCTCGCTTGTGTACGAAGAAGGAAGCTCGGTGCAGCGGCGGAGGCGAGCAGGGCCCCCGTAGGTGTGCAAGTCCCGCTCCTCTCTGCGGTATTCCTCGAACCTGCGGCCGTGTGTGCGTATACGCGACGGGATACTTTATGTGCGTGAAACGCGTGGGACACCATATATCGCGCTCGCGCGCGCGCCGAGAGAGGCCGGGGAGGGGGAAAAAAAGGAGTCAAGCCGGTCGCGCGCGCGGACTCTTTGAATTTCTGAAATTCGAGGCGTGAGAATGTCTCTCTCGCCTCGACCCCCGGCCGCCCGGGGGGAAACGCAAGCGCGCTTGCAAAAAGGTGAGCGATTTTTCGCGACGACTGACGTCACTTGTTAGCCGTCTGCACGTGCGTAATTAATAATCGAGGCGTTTCGGGGGGTACGTGAATTATGAAGGAGGTCGGTGCTTTTAGGAGACGAGGAATCGTGTCGCGACCTTACTCAATTTTTATAAAATGCACGCCGCCGCAGTGGGGAGTTGTGCGTAAATCGATCGAGATGCCTTAGCCGGTATGCTCTCGAGTAGGCCTCGTGAATGTGCAATCGACGCAGTCGAAGCGAAATTTAGTGCTCATCGGTTTCTATATTTAAATAGTACTTGGCAGAAATAGTTGCCCGATGAGATTTCTAAAACAGCTTCAGGAAGATTTATGACTGTGAGTTACTCTAAATTAACATAATTAATTAAATATTCCTCGTATGTTATTTATGTTATTGAATTCTTACATGAAAGAAGCAACTAGTAGGCAGAACAGGTGAAAGCGCAATGCACTGCACTATTTGGTAAACGTTTAAGGTAAAGTTTACTGTAAAAACAGAGCTTGGTAGAATTAGGAAAACGAAGCGGGGAGATTAGCGCGTAAACAGAACCATGCAGCGGAGGCGCGTAGGGCCGAAGCAGGGGGAGACGAGCGCGTATCGGCGAAACTGCTCTCGTGAGTCTCGAAAGACGGATAAAGTGAGGCCTCGATTGAGAAAGGCCCCGCGCGCGGGAAGAGGAGCTCAGTTGAGCTCTTCTCCTCCGCGCTTCGCGCGCGCTCACACGCACACACAGACACACGCGTCCGAGAAGCGAAACAGCGGCAAAAAGAAGAAGGTACGGTCGTCGTCGGCGGCGGCGGCGCGAGAAGGAGGCAGAGCCGGGAAGAGATGCACAAGGCTGTGGAGACTTGCGGGGCGCGATTCAAAGAACTGGGAGTAGCGAGGTAAACAAAATATTTCTGCCCGTCGCTGTGCCGCCGGGGCACGGCTGTGTGCGAGGAAGGCCTCCGCCGTTCTCGCACACAGGCTCACACTTACGTGAGCCCGCCGCGTCCGTTTCGAGAGTGGCTCCCTCGTCTCTCTCTCGCGCACATAATCTACAAAGCGAGAAAAGAGAGGAGAGAGGAGAGCGGAGGGAGGAGGCATTCGGTGGCGCCCCAGGAAGGAGGGGGGTCCCGCGGACGCGAGAGAAAGACGGAGCGAGATAAAGGGCCCCGAAGATGGGCCCGAAGTCGCTGGTGGGGGCAGAGAGAGGCGAATATTGCGCGCCTAGCGGCGGTGATACGTCCGACCGGCCAGAAGAGAGCGAGAGAGAGACTGGGGGTCATGGAATGCGGCCCCGCGATCCCTACGTATATATGCGTCTCTCCGCTCCTCGTACGCGAGGGTATTTGTGTATTTATGTGGAACAACCTGCGAGTCTGAGGGACCGGCCGATCCGAGAGAAGAAAATCTTCAAAGGAAGATAAATTTACAGCTTCTCCTCGATTTTATGCGAAATGTCAGTTGTGCCAATCGATCATCTCGAATCAGCCGTAAGAAACTCAAACGACCGGGCTGTACCTCCGGGCGCAGGAAGACGCGAGAAGTGGATCCTCGGAATTTTCGGCAAACGAGGCTAGGAAATGCGTGGAACGAGGAAGGAGCTGCGCCGGTGTGGAACGCCGAAAATTCGAGAAATGCCAAGCGCAAAAAGCGACCGCGCGCTCTCGGCGAAAGTAAGCGGAAAATATGAATGGTGAGAGGAGGGAGGAGCGGGGGCGCCTCCGGAGAAAGATGAAGGAATTCGCAGCCAGGAGGAAGAGGAGAGGCGAGGTGGTGGCGGAACAGCCGAGCCAATGACCATAAGCAAGGTGGTGACGATGCGCTCTTGATCTTGCAAAAAAGAAGCGCCAAGCCTACTAGATAAGCTTCCGAGCTGCATCAACGACAGTGCGTGCACAATGATTTGATAGCCCCATCAACGCAATACATAAGCAATCATTCGAAACTTGGAGAGATGCATCGAGCACATCGAATCCTGAAAAATGGACGTCAGTGAGCCAAGTCACTTAGATTAGGAGTATCACACGTCCTAGAATGCGACTAAAAGCCTCGGCATCGCGCCGGAGAACAAAGCTCGTCCTCCCTCCTTGGCCGCGCTTCCTCCGTCATCCCGCGAAGCGTAAACGTGAGAAGCGGCGACATTTCTATCATTGAGCAACGAGCGTGGCGGCTGCGAGAAGTGGACGGTCCGGCTTCGCGAGCTAACGTCGAACTATGCAGTAAGAGCACGAGGAACCAAACCGCGCTCTCGCTCGCCTCCTCTCTTTCCTTCTCACCACCCGACTCCTTCCCTCCTCTTCCTTCAAATTCCTGAGCAGGTTCCACACTCGGCCACGGAACGCGAGCAAGCGAAAGAGAAAGAGAGAGAACGAGGGAGAAACATACCGGCCTCCTTCTCTTTTCCTCGCTTATCGCGCGCTCCCTCTCGCTTGCCTCGCTATTTACTGTGTGTCTCGTGGAAAGACTAACTAGGAGAGTATCAGAACTCCGGATCTCGGATTTTGTTCAAACTATGGGAGATGTTTTATTCCTCATCAAAATGAAGGAGGCTAATATTTTTTATGTTAACGCTCCGTTTTTTTCATCCAGTTTTTCAGCTACAAGTTCATAGCATTAATAAAGTTAATTTCGTGTAACTCGAATCGAAATAGCACTGCTCCACATTTCCATAATTTGTGAAAGTTGAACAAAAGGTACTTTAGCAAATGAAAACATTTGCAGTTGCAACAAATTCTGCGATCCGGAATTGTGATACTCTCCTAGTAAGTACTGCTGAGGGAGGGAGCGTCGCTCTCTCAGCAGTGCCTCGGAAGAATTCGGCCTCGCGAACGCAGTGGGTGATGCCTGCTCCTCCTCCGCTCCTCCACCTTCTTCGCTCTTTCTACCTGGAACGACACGGACTCCCGCGGCACGTGAGAGAATGTCGCCGACGCGCGACGCGAGTTCCAGCGCTGATTTCTCGGCTAAGAAGGGGGAGTCGTGGGGGTGCAACCTGCCGACATTGTAAATAAAAGCGAAAATGAGAGACAATAAGATATATAGTGAGGCTCCACCGCTCTCCTTGCGCGGACTCCCCGTATCGGAGAATGATTGACGAGCCGTTTTCATCCTAAGCGTCCTTAGTCAACGGCAATTTTTCGATCGAATATGCAGCGCAAATTATTCTGTACCTTTGCACTTGTACGTTTAATACGTGTCAGTATAATTTTAATTTCTCGAGATTTTATTGCATAGAGAAAAGCCACCTAGGGTGACGGGCTTTACCCCCTCAAGAATATTCAAACTACAAGAAAAGTCTACAGCAGAAAATATATCCTTAAGATCGGCGTAGAATCTGCAGTCCCTCCATCAGCAATGAAGGACGCGTGCATCGGTAAGCATTTCGGGCAGTTTGGTGGAAGGGGGGTCCGCAAATCCGGGCTAGCGCGCCTGCAATGCTCGCCTCCGGGCGGCGCCTCGGGTCCTGCGGCATCCCAGTCTCGCGTCCTCCTCGCAGCACCGATAAGTAAAGCGCGGACACCGGATTGCAACGCGATAAGGAGGCGACGTCGCAGGGTTAACGCGCACTGCCGTACAGTACGGGGACATCGATCCCCATTCCACTCCCCCTTCTGGACCTACGCACAAGCGCGCTCGAGATACGGAATCTGCGCGTCCGTCAATCGCTCGCCCATTGGATAACCCGAGTTTCATGGGGCTCTGTAAACGTTACAGGGCTGTAATAAACTATAACCTTTTTACATGCTTAGGATAACAGAGCAATAATCTGTAAATCCTTTAAATCTTTATTTGCAATAATTTTCAAACTTCTTTTTAATAAAGTAATAAAAAGAATAATAATTTTGTGCACTCTCAAAAATAAAAACGATTTCTTGTCAAAGTATAGTGTAAGAGGCCTTTAGAATCGAACTTGTACAACGAGCAAGCACCGGAGTCAGGGCAACGATCAGAACGGGCACTTCAAAGTGGCCTGCATAGAGTAAGAGAGGGGAAAAAAAAGAGAAGGCCGCGAAAGCGCAGGCTTGTATTACTCATGCATGCGTGCAAAGGAAGTGGGAGCGGAAAAAGTTCTCTTTCCACCGTCTCCGTCGCGCAGCGCTGAAAAGGGAAAAGAGGAGCCTATCCCCGTCCTCCTATATTCATCGCTTCAGAAAACGAAACCAACTACAGCAAGAAGAAGAAAATCATTGTTTCGCATATCAAGCAAAAGCGGAAAACCCCCGGGCGCGTAAAGACAATTGTTTTTACGTCACACCAGGGACGAACGAGAAGCGCGTGTACGCACCTGAGATGGACGGATTGATAGGGCGAGTGAGGAGGAGCGGGGAGGAGTACGGGAGTCGTGGGAAGAGTGGAAAACATTTCCCGCATACCGCTTCACCTTCGCAGCCTCTCGATCTTTCTCGCGCAGCTTCTGCTCTATTAGCGAGTGCGAGGAGGGAGAGGGACGGGAGAGCACGCGAGGATGCTGCACCTGGTTGGTGATCCCCCGACCGGGCTGATTGCTCGGGAATGCGCTAGCGACCGCACGCGACGACTTTTTCGCGGGTCGGGGTATTGTATCGCTAGTCTGAAGAAAGAATGAGATAGTGGTTGGATCTCATGAAAAGATTATGAGATTCTTGGATTCGATTGTATGCGATGTGTTGAAAGGGGTATCGTCTGATCTATCTACTTAAGTAGACCGACATGAAATTACGAAGGTACACCATCCGTTATTAAAATTTAGCGATCTGGAAATATCGGATTCTACCATTTCTAACATTGTGCCGGTTTGTTTTTATATTTAATAAATTCAATTCAATTATCAATCAATTATCAAGTGACGTTTGATTACAATAATTGCAAGAATCAGTTTTTTTCAAAGATTACACGACTACGTATTTTTCTCCTGACAGTCCAGGCGCCTAACACAACTCAGGTTTTAATGTGATTTATATATAAAACTGAGACAGACAATCCATTATCGAGAGACATGTCTCCGAGTCCACCTGGCGGTAAATCTAACAAGTATTTACGTTCAAACTTGTGTTGCAATCGAAATTTTGTTTTAAGATGCGAAAATCATCATTGTTGCTATTCTTACTAATTAGAACTTACTATTAGAATAATTTTTATTTAGGACTCATGAGAAATTGATTACTACAAAAATAAGACCCTGAGAAAAATCGCAAATCTGCAGAGTAGCATTCCTTCGGCTGGGGCACGCTAAGAGTGAATCGTGCGTCGCGCGTTATCGATTGGGCGGTGCGCGCGCGGGACCACACGCGGACGCGCGAGCGTGCCGCTCCGCCGCGCTTATTCGTAACGGCGCGGTTGAGAGCCCCGCCGACGTCTACGCCGCTACATCTGTCGGATCTGCGTCGTAGCTCGCGCGCCCGCTGCTCCGATCCCCTCAGCGATCCCCTCCTCGCTCTCGGTGAGGCGAGCTTGAGTTACGCCTTGGCGTTCACTTTTTATTTTTCTCAAGATATATTCCTTAATAAATTGTTTATTTTTATCCTTTTTTTCTAAGTCACAGCAATTTGTATTTAAAAGTATTGTTTCATAGGAGAGAATACAAAGCACTGACTGACACGAGGAAATGTGTAGGTTCTTTTTGCGACACTCACCTAAAATAGAAAAAGAAAACGCTCATAATAATGTTATTCAGTCGAGCAGCAAGAAATTTCATAAGCTAACTTAAATAAGTAAAATATGCGCATGAAAAGTGTAAATCTATTCGTAGCTTACTGCCGCGATTGAAGTTGGAAAGACTCATGGGAATCGGCGGGGATTTTCGCGTGGCAGAGTCAAGCGAGTATATAGGTACAGCGGAAGTGACGCGTCGGTGGCGGCGGTCTCAACTTTTCCGGGCGCTCTCTTTCTCTCGCACGCGGGGGCGCTCGCTCTCGGCCGCCGCGAGGCAAGAATGTAGAGAACGAGACCGGGACAGCGAGGAAGCTCGGGAGAGAAAGACGGAGCGAGCGAGGGAGGAAGAAAGAGGGACAACGCGGTCCAGATGAAAGAGGCCCAAGGGAGGTCGCTGGCCTTCCAGGAACCCTTATAAACTTGGACCTGATTTCCCCCTCCCTTCTGTCTCCCTCTCCCTCCTCTGTCTCCGGCTCTCCCTTTCTTACCGACCTACGTCCACTCGAGCGGGCCCCAGTCGTGTACGCACGCGCGCCCCTTTTTTCCGCGGCGATTTTTGGCCGCGCCATTTTTCCCGGGCGCGAGATACGCGATGAACCGCCGGTCGCACGTGTGGGAGAGAGAGCGCGTCTTCTCTCGGGCGTGCGCTCTTTCCTTAAACATCGCGTGGGAAGATAGCATCGGCGACGTTCACTCGGAAAGGCGCCTGCGTCGCTCTTGCGTGCCTGTCTGCGTGAGCGTCCGTGTGTGAGCGCGGATACGAGTGGCGGCGAGCGTGGCACCGCATCGAGAGGATCGATTGTCCGATAACGGAAAATTTACTTCTGTGTGATTCCACGCTTTATCACGAGGGGTAATTCGCTCATTTGGAACGGGATGAGAAATGAGCGCCTTTTCTTTTATTTCACACGGACTTTTATTAATTCTTCGGTGTAGCGATTGTTTGTCTGATGGCTTCATTGCTACCTCGAATTAGGACAAATATTTCGTTCCTTTATCAACAAATTTTTATCATTATCTTGTATTTAATTATGAGGAGTTATTATTCCATATTTTTCTTTCACTATGTTCGTGAAATGGGAAAAATATAAACCCTCTCATCAAAAGGGTTGATATTTTAGTATTATTCTGAATTATATTAAAACAGTACAAAAAAATGGTGTGCTCGTAAAATTCCTCTTTTAATTGTACTTACTGAATAATAGATTAATTTTTTTATGTTAACAAGTAGCACTGGCGAAATAAAATGAAAAGAAAAATTGAATTTGATTTTTATGATTTTAAATAAAGCTTTTAATTACGCTCCTTTATCATAGTCAGTAAAATACCACGACCGGAGAGGGAGTCTTTTACGTCGTTTGCCGAATTAATAAAGTTTGGCCGGGACAAACACAGAGCTGATTACGAGGGCAAATTGACACTCATTCGGGACACTTATCAACGCCACGGCAGCTTTTTAGAGGCTCAAAACCCAAGCGGTCGGCTCTCTCCATAAGAGCTCCTATAAAAGAAGCTCATCCGAGGATAGCGCACTCACCGAGGGAGAGAGAAAGAAAAGGGACGTTCGGAGGGAAGAGATCCGCTCGTATTTGGCGAGGTGTGCCCAACAAGCCGCAAGTAAAGTAATCACGCAGCGCAAAATTGCTTGACGAGTTGTAGAGCCTCGCGCGCGCGCGCACTCGATTGTCCAGACACGCCTTCGGGGCAAAATGAAATTTGATTTTGCCGGGCAATTTCGCGCCCAACTCAAGGGCGCCCGCTCGTATAACCTAACCTCGTTAAAGGGCCGCTTCGGTATATTGGCCTCTCTCGCTCGCGCGCTCGTTTCGGAGCCAGATCTTTTGGCCAAAGTGTCGAGGAGCCGACGCCGACTCTTAAAAGGTCCGAAAAGCACCCCGGGGCAAATGAGCGGTGCGAGGGGGGGCAGCGACGTTGAATCTCGGCGTTTCCATCAGCGACGCTAATCCAATCGCAAAGGAAATATGCGAGTTTGTCGCGGCACACCGGATGACTAAAAGTGCAGTACGATTAGAATTCATCCGGGTACGCTTGGAATAAACTCGAAATTTCCATGGAAAATCAGGTGAAAACGGTGATTTTACTTCTTTTTTTGTTAGTTCGAAACTGCGATAATTCATTTTTTTTGCCTAACTGGAACCTTGTTTAGGTTCAAACTGAAAGGGTAATAAATGTAATTTATTTATTATTTAATGAACTTACGGAGAATTAATTATTTTGTAAAAAAATAACAAAAATCTGAAAAATGGCATGTAGTTGAAAAGACATATTCTCTTTAAAAAACGATGGCAGGATGTTATGAAGCATTTAAAGGAATAATATTTGGTGAAACGGTGCTAAAATACTAAATGCTTTTATATGAATTGCACATTTCCATCTGAATAAACGAATTTTATGTTTGTTAAAATAGATTAATGAAATAATCATGAAGATTTAACATTTTTTATTTATTTTACAGTTTATATTTCATAATTGTAGGTATTTAAATATAAATGCCATGTCATTTGGAAGTTGATGTGCATTGCAAGTTGTTATTTAGTATATGATTCATAAATTTTAGATATAAATTAAAAAGACAGTAGAAAGAAGAAAGATTTGCCCATATTTGTATATTTTTATCTAAAATTTGAGATGATTTATATCATGATTTACTAAATGAAGGAAACACCGGTCAACAATTGATCACCAAAAACGTTGAAAAGTAAATAAAATCTGCGCAATCAATAACCAAGAGCCGCAAGGTTGAAATTGAAATACGCATGGAGGCGCCCGATCGGTTCAAGGGCGTCGATCGAAGATTCAAATTATCCGCGGCGAGCGAATTCGGTGGGATAAAGCGGTCGCTAGGGGCAGGGGGAGCCCTGCGCGTCGTCGCTCTCTCAATGGAATCATTATCAAATTCATGAAAACGAAACCAATCGCAGGGCCCCGGGGGCCGCTCGCGCCCGGTGGCGCGAAGATATGGAAATGCGGGGGGCCATTGTGCGAGCGTCGCCGGCGGAATCAGCAAGTCAGATAGCGGACGCGCCGCGAAGACGACGTCGGGGATCCGCCATTGATACGCCGACGAGCGCGAAAGTTCGCCTCCCCTCTCTCCGCTCGCGTCTCTTTTTTTCACTTCCTTCTCTCGCGCACGGAAAAGTGGCTCCCGGCTCCTTTCATCGCACGATGCTCGGTCTCGTAATTGAATGCGAGCGAAACGAGGCCCTCTTCTTTTTCGACCTAATATTTTCAGAGCAATTTTATCATTCTTTTGCGGATTTACATCTCTCGTTTATTTGAAATTTTCAGTTCTGCAAAGGGGATAGAATTAGGTCGATGATTTTTTTAAATTTCGAGTGCCAACTCGCGAATTTTGAAAACAAAGTACAACGCGCGCGAAGCTCGTTAGATCGAGTTTTGCGTTCAACTGTATTTTTTCGGCTCTCGAGAATGAAGCCTTGGGCTTGTTAAAAGCTCGCCTCCCGATTTCCATTCAAATCGGAGCGAGCGCGCAGTACCTAGAAATAGCGCGTAGGAAACGCTCGTAAAGTGCCACCCACGGCGACGCATGCCCGCGCGGCGCGGGCGCAATTAAGGATTTATATCTGCGAACGGCGGTGCCGAGAAAAACTCGCCGAGTACATAGCGAGTGCACAGCGAGTCGCGCGACGTTAAGACTATTTATTATGCGCGCCTTTGAGGAGCGTCGCGGGCACTTGTGCGCCGCGGTCAATGAGCGCGACTTGCGCCGAGATAGATGTGCGTAAGTAGCGTGAGAAAATGCCGTGCTATCACGTGGATTCATTTTCTGTGAGCGATCGGCGCTTGGCTCTTGATGTGACGTGGCTCTTACGTTATAGTGCCATCACTGACGCCAATGGATGCTTTTCTTACGAAGAAACAGAAGCAACTTCATTGTTGAGTAGAATGTTTAAAATATTAAGAATAAACCATTCGATTTATGAAGAACTCACTTTTTCATCGTAAAATTACGCGATTTACGCGAATAAATCCTAATCTTATGATCATCTGTGATTTTTGCGGCAATTTTTACAGGAAAATCTCTAATTCATACTAAGCTTTTCATAAAAAGATTTCCAGAGCCGCAAACCGACCCACGATTACGTTTTTCTCATTTTTAGCTTCAGCTTAAATTATGAGAAATTTCTCTCAGTGTTTTTATAATTTCAGTACCTTTAGATTAAAATAAAGGAATTTTTACAAAAAGCGACATTAAAATCTTTAATAATTTAGGAATGGATTACGTGAAGAATAATAAAAGTGAAAATATCTAATGCCGTCGCAGAAAGCGTACGTACAGAGGAGTGAGCGCTGTAAAAGGATACAGACACGTTGAATAAACTTTTTCAATGCAGCTAGTTATTCCACTTGTTTCCATTTAAAGCTTAACTCCGAAGAGCTAAAATCAGAAACTCAAATTTATTCCAATTAAAAAGAACAAACAAAGTAAGTGCATCTCGCGAGAGTAAAGCTTCCTCCTTAAATAAACCTTTTCTGTCATCGCGTCGATATAAAAATTATTCAATTTCAAGTCGAACGCTTTGACGTCACTTATACAGAGAAACTGGAGCGAACTTTCCCCTAAAAACCACGAGCTAGTGAACGCCCAGCGAGTTTCGCAGCACCTTTCAGCCGAAAACCAAGAGTAAAATTAAATTCACGGTGAAACTATCGGAAATAAAATTAAAAACAACACCGCGCAAGCGAATTAGTTGGAAAGTTGACGAGCGTTAGACGTGGAGTTGAGGAAAAAAAAGGGCAGAGGGGGTGGAATGTTTGAGAGGTCAAGAGAAGTTGCAGGGAGGAAGAAAAGGAGGAGAAAAGCGGTGCAGCGAATTTGCATGGGTGCCGGATGTTTACAATCTGCCACTTGACTGCTGCGGCGGTACTCGTACGTGCGCCGGGGTACGAGAGAGCTCGCTCGCTAACAGTGTGTTGGCGCGTGTGTGGGTGCGTCATTTGAATTGGCGATCCGCGCGGGATCGCGCGCTAAGTACCCGTGACGAGGGTGACTCGCGTTCTTGGAAAAGCTTTGGTGAATGAGGAGTGGCTAAGGTATTGTTCCGGTGCGAATACTATGTACCATTTTCTTTTTCCGCTGAAAATTTTGCATTATATTTTTCTTTTTTACGTTTCATCGAATTTTTTGTAAAATTTCACTTAACGGATCTTAAATTTTTTACCACGGATTTTACTCGAAAATTTGATTGAAAAGGATCTTGTATATAAATAGAAAAAAATTACTTTAACGTAGACTAAT
>JAXIUT010000001.1:6322471-6335195 GCA_035586675.1 Eurytoma californica
CACGGATTTTACTCGAAAATTTGATTGAAAAGGATCTTGTATATAAATAGAAAAAAATTACTTTAACGTAGACTAATTGAAGGACTCATCAATCTCAATAATGCAAATATCTGAACGATAATTACTATTTTCAGTGAATCGTGGGTATAAGTCACATTTTATTTTATTTAACACTCTACCTAGCAATGTAGCCTGCCAAGTTATACAGAAAATCGAATCCAATGAATTTGAAATAAATTTCTGTTTATTAATGAAGCTATGCATCTTACAAGCGCGTTCACCCAGTATATGCACACCTCTAATTAAGAACAGAGGGTAATTAATTCGAAAAAAAGAGCTGCGATCGTTCAGAAAAATTGTTATTTATGGATCCCGATAGGTATCAGCGAGGCGCTCGTAGCTATGCGCCGCTTTTTCCGTCACCACAAAGTCGAGTTTTGCTGAAAGCAAGCCAGACGGCACGCGCAGGGTAAAGCTATCTGATCTTTCGAAAGCCCGAGTCAAAGGCACTGAAAATCAATTAGGTACAGAGCTCCGGAAGTAAGACGCCCAAACGTTGCGACGCGTCGTCTGCTACGACACGGCATTGTTCTCTTCTTCCATCATCGCACCCCAAAGTATGAGCCACCTGCACTCGCCCCCGCCCTCCTGCACGGAATGCACGGTACCGTGCGCCGTTTTGCATTGATCTTGATAAAAATATTTTGTGTTTTATTAATATTAATTACAATGCGAGTGTTGTCGGGTGAATGTTTTTTTGATTAATTAGCTTAATATATCTTACGAACACTCGTAAACATTTTAGTACACGTATGTTAATGGCAGTGTTTATTTAATGAAATTTATTTTTTAGATAAACTATTCTTGATAAAAATATTTCAAAAAATTAATACACTAAAAAAGTTATAATATCGAGCATAAAATTTTTATACCAGTATTAAAAGTTACCCCCGTTAGTTTTTGGAGTTTATTACTGCATGAAATTCAGTTTGTAAAAAGTTCTTTAGTGGGACCCTTTTTCGAGCTCTCCGATGGTCGCTCAATCGAAAAGAGAAGCGTCGACCGAATTGGTGCTTTTATTAAGGCTGCTTTGACAAGTGCTCGGCTCTTGTCGAAAACGATTTCTCGAGTTTCCCTACTTCAACTTTGGCAGTAAATCGATTTTTAAAGTTAGTCATTCGCTAAATTCGTTATTCGGATAAATAATCGCTTTTATCTTCCATTCTCAATAAACGTGTTTTACTAGCTGTCTAAAAAATCTATTAAAGAAAGCATGTTTTTAGAAAATTCAGACACCACCCCGACAATTTAATTAAAAATGCTGTAAAAAAGAGAAATTAATTATTTAATTTCCATTTTTCAAGCCTGCACTCTTTGCAGTATGTATTTTAAGATTCGGGCATTTTGATCATTTCATCAACAAACCAAACAAAGGTGACGAACAACCATTAACCTTTGGACAGTGCTTAAAAAATGAGCGACGAGCGGTGAACCGCAGAAATCGAAATGCAGGCCTGGATCTCGCCGAGGGTGTGCTGACTTTCGCCGCGAGCAGGGGCCAATGGTCAAAGTCGTCTTAACCCAATACCCCGGCGACGTGACATGTGGTAGGCGCGCGGGGCGCGCACTCGAAAAATATAAGTTTTTGGCCGCCGCCGAGCGAAACAACTGTCGAGCCATTAGCTCACTCACGCCCGCCACGGTAGCGGTGCGTTCACCTTCTCCTTTCTTTTATCTTTTGTTTTTTTTTCTTCTTGTTTTACGGGAAAGACGACACTTCGCGGGGCAGCTGCTCGGCCGAGTCTACCTTCACCTTTCGCGCTCGCCCTCGCGCGTTTTAGCCTCCCAAATTACTTGAACTTTTATTACTTGCCTTGAGAACTTTTTATGTTTATTATATTTCAAAGTGTAATTTTTTAATGCAATGTAAATCATTTGTTATGCGATTCGCGTAGATTGTCTATTTCTTTATGTTTATCTGATTTACGATACAAGAATCATGATTTAACATTATTGAACACACAACCAAATACTCCGAGGTAATTTAGCAATAGGTTCCAATTCACATTTTATAAGCGCTTGCGGTGAAGATAAGTTACAAAATTCATTTGTAGTCTTTCGCAGTTTCGGAACAGTGCAGCCGCTTTTCATTCGAGATACTCCGCCCCGAAAAAAGAGGTTTAAAAAAAAAGTGCTGCAAGCGCAGAGGAAAGGGGAGACATCCCTCAGCGCGGAGACAAAACCTTTTTCACGAGGCAAAAGAACGCCCACGCGTGCGCCCCCCCTCCCTCCGGCGTTTTTCCACCGCGACTCTGTGAAATTTCAGCGACCCCGTTTGTTTTGTCATTTCTCTATCCGACGTCCCCTGTTGCTCCGAAAAAGAGGTAAAAAAAGGGAACGAGGAAAAGGTGACCCGAAAAAAAGAGGAAGGAGAGTCGAGGTGAGCCCGGGACACGCTTCGCGGGCTCTGCTGATGGGTGTAATTTCGCGTACGGTCTATCGTATTATTTGACGCGCGTGTGTCATCGGGTTAATGGAATTATAATTAAAGCTCGGTCTGTCTTGCTTCCTGAGTAGGCGCGAGTGACCCTCGGCGAGGCGCGCATCGTGTGCCCCGTCAACCCTTTGATTTCGTCTGAGCTGCTGCTGCTCCTCGATCCGAGTGAGCATTGTGCGCCTGTATGTGGGTACATGTACCACTGCTTTTCCGACTTCTATCTACAGTGGCTCGACTCATCAGCTCCATTGTTTTGACTCTCCTTTGTCGCTAGGACGAACTTGGAGAAGAAAGTTTAATCAATTTACTCGGGGACTGTTTATTCCTGATATTACCTTGAAATTGAACCTCTAAAAAATTTGTTGCCAAAATCAAAAGTTTAACGAGTAATGTAAAAATAATTTATATTACATCTAAGACTCACGTCTTACATAGATAAAAAAAAGTAAAATCTTCGGAAAAAAGTTCCTGCGGATCTGCAGGACAATGAATCGATATCCTCGTACGTGCACTCATGCACTTCTGAGACGCGAATTATCCAGCTCACGTGCTTCGTACGGGGAGGGATAAAAATTATGCGTCGCGCGAGCTCGGAATACAGAAGGAGGCGAGCAGGAGAATCGCGAGGGTGGCGACTTTTCGGGACCTTATATACCGAAAAAGCGAAAAAGTGGAGGTTCGCCCCCCTTGTCAGTTTGTACGGGGAGCACGACGAAGGCTCCTACTTGCGTAATTGCAGCGCCCTAGGGATTCCGGTCACGAATAAACGCAATTTTTGGATTCGAGCTTTTCTTCTGTTTCGCCGCACTGTGCTCGGACACGTCTTTTCGTTAGCAGAGGAGATCCTCGTGGAGTAAGAAAAGTCTCGCTTTTAATAAGTGAAGTCACTACAAAATTTACTCCGTTTTTAAATTAAATTCGTTGTAGATAAGATTAAAATCACTTTTAAAAACAAGATATTTACTATCTATTTATACCACAAAAAGCTTTCGAAAAAGGGGTAAATAAATCCTTTTAAAATCAAAAGTTAACGTAAAATTTTAACACAAGCCTGGCTGGAGTAAAAGAGTGGAAAAATGCCGTGCAGACAACTTTTCATTGTAATTAAGTTATTAATTTCAAGTCAAAAGAAAAAATGACTTTCACCCTAAATGGATCGCACGGAGAGCTGCGTGCCACATGCAAGGATGAATACGCGGTAGGCTCTCATGCGAGGCACCTAAGATTATTGATCGAAAACATCGCGCCGAATTTATACGCTCCAAGTGAAACAAGATTTCCTTGATTAAGGTGGTTTTAAGTGATTAAAGGGCAGAAAGAGGCGACTCGCGACGAGTTTGCTCACCCCCCCTTGAGACGCTAAATTTTAAATGTATATTTTAATACACAATTGCGTGAATCTGTATTCATGTAATGTAATGACTTTAAACTTACGTGACTGAGGTATAAGGGCTAGTTTACTTAATTGAGGCTCACCTGGAACAAAGAAAAATAAAAAACATGATTAAAATTTTATGTTTTATAACATTAACTGAATTTAATGTCTTATGTAAAATTAGATAAATATAAAATCATATGTGCAGCGTGGAATGTGGGTTAATGTAAATAAGTTATCTGACTCTACTATCGTTCACAATTTGTGTGGTCATAGATATTACAACAATGATGTAGCTTACTGCAAGAACATGAAAACAAGAATTCGGTAGATTTAGGTTATTAAGTATCTATAGATTGATAAGACGGTACTTATAATCAAGTTTCACTCTATTGATATTTTTATCACTGACATTGATATTATTATGCGTGTGATGATAATTGAAAATAACAGCAGTTTAGTAGACTTTTATTTAAGCAAATATTATTAATGAATTATTCAAGAAAAAGCTCAGCACTAAGTAGACATGAATATAGTTTAAGCTCGGCATAATTAATTTTGACATTTAGAATAAACTAAATGATAAATAAGTCAATTAAACTTTTTATTTTCTGTAAGACCGTCACTAAATCACTATTAATGTAAATATAAAATTTTAACAATTAGCTCATTAATTAAGTAACTTACTTTGTAAGAAATAAAAAAAAATGTGTTAAAAGAAATAAGATTTTATCTGTAATAAACGGAGGAACTTGGCTGTATACCTTTTTTCACGCTACTTTATTTCGTTAATGACGTGGGAAAATTTTGCTGATTGGTGCAACAGTAAAAGTCGTAAAGTTTTGAAATTTCAAATACGGGTGTCGCACGAATCATTAATGATTCATGCTCGATTTTAAACATTCGTGTTTATTAATTCTTTCTCACAGCTTTATTCCACTTGATGGACTAACTGTTAGTGTGCTTTTCCCTCGGTGAAAGCTATTTTTTCCTCTAATCATTTCATACTTTATAACGAGCACGCGCGCAAGTTGGAAATAAAATTTTCTTTACTTAAAAACTCACAGTTACTAGCTTGCTACTTAAAAATGATTACTGTTTAATGATAAGAGGAAAAATAGCGTTTTGTTTAATTATTATTGAAAAAAAAAAAAAAAATGCTGAAGGCTCTATAGTTAACAGTTACAGAAGCAGTTTCGATTTATGCAATATTATGACGTCGCTATGCACAAGCGCATAGTATCAAACGGTTATGAATACACACGGCTCGTAGTTTCATTTGTTATAATAATGCTTATAGTTGTCTTTATAGGTATAAGTTACGTAATCTTTTCACCTAGCTACTTGTCGCATATTAATATTTAATATGGAAACTTTTGAAAACAATACCATGGATTTCTCGCTTTCTAAGATACATGACGATTTAATTCAAAAGTTAGAGCTTAAAAGGCTATGGGTGGCGGTACTGGACAACTCTCCCCTATAGGTCATTATATTATTTTCTTATTACCTTATATCATTGTACAGAGTAGAATAAAATAAAATAATGTTTAGAATAAAAATAAAAATAAAACAGACTTCTTTTAGAAGGATGATTTTTAATATTTCCTTTAAAAAATGAATTAATGTATGTTTTGATGGAAATAATGCAGAGTAACAGATGGCACGTTACGATGCGCACTACTTGCGATAGAGTGAAAATGGAGCATAAAAGCTCGAATTCAAGTTATTTACTCAATTGACCGGAAATCTAGGTTATTGTAATAAATCGTAAATGCAACCAATAAGTGCTATTAATCCAATACAATTTCAATTAATCATGATAATTAAAATAAAACAAAACATTAAATTAAAATAAGAAAAAAAAACCCAAAAAATTATAACTAAAAAGAATCCCGCATCACTCGGTACGCATCAATAAACGAAAATATTGCGTTACTAACCAAAAGAATTTTCCAGTTGCACAATTTCCCGCAACACTGGTCAATCGTCGGCGTCTTGCTTCTTTTCACGTTCCTCTCGCATCGTCTCGGGTTCACGGTGGCCAGCTATCGCACGTGTCAAGATAGGCTGCCCGCCGAAGGGCAACGTCTGCCGGCTCTTTTTTCCGGCGCTCTTGACGTCATTGCTTAGCCGGTTTTTCTCGCTAATTCGACGTCACTCGCGTCGCCTAATCGCCGTTCCTCCCCGGCGGCTACTATTACGCGGAGGCGGCATCTCGCTCGCGCGCACGTGCTGGCTCAAAGTCCAGTGCACCCTGGTTTATCGTATCGTGGCACTGCTCATTTTCAAGGTGCTTCTGGGGATTTTACGGTAAACTCACAGTTTCTAGACCTCAACGAACAAAGTCTATTCAAATTTCCGACGTTTCTAGGACTTTAAATCCATACCTCTGCTCAAAATACCGAAGATCGTCCGCACAGAGCTCAGTTGGCGGTGATATTTTTCTTAAGTTTCGATCCGAGAGACATTCACTGCATTAGGTTTATCCGCTGCACCGCTGCTCGTTGAATTGAATTTCAGTATCGATTGTATTTCAGTGGACACACACTATACATCACTGATGATTGATAAGTCGCGTGTTATTTCATGCACCGCAGGTCTCGAATCCACCGAACACTTAGCACCCAGGCACAGAAACGGTAACGCGAGAGCTAATAGATAAAAAATGCCGTCTCATCATTAGCGCACGATACTTCAAACTTTCGTTATTTTCCGCGCAAAAAATCGTTGCGTCTCCTTGCGAAAGCCTCCGCCTGGGGCTCTCGCTATCGGGCCGGCACACTCCGGCGCGTCTCCCAGGCCATCGGGCGAGCGCGCAATTTCGCCGCTCCAGCAGCAGCCAGCTCTCGCGCGGAACCGGCCGCACGTGAGCCCGGCCGGGAACTGCGCAGATAGCGCGGCTCGCTCGCGGTCTCCTGCGGCGCCCACCTACGGCGACGACGCGGATGCCGTCACGGAAAATATAAGTCACGCGGCGGCGGCACATTTCGACTCCGCGGACGTATTACGAACGTAAACATTGCGTCGACGTGGGCCTCGTCAAAGGCGAGCGCAAGGCGCCGCTCTGTCGTCTCGACGCTTTCTTCTCTCCTCCTCGCCCCCCCTTCGGGGCCGCTCCCTCCACTCCTCCCGCCCCCACCGCTCGCGCCGCCGTGGAGGTCTTTTTCGCGCGGCACGTTTGAGCAACTAGCGTAAGCATGAGCGTATCGCGTATTTTAGCGAGCGACCAAGCCGGAGATAAGGGAGCGCTGCCTTCTTTTTTTTTTCTCGTTTCATTGATACGAGGTGGATTTCTGCGTTACGGCACTGACGGCACTACGAAGGCATTCGCTGACGAGGTGTACGGGGGAAGGTATTTTTTTTTCACGGATTTCTTATTGAGTGTTTACTACTTGAGAGTGTTTATTTTCTCGGAATGTTTTTGATAAGCGTAATTTATTGAATTGTTTTAACTTTGTGTAACGACGCACTCACAAAATTGCATTCCTGTAAGTAGTTGCAGGTTGAGTTTGGTAAGACATGATGTTGAATCTTAAGTTTTAAATGTCTGTTCTTTCTTAATAGTCAATTGGTTTACGGGATCTGGTAAATAGTGAAAATGTAGCTAAAAAGAAACAATTGGAAATCGAAAGAAGCCGTTAAAGCGAAGAGGAATCGGTGAAAACGAAGCGCGAGTAGAGGGGGAGAGCGAGGATAAAGTCTGACATTTTGCAGGCTGCCAATCGTTCGGGCTTTCTGCGGCTCTCTCTTTCGCTGTGGTCCGGTTACCGGAAAGTGCCTGGGTGGCCGCGTGAAGTGGAGAAAGCGCCGCCCGGGAGAACGAGAACGAGAGAAAGAGCCGTCGGAAGAAATTAATTGGAGCACGAGGAATGACGAGAGGCGATTTTTAAGAAAGTTAAGGACCACCGAGCATCCTCTACGTATACACCTTCCTCCTTTTATTTTCTTATTTTATCATTTTCATCGATTCATCCGTCTCTCATTGCGTTGTCGTCTATAATTATGGTTTAGCTGCCGAACGAATTCCTTTCGTTTACTAACTTTTAATTTAATATTAATATTAATGCTCTAATTTTTTGCAAGATATACCGACGAGGGTACATTTTAAAAGTTAGCTTTTCTTCACGAATAAAAAGGAATATTTCAAAAAATGCGAACAATTTTTTTGTAATGAAAGGTTGATTGAATGGACCATAAATAAATGGTCATGTTTCGACAATCAAGTATAAATCAAAGTGTAAGAAGGCTGGAGAATGCAACTACGATAGCGGCACGAGAAAACGTAGGCGGGGATGAAAAATAAGAAAGAGCGAAAAAGGAGAAAACGGCGAGACCGAGTTGCACGTTTTATCTAATTCCAGGTTGCGCTTGCGCAGGCACGCCGCTTTCGAGTTCATACATTTCTCATGAAAACCGTTTGTTTTGACGCAGTGCATCAGGGACTTTGACGCGCGCAGGATCCTCCGCTTTGCATTTAGATTTTCGAGAGTCGACAAAAAAAGGAGAAAAAATCGCTTGCGCAGTACAGCAACCCGTGACCGCTAGCGTCACCTTCATAAATATTTACCTCCCCGATTCCATTATTCGAAAAATATTTTCGAAACTATTTTTCAGCTAAACGAAATCGGCTTTTCGCCATCGGGCAGGTAGTCTGCGATGGTAGAAAAACGAAATGCTATACACGCCGAGTGGCCATCAGCGACTTTCTTTTTCTTCACTCCTAAGCTTGGGGAGTATTGTAGGATGGCGACGTACACGATTTAAACACTAAGTTGACTATAATACCGTTCGTTGCTTCCCGACTTGGACTGTAAAATTTTCAAATTTTTTCTCGGATACGTTCGCTATTATTTATTTGTCTGATTGTAGTTTGCTCCTTGTACTGGATGCTGAACCTGTAGGTACATAGCCAATCGAAATACGTTTGATGTCGCTTCAATACTACTCAAATCGAGCTTCCAATGTATCGCGAAATTAAAAAAAGCTCTATAATTTCAAAACTTTGACGCATAACCAGGATTTACACAGCAACTTAAAAATTGCATTGCAATCACCTTTAGCAGTAACGATTAACAATCACCCCTCGCTAGTTACTTCCGAGTAGCCCATTAATCGCGGCAGCGACTTCTGAAAACTCTATGCTCAGACCGTCGCTTTTCCAATTCATCCGCGTCATCGTTGCAACGCCAAAGGTGAGACAATCGCAAGGCGCACGGCTCATTTAGCGGCGCTTTATAGACGTTGACGACCTCGCGAACGTGTGCACCGCCGACCACGTGACTCGCGGCTCGTGACGTCCGCGCGATGCAACACGCTGAAAGAGCGTTACACGCGCCACAGACGCGACGTGCACATTTGTCGATCGCGCTCCTGCAGCCAGGGCTCGCTGTTCACTGTTGTTAAATGGACTTACGGCTTTTCCCGTCACCGACCGATCTCGCTAAACGAGCGCTCACACCGAGAAAAAGGATGATGATAGGAGCGTTTATTTCATTTGAGCGATGAAGAAATTTTCCGATGTTTAAAAAAGAAAATGTACGCTGTGAACAGCAGCTTAAATTACTAGGATGATTTTTTCTTTTCTTTTTTTGACAAAAATTGTTCAATTGTTTGTACGCAATATACACTTAAATAACAGTATTATCATTGATGGTCATCAATAATTACTACGTACTAATCGATCAAATCGAATTTACAAATTCCACAAATTTTTCATATCGATCAATGACTTCATTTCTCTTTTATTTTATCAAACCAATAATTCCGCAGATTACGTTTTTTAAAAGAAAATAAAAAATACGAGAAGGCATCTGTTATTCCAAAAAAGTGTATATCAGCAGTGAAAATCTCTCGGGCGATCTGTTCGCGGAATCCCGCGGCAAAGGTGTCCCCTGGATAAAAAACAAAGACTGGCAGCAGAAGGCCGGTCCACGATAGTATCAAGAAAATATTTAGCCGGTATTTGCTTTGGTAGCGCGTACCGCGGTCGAGGATGCTTTATCGGCTCGTTTGTAGGTTTTCAATTTGATTTGCCACCGGATGACAAATGCCGCCGGCGCGTCGCCCCGGCGATTTCGCGTACCCGCCAATCGATTCGCGCGCCTCTTATCGTTGCGTGTCGGAATGCGCCTCGAAATTCCCCGGCATTCCGCAATATTAACCTTTTTTTTGTTATTGTTCGACGCGGCCTCTATCGCGATCGCCGGGCAAACGCGTACGTACGTCGCTTAATTAAAAATCGATCGGCGCGAGCCTGTAAATCAAGCGGTATCGCGTAGAAATCGGAGTGAGTCTTTGGACAAATGTTTGGTTTGGGGTTTAACTGTGTGTTGAGATTTTCTGCATATTTCAAACGAGGATCTTGGGCGCTGGAGTACTATCGCATGTTCAAGCGGTTGATAAGTAAAGTTGATCGATTTTTTTTCTTCGTCGGATGCAATGCGTAACGTCACGTTTATTGATTTAATTGCATTGACGCACTGGGGGGACATAAAGATAGCGACGCGGTCTAAGAAGTGTTATTAACATTTTTATAATCCCTGCGTCAGAGCAATAAAATTTGCACGTTTTGCTATCCCTTGAGACGTGACTAATGTCAACAATATTCAGGAAGTACAAAATATTAAGACAAAACTGTTTAAATTAAATTATTATTCGGTTTAGCAATTTCGGTAAAGTCCTAAAAAAGTACACAGTACTTTTTATAATAAACCAACTTTCAATATGCACTAACAAATTATTATATTTAAAATAAAATTTAATTTATTAGATTGAGATTTGTATCTAATGAAATAAAATGTTCAGCATAATAATCGACAAACAATTAAAAGCTGCTCTTTAGAAGTACAAGAAAAAAAGGAAGAAATTTAATAACAACGTAGGAGCCGTCACCAAGGCCTGATTCCCGCAGCAGTTCTGGCGCGAAAACGACTGCACCGTGCAATTACAGTCGAGCGCATGCACACGTACATCTGGCGGGCCTCGGCGAGTGCAATCGGGCCGTATATCACAAAGAGCGGCGCGTTCGCTCCCTCGAGGCGGGGACACCGAATCTTTGACCCCGTGGGTATGCGCCTGGTCATGTAGAGGCGCGAATCGCCGGGAAGAGAGAAAGAGTGAGCGAGTGAGCAAGCGAGACGAAGAAGAAAGGGAGAGAAGGAGAAGGCGAGAGACGAGCGTCGACGGAATTCAGATCGGCGGCGGCGGGCTCGGCTATTTAAATCGAGCGAGCGACGTGCGTCTGGCCGTCGCCGACGTCGCGGGGGAAAAAATTGAGCCTACCGACTCAGGGGCTAAAGCGGGGACTGCGCTCTCTTCGAATTAGATTGCGCGGATCCATCGATGCCCGCAATCGCTTACTGCGAAGCTGCAGGGCTCGTGGATTTTGTCCAAATTTCACCTGATTCTTCTCGTTCTCCGTCACAAAGAAATGCAGTTTGCAAAATCCACTCAGATTTATATTCACAAAAATTTAGTTGAATTTGTCAAATTTATATTATTTTTTAATGAAATTAGACTAGTTACGATTCAGCAAATTGCTGTTCTTCGGTTTAATTTCTTATACACTAACTTGCTGAAAAATTAAACGAAGCCTAAGTAATTTGATTAAACAATTTTAAAAGAGAAAATATTAAGGTTTTCAAATTCATTAATATTCCATACTGACTAAGATTAAGACGAAAATGAAAAATGAAAAAAGAGAAAACAAATATTTTCCGCAGGTGAATAGGAAAAAATTTGAATGAAAAAACAAGACAAGAAACTCTAATTGAAAGTAAACGAAATGAAATAACACCTGCATCATAGCACCTTGTGAAGAAGGAAAAAACAGAAACCTTTAAAGAAAGAGCGAGTAAAGATCGAGCTTGCAAAGTAGCCCGCGCTCGAACGAACTTGGACGTAAACAAGCTTTGAGATTACTTTCTCGCGCTCCGGCGACAAGTGAGAAGATGGCGATAGGCGAGGGGTAGGTAGAGCTCGCTAGACGCGGTGGAATTATCAATTAGAATTAATTACCAATTAAGGAGCCCGTGGATCGGGCGGCAGCCAGCCGGCAGTCGACGAGGAGAGAGTTTCGGGGATTAACTTGCCGCGCGAGTTTACCGGTCGCCCCGGCCACCGACGTTGCGGGTCCGCGAGGCGTGGGTGGAAGCGCAGGCGCAACCCTGCGAATCGAACCCGAGTTACGCTCGAGTGCCACCCTCCGCGGGCGCGCGATCGGGATTAGTTCGGGGACTCAGGATTACAGGGGAGTCGAGCGCGCGATTCTGCGAGGCATCGAACATTGTTGTTCGCGCGTGGATTGACGCGCGGAAACGGCGAACTCGTGATTTTAGAGGGGGAGCTGTGTTGCTTGAACTAACGGGACATCATTAGTTATTTTTATTCGTTGCCATTTTTAAACGCACGAAAGTTTGACTTATTGTAATAAGCAAATAATTTATAAGTTACATATTAGAAATACGATTAGCCATCAAAGTTATCGATCGTTAAATTTTACAATGAAAAGTTTTATAGTTTGGAGATAAAAAAATATAAGTACGCGAAGAAAATGTTGCCCTAAATTTTACGCGAAAAAATTTAATTCAGGTTTTTACGAGAAATAAAAAATTTGCAGGGTTGCAAACCCTCGCAAGGTTACGTTTTTCTCCATAAGTTTTAACAGAAAAATTCAAGTGAATATATACAATGCAATAAATTGAATAACCAATTATATTTTTGTTCAACTAATTATGGTTTGCACGTAAACAGATTATCTGTAAAAGATAGCAAATAAAAGATCTTTCAGGAAACTAAAAGATGAATAATAGATTATAAAGAAGGTGCTTATAGTTTAATAAAAATCTCAA
>JAXIUT010000001.1:6348280-6379019 GCA_035586675.1 Eurytoma californica
GAAGAATATTGATTTAATTTTCCCTAATCGCATTGACTCCCCCATCGTTTCTCGTCAGTATTTGTAATTACGATTTATCCCAAAAGTTTTAGAATTATAACCTTTGAGTTGAGATGCTTTAAACTTCCTTTCCACTTTATTTATGAAAACCAAGAACTAAAAGATTAGAATATAATATACTTTTATCCATAAAGGTACAAGTTATCTGAAATTAACAAGTAACTTGCTTAGTTTAAAAGTTGTCTTGCTTGGTACAGGGCTCTAATCTAGATATTAGCATTTACCTAATTCACAGATGAATTTTCCTTAACTTTTAAGTCATTTTGAAATTCTTGTATAATTTCGGGTATAATTGAAAACTAATCACATGCATAACAAAATATGACTTTTTAAAAGCTGAAAAATTTGTTAATTACCATAATAAATGCACCCTAAAGCACGGCAAAAGTAGCTTAGGCCTAAAGAAAAAAGTGCAAAATCGATTGAATTAGCCGAGGTGGCAACAAGCCGCTGGCAAGAGCACGCGCCGCGGACAAAGCCCTTTGGCACAATGCACTCGCCGAATAAAGAAGCAGAAAGAAGAGCACGAGGAAGCACGTCGAACCGAAGAGCACGAAGGGGAGGAAGTTGCCGGAGAAGTTCAATCTCGGTGTCGACGCGTCGCGCTCGAAAAAAAAATCCAAGACGCGTGCGCACGCGCTTTGGCGAGGCCGGGGGGAAGACGCTACACATGTCGACTATGCCCCAGTGGCTCGTGCCGCTGCAGCTGCCTCCGCTCGGTTTAGGGCCGAAGACTCTCGGCGCACTTTGTCTTCCTCCTCTCCGGAGTGTGCGGCTTCGGCAAGGTGCTCCCCTCAGCCTACGGCCTTGTTGATTCTTAATTTCCATGAGCGCGCGGGGTCGCCCGGGCTCGATGCCTATCGCTCAGGCTCCAATTACCCTACCCGGCCGGTACACCTGAGCGACTTCCCGCTTATCCCTGCGGTGCAGCGGGAGTTACGAATTACGATTGCGCGCGCCAGTGGGAGGCGGTGTACTCCGCATCCGCGGCAAAGCCGATTGATTAACGAAGCAGCCGGATTAACGAGGAACGCGTCTCGCGAAATTTCATTAGAACCTCCCGGCTGCGCGCATATGCGCATGGGAATGCAAACAGAAACGGAGCGCGCTCGCTCGCGAAAAAGGGAAATAGAGAGGAAGAGTGTGTGCATGCGCGTGTGTGCGCGCGCGCGAGGGAGAGAGAGAGTAAGCAAAATTACGGTAATTCCACGTCGGGCAAGTTAGCCGCGTTTGTACCACTTCTCGCGCTGTGCTTCATTTTTTTTCTTTTACGCCAGGATGCAATTTCGACTGATTGCGCAACGAGTGAGCACGCGCATGAAAATGCAAATGCGCGCGCGGAGGAGCGTTTATCACGGACGCGGGGCGCATACGCCGCCGGCTGGAAAAGGGCCGGCCTGTGCGCGCGCCTGCACCTGGAAGCTCGCGAGCGAAACGAGTCACTTGCCGGGTGGCAATAATCGCTGAGCGAACGAACTGCCCGCTCTCACGCATTGTCCCGAGCTTCTTTTTCCTGCGTGCGCCACGAGATTCGATTTGGAGGCGGTGTGCGTTGATACTGCGGGGAATATGGAACTCGTCTGGATCGATTATTGCTACGTATAAACCGTTGTATTTTCGAGTACAATGCTGATGTTCTCTAAGAGATTTCGTATTGGATGCTGGTCATTAATCTGCGCGAAAGAATGCAGTTTGCTCCTGGAGATTAATAAATAGGGGAAAGCGGGACGGTATAATGAATTATCCAATTAAGTATTTCATTACAATTAAAGTTAGAATATTGTAAAGTTAGAATATTGTAGAAGCAATTGATTGTAATTTTTTTAAATCCTTTCCAAGAAAAAACTTATCAAAAAAATTAGAAAGACTGTATATGATTATCTGAATTGAATTTTTATAATTTTTAACATTAATAATTGTTTTATCTTAATGAAGGATGCTATACACTAAAAGATTTAAAATTACGCGAAAGAGAGAATTAAGGATGAAATGGAGATACTTAAACATGCTCAATATAGCACGTTAAAAGCGCAAACTCGATTATCCTTAGCGAGGATTTGAAAAAGGAGAAAGAGTTGAAAAGTATATAAGCGGCGAGCGTAAATCAAGCGACGCACGTGTGGTTGGAGGGCGGATGTCACCGCGGAGATTACGAGCTTTTCCGAGAAAAGCCGGAAGCGAGAGCAAGGGGTGCGCAACAGCTGCTCAAATAATCACCGAAGCTCCGAACAAGGAGCGAACGAGATAAAGGCTACGGCTGCCCGTTCACAGTGCACTTTATTGTCACGCAGTAAGAAGTAATCGCGATGCCACTTCCATTTCGTTCTCGCTGCCAAAATCTTATACAAAAAACTGTTGTGCAATTTAAAAGAGTCTATGCAATTAAGTCTAACTACTAAAAGGTCTTTCAGGTCAAATTTTGAATGATTCATCTTCAGAGAATCATTCAGGGAAATTTATTATGCTCGAAATAAATAATAAGCAGCGATTTAAAATAAAATTTCTATAGGATTGATTTAAGAAAGAACTGATTCGCCGTCGAAAAGAGCGAAAAATCCGTTGGATGCATCGGCGGGTCCGTAGGATTGGTATGAATTTGATCGCCGTCGCGCGTTTGACGGCTATTGGCCGTGGGTTGACAGATTCGGTTACCATAACGGTGATGCTGGAAGAGTTTGCATCTCCCGCACACCGAAATTCGACACGACGCCAAGGTCCCTGCAGAATACCCGTCCGTCCGCCTCTCGTTTTCGCGCTCCGACGCAGACGAGGGCGCGCCGACCTAAAAACTGAATTTCACTTTCATCAATGCCAATATTTTAGTAGATTCAATTAACGAGAACGCCCATTATAATACAATCAAAGTACAGCGAATCCAATCACTGTATAAGGTAATTAAAAATAAATTAATTTATTATTGTAGTCTATAAAGAATTTTCGTAGCTGATTTAAAAATTGATTCTATTATACATTTTACTTCTCTGATGGGTTATTAAATTTTTACAAGCTTTAATTTGCATTTCGACGTAGCGCGACTTCTGCGTAGTCTAATAAGTCATTAATTTTTGCTTTAAATATTGCTTATTGAAATTTTAAAGAACCGCAATTTACAGTTGATATTTAAATAGTCACTTTAGTATGTAGAAAAAAATTCCGCAAAGCTATTATTCCCGGCTTACGGTGAAATAATTTGTTCGCGGTAATTTTCTTAAGAACCTGCACTTTCGAAATATCAATGTCCTAAGGCTTTAATAACAGTTGTTTACCATAAAATTGATTCAGCCATGGCTTCTAATCTAAGCATGCGATTTACCATACGTATGTGTAAGCTTCACCGTGTGCACGCAATCGTTAGCGATATATACATAGCCTACGGTGAGCAGCGTGCGATCCCACCGAAAAATTCCAAGCACGCGATCAGCGGTGTTTTTCTGCGATAGGATATCTTACCTATCATTATCAATTTTCGATTTACGGGTCTTAGATAATTAACGATTTTAAATGATTGTATATTGTAATTAGGTAGGAGCAGCTGCATCGAAAGCGCATTCAAAGAATTTTAGAATAGAATTAATTTATTTAATTCCTGGTTTTATATCAAAATTCGAATTAAATAATAAGTTACTATCGGTTAATGTAGACAAATTAATTAATATTAAAATAAGAACGACAAGAATTGAAAATAAAGCTGTACATAGGAATGTACGTGTGGAATGAAAAAGAGAAGAGAGAGAAGAGCTTATAATAGGATGAAAAATTGAATTTTAAGGCTGGTAAATTCTTACCCCGTTCGCGAGTGCGCGCACGCCCTTAGGGCTGATTGGGCGTCGCGCGAGCGAATTAGGACGGGCGCCGTCGCCATTTCCGCGTGGGCGTGTGCGACAATTTCGCGCTCTACCGAGGCCGGATCGCAAGAAGACGGCAATATTCCGGCAAAATGGCGTTGGGGCGCACTTTTGCAGCGCCGCGACTGCCGGAAATTCGATTTCTCGGAGTATCGCTCGACGGCTTTAACGATTCGAAAATTACGTACTTTGCTCGATAAATTTTACTCCCGTTGTTAAACGATCTCCTTCTCTTTTTTTATCTCTGTCTTGTTCAACTGTAACTTTACTCGTACGGATTCCTTTAATCTTTCAATTTAATGCTTTTACTTTATTCACGTGGACAACAGTTTGCTTTAATAAGATGCAGGTTTGATCTGATGTACGTTGAATTGTCAGATTTTTGAAAGGTAAAAAAATTGGGAAAAAATTATAACAATCAGTAGCTACGGGTGCTACCCTCATCTATCATACAACGGAAAAATGGCGCAAAGGGGGTCGTTGGTGCGCGGGTAACGGGGATGCATCCATCGGCTCGCGGCTGCGCCCCAGAAAAAGGAAAAAAAGCGAACCGAGCGATGGTGGATAACGGGTCGGCACGTGTATTATAAACGACAGCCGTCTGTCGACATCGCGCACCCGTCCGCTGAACTCTCGGGAGGCAATCCGCGCTCGCGATCTCGGGATCGGAGGCCGGGCCGCGGCATGGGGCGCGGGGCCCGCCGGGGCAGGTGTGTGCGCAGACGGCCGGCACGAGCCGGACCTCGCGCCACCACCAAGATGGTGCGCCGCGAGTCAAAGAGAGCGCGCGCACACCGGCACCCGCAGTCCGGGGAGATTAATGCCCGACGAGCTTCGCCGGGCTCACTGCCCTCATTACCGATGCCGCCGCATCTTTTACGCGGGCTACTATCATTTTACGTTTCTAAGCTTTCACCTAGCAGTGCGCGTACCTCCGTTTTTGTGCAAATCAACATTTGTACTAAGGACAATTTTTATCTTTTCTGTAAAATTCAATTTAAACGCTAAGATTTACTGTAAGTCTTATACAACGTTTTGTTTCTCAGCAATTTTTATTTTTATCAGAACAATCATATTTATCATAGGAGTCCACGATGAATAGGAAAATCGAAAAAATAAAAAAGCACGATCCATCCGCAACTGCACAAAGAACAGTAACCTCAGAGGCAAGCCGCGATCTACCGAAAATCTCTCGGTGCCTCAGTGATCGAATGCACGTACTTACGGCGGCACAATAAATCCTGACGCTGCAGTTTCGCCGAAGTCGGGGCGCGTGGCGGCTGCCGAGGGCCGGTGAAAAAGCGCGCGCCCGCTGCGTGGGTATAACATTCGAGGGGGAAGAGAGAAAAAAAGGGAGCAGGCGCGTGCCGGCGCGCGGAAGCCAGGTGCGTAGGAGAGAGCGAGGGCCCGCGACGTCCATTTCTGCCGAACCTTCACAGCAAGGGCTGTGTGTAAGCCAGTTAGCCGAGTCCTCCGGGAAAACGGAGCGCGGGGGTCGTCGAATGGCTGTAGGTACTCAGGAGTCAGGAGGTGATTCGCGAGGGTGCGCTCGGAATTTGCCAGGCTACGTGTTGCGTCTGTTCGATTTTTCGCTTAGTGTGTACGACTGGAGCTTTCACTTGTGGTATTAAAAACGTATTTACATTTTTTATTAGATGACAAGCAAGGCCATAGCGAGTATTATTGTACATTTTAATTAATGAATAATGGTAAAACAAATAAATTAAATTAAAATGTATACAAGTTAAATATTTGCAAGGAATTAAAGCTATAAAGATCGATGCTGGCTGTTTATTGGTATTTCAGCTGTTCATCATAAAATTAAATTTAAATATAGGATATTTACAAAAACCACTCAAGCTATATCAATATTTTGTATAGTCTGCAAGTTATAAAGGAGTCAATATTTCTCGAATCGATTTGTACAATTGCAGTTATACTGTATTACACCCCCAACTGTTGCGTTTCATCATGACAGCTACATGTATTAGAAAAAGAAAGTAAAGACAGTTGTTCCTTTTTTTTCTTTAAAATAAAAAAAAATCAATAACTGCTATAGTTGCAACGCCGACTTTTGTCTTTTCGCAACACAAATTGAGACAAACTGTCTTCACCGTCCACAAAGCACCACTCCCTCATTAGTCATTTTACGAAATAAGCAATTTTTCCCCTCGGATGTCCCTTACAGACGTGAATAAAATGTATAACATTGGACGCGATCGCGCGGCCCGCTTCGGCCGCCTCCGCGGACGAAAGAAACGAAATCAAGGAAGAAAGCCTGAAAGGAAGCGAAGGGAGGTGGGGTGGGGGAGGGGGGGGGACGAGGGCGAGAGGGGGAGGCTGAAATTAAGAGCGACTGGCAGATGGCGACGGTGTGTATAGTGGAGGCGAAAAGGGCGCGTGCCGTCCGAAACGCCCTTCCGATTTCTTTCGAGGCGTCGACCGAGGATAATTAGAAGATGCTATGCTTCCAGCCTGTCCCAGGACGCGTGCCCGCTCCTTTTTTCCTCCCTCCCCTTTCTCTCCCCCCTTTGCACCATCTCTTTTTGCAATTTATTCCCCGCATTGACGACTTGTAATTTTTTTTTGAGGGGGAGAGACTTACCAATAACGATCATAAAAGTACCGTTAGTCCGAGCGCGAAGTATCGGCAGTCCGGGTGCTGCTATTATAATTCAATTTTTTAGCTGAAATCATTAAGTGCGATTACTGCATGGCCTTCTTCTTCTTTTTTCGTAAGACGTTGCTACTGAAACGTTATTTCGGAGGGTGCAGATTGTCTTGTTTGCGTTAACGATGGTGTGGGAAAATAGGTATTCATGTTTTAAGGAAGATTTACGGTTCCTAAGTTTTTTATTATAATATAAATTATAATATAAATTATTCATGGCAAACAAATTTACTTACCATTAATAATTTATTTTCAATTAATTTTGTCCTCACTCATCATAAAAACTTTAACTTCTGCCCTTTTTAAAATAATTTTTTTTAAAAAATCTCATGAATACAAATATATTAGGTCATTAATTTTAAGATTCAAATAAATAAAAGAAAAATCCTCCGAATCGTTGAAAGTGACTGATTTAATATTTAATTTACAATCTCGTGTCGAGAATTGAGACATCTTTCGCGCACCACCTCGAAAAAGAACTGAGGGCCCAAAACTCGGAGGAGCGTAAAATTGATCAATCAAGAGATCGAGGGGGTTGACGGCGCTTCCTTTTTTCGGTAGTCCCCCCACCTCTCCCTTCTGTGCCCGCGTCGTTTCTCTTCAAATCTCATCCGCGCGTCAATCGAATAGAAGGCTCGCGTGCGCCGGCGCGAGCGTCAATTCGCCGAAACGTCACGCTCGGGAAGAAGAAAAAAAGCGGCGGACGGCTCACGGTGACCAGGAAAAAAGGAGGGAGTTCGCACGATTTGCATGTGCGTATATGCGTTATAAAAGCCTAGCGTCAGAGCAGAGCCGAGAAAAGAAAGATGTGCCCGTTCGGTATTGTTGCAAGTTTTCCTAGTTGTCAGATCGGATAGATTGAATTTTTGATTTTTTTTCCTTTGTATGCGAATTTTGTAGACCAATAAATCTTGATATAGCCGTTTCAATACATAAATATTATTTTTTTCTTCTTAGGGATTTATGAATGAATTTTTTAGTGTACTTACTTGTTTCTTAGCTTACTTTTGGATTTCGTAGGTAATAATCGTGTCACTTACCTAGAACAAAAAATGAATAAAAAATATTAGAATTATTATAGGTATAAAAATACATTATCAAAAGATAATTTGACAGTATATATTTAATTTTTGCAAGACATAAGTCACTTTTATTAAAGCATTAAAAGTTCAACAGTTTCGCACTAAAGCATATCTCGAGCATAAACAGCCCGTAAGAAGCCGATGCAAGTAAAAGCATAAAATCACACCCTGCCGATATCCTCGAAATAACCCGGTAAAAAGATAATTTATGTACCGAGAAAAAAAACGTACCCTCGCAGGCGCTATCTTAAAGAGCGTCTCGTTGGCGCGATTTATTCGAGAGGAGGGAGAGAGACAGGTGCTCGGGTCGCGCAAGCTGGCGCGCGCCGGGCGCGTTTATTGCCGCCTCGTCGGCCTCGGAGAAATCGCCGCCGGAGAAAAAATGCGCGATCGCCGCCGCGAATTCGAAATTGAAACCCCCGCCCCCTTTTTTCCCTCGCTGCCGAGGAGGAGAAGCCGAGCGTTGAACTGCCCATCGATCGCTTTTCGCCAGCGGGAGAGAGAGAAACGCTCCTCTCTTTTTTATTCGCGACTCTCCGGCGGCCGGCTCTCGGCTGATGTTCCGACGACGAGCAAGATTGATGTAATTACGATCTTTTATGTCGTGGTCGAAGGCGACGTTTTAATGGATCGCGTAATGGAGCTGAAAAAAATATTATACAGCTTAGCAGTGACGAGGTAAACTCCGAGGTTCTACCTTGTCTTTTAGAGTCACGTTGGACTAATCAATTTCGAAAGTAGTACATCATTACTGCGCGAGGAAGTGTCGCTTATGAGGTGATGAATTAAAGTCACCTAGAAATACAATACCATCACGATTTTAACGAAACTCTTATCTTCAATCATGAAGTTTTAAAGACTAATACAGTTCTTATGGAAATTGTTCGTTTATAAGGTTAAGAAAAATTATTTTTAGGTTGGCAGATAATCTGTTTCTGGCTGGTTTTTAAAGAGCAAAATAGCTTTTTATTTATAAACTGATATCTACTAAAGATAGCTTGTCTAAATAAAAGCGTCGTAAATAGCTTTACAGAAGAGACGGAAAATAGGTAACGAAAAAACGTTAGACACAATATTTGAAATAAATGAAGTATAACAGGAGAAGTAAATGTTTAGTTAATCAATATTTTTAAAGTAAACAACGCGACTTTGCGTTTATTAAAGAAGGATATGTATAATAAAAAATCGTTCTAATTACCATAAAACGAGCATAGTAAAGTTACATAAATGGATAAAATTAAACCATTCAAATATTGACAACGATTCAAATTTTCCCTAAAATTGCCTCGATGCACTTCCATTCACCCGCCAGCTCCATCACTCGCACAAATTCCAAATCAGCATTATACTACAACGAATAGACGAGCAGAAATCCGCGATTCACTCGGCAGCTGCACACGAGGCGTCTCTAAATTCTCCACTCCTCGTTTTTCATTAACGCCGGCGATTATGAAATGATAAAAGAAAAAAAAAGAAAAGAAGAATCGCCGGGCGAATTGAGTCGGACGTGTACCTACATCGGCGAGCCGCGCCAAACTATTGATTTCCATCTGGAGAAAGCGAGGCGGGTGCATTGTACTTGGAAGAAAAAACGATTTAGCGCCGATGATTTGATTTGATCGGATTATATGTTCACTCCCCCGCGGGGAGCCCCTGCCACTGACGTTTCCCCGCGGCTCGATCAAGCCGCACGACAACTGCATTGCAATACGTCGCGCAACCGAGTGTAATCCATTTTGCACGAGCTAAGAGCGAGCCGCGCTCTTTCCTTTTTGTATCTCCCTTTCTCTCTTTTTTTTTCATCGCTAGTCGAATGAAACTTCACCGGCCGTGCAGTTGCGAGATGTTAAACGTGCACGCCAATGTGGCGAGGGAGGTGTTGCAGGAAAGTAGTTGGACGAATAAAAAATTTAAAAAAAACTGTCTTTCTTTTTGGGCTTAGTATAACACTGATTTTAAAGGGTAAAGTGTAAAATTCAAAATTTTAGCGTGTCTTTTATAAACTGGAATCAGTCGACAATTTCGCGAGAAAAGTAAGGTTCATAATTGGGGCTGGTTCAGGTCGAGTAGAACTAGATTCATGCTGCTTAATTTCGTGGAAAGAGAAAAGAAATGGTGATTGGACACACGGTCGTAATTGTTTTATTTAGTGATGTAATTTTTAATTAATCTCATTTGTTTAGCAGATATTTTGGAATCTACAGAATCAAATTTTATTTAGTAAACGAATGAACTACCACCGATACAATCTCAATCTATCTCTCTGTAATTTAATATTCTTTCCAAATAAAAATATTCACTTTTTATATCACTTCCAAATATAAATATTTTCAGTTTAAATAAAATCGGTCGATGTCGAAGAAAATAACCAAACCAGCATCACCGCATTATACTCAATTTATTTTCTCCCTCGCTCTGAAAAAAAAGAGCGCAAACGCCGGGGAATAAATAATTCAGCGTGTTTTTCAACTCTTTCTTTTCCGTTCCTCGGTGACGCTCAAGCCCCATAATCCGATCACATCGTACTTCATTATAACTTGCTCAAAGTGGATTGGTCGCGCTCCCCCCCTTTTTCTCACCTCGTCCCCCGTCGACCCGCGAAAATATCGGAAAGAAAAAGAAAGAGCAAGAGAACGCGGAGCAAGTCCGGAGAGAAGAAACTGCGAGCGCTTCGCTCGCTGGAGAGGGAAGAACAAGGGCGCGGTGGACCCTTAATTTTCATTCCCGCAGTCCGGCGATCGCTTCCTTTTTCTTTGTTTTCCGCCGAACGTGGCCGTGCCGTGAATACCGGAGAGAATGATGGAGAGATGAAGTTTTCCGATTCTATACGTGAAATCGGAAGGAGACTGGTCATTGTGAAAGAATAGTTACGTTGAAGCCTTACTTAAAGATAACGATCGATCAGTTTATTTTTTTCAACAGATACTAACTGTTTCAAAATTTAACTGGATATTTCTTGTACGCATCCAGATTAAACTGTCGGTGTAAGTAAAAGAATAAAATCACGACTAAAAGATTAGCCAATCGTTTTTTAGGTAAAATGAAAGAAAGTATAACATTTTTTCGAATAAAATTAACATGTGTATGCTCACTGCATTATCTTTTTCTACCTGATCTGTTCATCCACCAGAACGACTACCCATTACAATTGTACATTTTCGCAATTTGGTCTGACGGAATAATACCTCTTTCTACTTAAATTAAAACTTAATTTCTGCTCCAGTCATGTAACCTGGTTTTTTAAGGTTTCCTTCAAATTTTTAAATAAACTTATCAGGTAGCTAATTTAATAATTTTAGCGTAACAATTATTTCGAATACATTTACTTAAATCCTACAAAGTAGTTGATACCTTAACTGATTAGAGTTCCGTACACATTTAAGTAAGAGAATTTACTAGATACTCCTTTGTGCAGCCAACAAAGCACAAACTTTACGGCCTCCGACCAAGATTACATAAGAATTACAATGTCTGCAGTACCTCGATTACGTGAAACTGTTCTAAAATTACCTGATTGTATACGCAATTCAAGAGCATAAAACATTAACGTATAATGAGTAGTAAAATATCGGATAATTTCTACATTTATTACTGTCATATATAAAATATTTTTCCCCTTCAACGAAAGTTATACTCCCATTCTTTTATGCACAGAATATTCCTTATAGACTCAGTTTTAGGTAATTTTAAACAAACACTTGCAGCCACAAAATTCACGATCGCTTCATTCATAAAGCGATTTATCCAAAAATAGCTATAATCTGATCGCTAGATAAAAAAGAAAAGGTATGAAGAAGTGGATATCTCCAGCTAATCTAGACAACCGCGAAAATCAGTTGCAAAAAGTAAACGCTCGTATTAATAGAAAATCCGTCGTTAAAGCTGCGATAATTCCATCGCGTTTATATATAAATCCGCGGGGGGAGTAAAAAAAGAGAGAGCAGGAAGAGCCCGAGTCTCGCGTGCGCGACTCTCGACCAGATTAAGCCGGCTTCTGCGAGCGCCGGGCTGCCCCCCTGAGGGCAACAATGTCTTCTTTGCGAGCGTCGAACGCACATCTAGAAATAGAGGCGCGACGCATCGATAGGCGGGCTCCGAAAAGCGGGGGAGTGCGCGTCGCCGCCGGTGGCGTCGTCCAGTTTTCACGGTTCGAAGACCCGAGCAGACGGTGCGCCAGACGACCGGAGACCATTATAACTGACCGTTGGGTTAGGTTAGTTGCGAGCAGCCGCGGTGCCGTCTTCTCGCGGGTCACGCTAGGATGCGCCGGCTCCTGGCAGAGCGCGCGACCGTCAGCGCCAATTACCGATTTCCGCGAAAATCGCCGGGAGTACCTTCGGTTTCGAGAAGGCTGCAAGAGATCAATTGGAAAATCGGGGCAGATTAATTATGAGCTCGAAAAACAGCTGAATGATGTCGTTAAGTAAAGCGTTTTCAAAAGAACGGGAGAAGCTTTGAGAGCTCTATCTGTGTACGCGTATGTCTTGTTGGGCTAATTGGATGCTGCGGAAGTTTTATTTAAATCCAAGATATTATGGGAGTGAAAGGTACTTTGAGAAAATGTAACGTAGAGAAATAATTTTCTGGTAAAAAATTATGACATTTTGACAAGACTTTTATACTAAATTAAAAAAAGAATGTTCTCGTTGCGGAAACATTACTTTCAGAAAAAAGTTTGGTCGCAAAGAAAAACTTGTCCTACCCACGTCGCATTCTTACCTTTAATCAAGCCACGTGTCAGACGTAGGATCATTACGCGCATTTGCATGCGACAACACTATTTTTGCGGAGGAATGGTGCGAGCTTGGAAGTTTCCTCGTAGGCGGCATTTTAATACGCAAGAGTTTGAAACTCCTCCGCAGCCAGCGACGAGACAAGAATTTCACGGTTTTAATGCGCTTTCGAATCTCCTCTCGCGAGGGAGTGCACTTCCAGTGTCGGCGCAGCGTCAAAAATGCGTTTACAAATGATCTGTTGATGCGCGCGCTCAAACGCTCGGTTACCTTTCGACAATGGGACGATTTAGTCGCAGGATTAATTTGCCCCGACACGTCCGGATCGTTGCATCAATTAATTTTAATTTCTTATCGTTAAATCATTAAGTTAAGGATCGTTATTACAATTCCACTTATTGATTCGATAATAATACCGTAATGTCACATAACATTAAATTGCAATTAAAGTGATGAAACAATGATTTTAAAAAAATCCTAAAAAAAATGTACAAGTTTCGTTTGAAAGATCCTCAGAAGATAGTGTATCGGCCGAAACAGAATCCTACGATAACGCGAAACAAACTCTTATCTCTCGTGTATACACAAGACCGATCGCTTTACAAGCCCCGGCAAGTTATTCCGCTCTCACGCAGGGGGGTACACCGGTGTCCCACGTTTCTTACGCCCAGACGGGATTCGGACTAAATTGAAACCCAAGCGGTCGGCTTGGCTAATCTCGAGTGAAAAAACAGGGTTATCAGCGCCAGACGCAGCCTCCGGAACGCAGGGAAGCGCGAAATTCCTCGCGCGTATCGCGAGCTCCTTGGCTCCGCTGACGCATTAATCGACGGGCCGAAGTTAGCGCGGAGGGGGCAGCTGACGAAAAAAAAGGAGATGCCGGTAGGAGGAGGCGCAGATGTAGCGAAATGCCGCTAAATTTAATCCGCAACCTTAGGTTACGTCTGCGGCTGGTCTAGACGCACCGGGGGAGGGAGGATAGAGCACGAGGAAGGACGAAGGGGGAGGTGCGAGATGAGAATGCTAGTCAAGATACTGGCGACGATGATGATGATTACGATACGCCTGGAGCAAAGTGTTATATGTGAGCTTCGTGGATTTTCGAGCATCGTGTATAAATAGTGACGCGAGATTGACGATTCAATTTTTCTTTTGTTACATTCTGTAGACATGCAAGATTGCAGCCACGCGAATGAATTTTTTAAACTTAATCTCGATGCTTTTACCAAAAGCTTAACCGCTGTCTAATCTTAACCCAGAAACTGCGAATATTAATCAATTATCAAGATATTTTCAGCATAAAAAAATCAGTTTCGCGAATTTAGCTCCATGAATGACTCTCCCATTGAAAAAGAAAACAAAAGGAGAAAGAAAGTCGGGACCGATATGCAGGCCATTCTATTTCGGCTGTTGGAAGTGGCGAGGTTTCGAATTCGAAAAGCGAAAAAATAAAATCGCGAGCGTAGAGGCAAAACGAAACGCAGACGGAGAGGAGAGTTGGGCGGCGCGAGGCCGAACTAGAGACAGACGTTCCAATTTGCCCGCGCCGCCGCCGCTTCGGCGAACTCGCGCGCGAGGCGCGAATGCGGCAATGCGTTGCGCGCGGCTGTTCATCCCTTATTTCTGTACTGCGAGCCTGACTTCGCGCGAACTCGCTAGACGAGATAATTGATTTTAATGAGGCCGTTTAATCGTTTCTTTTTTATCGGAATTCATAGTTTTAGCATAGCATACATGATTATGAGCGAAAATTTCAAGTACTGATGTGTGGTATTACTGTTAAACTATATATTTTAGCAGCTAGTGATATCTAGCAAACATAGATTTTTTAATTGATTAAACAAACTTTTAATCAGTACTATGTTGAGTATTTATATTTCAAATATAATGCAGTTTTTTTTTTAAATTCATTGATATCTATTTAATTAAACTATGCCATTAAAAAATGAGACGCTAGAGAAGGGAAAAAATTACGAAGCATCTCGTAATAAAAAAATTGCGTAATAAAAATGTAAATTGCAAGTGTTGCACAAAAGAAGAAAAAAGTAGCACCTTCGAACGAGTTTGCACGAACAAGAAGGGCAAAATTATGCACCGGCCATCAAGCAAACACGAAAAAGCTAAAAATTCAAATGTATCTGGGTCAGAAGCAACTGCAAGCTCGCTCGCGCGCGGAAAAAAAGCATAAAACCGCCCCGGCACTCGACCTCGCTAAATTTCGCCGGCGATTTTCGCACGGCGTCGCGACGCATATCGGCCTCGCGAATAAAGGCGTCCCCGTGAAATAAAGCTTTCGGTCCTTGTTCTCCCGGGTATACGGGAAGCTACAGCGGGTTACGCGTCGGCGCGCCGTTTGGCGGGCGCGTAATTTGCGCGCACTTTGTAGCCGCCCCCGTAATTGGATACCGCTAGCGGAGGCAAAACACGAGTTTTCATTACCGCGCGACGTGTGTGGCTCCTCCACCGAGGTGCTTCGAAAGTGGACGCTCGCCGCACGCTTTCTGTTTAATTATGCGAACTTCTGCGCTGCATTTTGAGTATTTTTTCGTGGCGGGGGTTGGGGGTGTTGGGGAATCGTCAGATTTGACGAAAATTGAGAGCCCCTGTTGGGGAGTTCGAAGCGGGAATGGGGAGGTAATGGAACTAAATTGTGAAATGAGAATCTTTTGCGAGGGCAGATGGTGCATTGCTAAATTCCGAGTATTTTTTCCTCTCAATGTAAATGTGAAAAAATTAAAATCTTTTTCTGGATTGTTTTTAGATTTTTTTAAATTTTAGTTGTTTTTTAAGTACGATTTTATTCCTTTTGTTGTGCAGGTCGTATGAAAAAGTAATTTTCTCGTAGGATCGATTATTCACTTCTCGAATATCAGTCTCGTTTTGTCATTGAAAGGAAATCGCTGGCGGTGTTTATTTTCGTGCGTGCCAACTGCAAACTTTAACACCTGCTCTCATGAATCCGTAGTAATGACCTGCCCTCGCCCGATACGACAGCAGGACAAATGTAAGCACCTTCTTACCTTGCAATATTTTTTGTGAAAACCTTTAATTTAGACTCGATGGCGAGACACAAATGTCACCATTTTTTTCGACATTTCTGTCCGGTTCTTAAAATATACTCTCGAGTAAGAAGGAAAACTAATGAAAATAGTTATTTTTTCAACGAGTCACAATGTATCAACATTTTTAAATTGACGGACAAACTCTCGCTGACAAATTGATCAAGCGTCGAAAAGTTTTGCAGCACGAGACTTGAGCGACGTTGACCTTAAACGAGGCGGCGGAAATCGAAAGAACAAGAGCAAAGTAGCCCAGAGCTCCAGCGCCGGGCTAACACCGGTCGAAGAACCGAGAGGTACAAGGAGGGAGCCGAGCAGCAGGAGGAGGGGTATAGAGGGAGATATAGAGGGGGCCGAAAAGACGCCGCCGCGCGCCGCGACGCTGACGCACCGCGTATATTTGGCCCCCTTCTCTCTCTCTCTCTCTCTCTCTCTCTCTCTCTTTCTCCTGTGCGTTCATCGAGGGCCTCGAGACACCTCGTTTTCCCGGTAACCGCGGAGAAGGGGGGGGGGGGGCGATAGGCGAAGCGACTAGTAGAAGCGACCACCTCTCTCCTGCCTCGGCCCGGTCCGTCTGAATCGTTGTCGCGCGGTTACGTCGCAATTATCCGCCCACGCAGCCGGCCGAGTTAGACGGACGGAGAAAGAAAAAGAGAGCAAAGTGAGTCTATCGCAATGCCGAATTTAACGGCAGAGCGAGAAGTCGCCACCTCGCATGATTGCACGAGTACAGAGTGACCACTGGAGCCTCAGCGAAGAATTCTTTGCGTACTGCGGATATAATTTAAAAACGATATCTTTATCCGATATCAAAGATAACTATTTTGATTACTTTTTAAAATTATTATTGACTCGGATCATTAAACGCAATTCTAATTTGAAAATACTATCATTCCATTTGTAAGTAGCTGTCTATTAAAGTGTTGGTACTAAAATCTAAGATTCCAATTTTGCTAGCGGGTCAAAATAATTTCGAGATAGTTCGAAATAATCTACATTTAGCTAGTGAAGAGTGTAGACCGTCGCGCTAGACGTTCACGCACGTCTGCCTTACCCACACGTACGAGGTGGACACAGGAGCAGGAAAGGGTCAAAAGAGAGAAGGAAAAGAGTAGACCGGATGTGCCGACGTTGGCTGCTTGAATTTATGGGCCTGTTTTATTCGTCGCGACGCTTCCGCCCGGCGAAAGAGAAAGAGAAAGAGAGCCACAAGCACACGCGAGCCGAAAAAGGACGGCGACAAGGAGAGACAGACGAGCGCAAAAAGAAGTACTAAACAGTTCGGTTTATCGAAAAGGCATGCTAACCTAATGACATGAAAAGTCTTGTCCGAAATCTCAGGTTGCCTCTCGAGGCAGACTAAATTGATCTCTTACAAAAATTATCTACCCGGAACTTAAACTGTTCCCATACTTGATTACATTTGTAATTTTTTGAGAGTAGGTTTAGATACAGAATTAAATTTTTATAATCAAAGTATTAGAAAAATTGCCATATGAAAAGAATTACGTTGATGATAATAATACAAAATAAAGTCACTTGAATTTCTGGCTGAATTATTAAACTTTTAAGACTTCATATAAACATAAAATAATAAAGTGACAGCAAAAGAATGCGCTCCATTAATTTAAAGTGAATTTGATGAACAAATGTGTTTTAAAAAAAGTAAAATTAAGGAAACAAAGTCACCTTAATGATGGTCTGCGCGAAACGGCGTGCTGGAACAGCCGGTCCACCGGTGTGAGCTGTGGTCCCGCGTCCTTGTCGCCCGCGATGTCGCCATCGGCCTGCTGATCCTCGTCCTTGCCGTACTCGTCCTCCATCCCTGGAAAAGTCAAAGACGCGCGATTAATGCGACGGCTACGTGGGCAATCGATACGATACGCCTTGCATCAGCCCCCCTCACCCTTCGAAGGGGCTGCCAAGCGCGCAGCCATTATCCATTGATCTCGCCGTCGGCGGCTAAAGCGCCGCGATGCCCCTCATTATCTTGCCGCGCGCGTCTATGAAGGTCAATAGCTCTCGATGCTAGCGGATAACGCCGCGGCGCATCCTTGAGCCGCGCCGCGGGATTTAATTGCGCGGCCCGAACTCGCGAGGAAAGGCGCTATTTAAAGCGCGCCGATGGTTATCGGCTACGTACGTAAGCGCCCGGGCTATTTATACGGGACACACGCGACGCCGGTATTGATCTTGCAATTAGTCCACCAGTCGTTAGCATCGCGCGCAACGCGCCAGGGATTTTTTTCTCGGCCGTTTCTTACGTGGAGGAGGAGCGTCGCTGGGCTCCGGTAGCGCGGAAAGCAGGCGCAGGACCATGTAGGGGATTTTCTCGACGTCGCCTTTGGACTTTGGCATCCTCTGCGACGGTGCTGCAGTTTGCCGCTCTTCAGAAACTTATTACAATTGAACGGATCGCATATCAGATATTCAACGTGCGCTTCGCCCGGGTTACTTTGAAGTTAGGAACACTGTACTCTAAGAGGAAAACTACAATGACGCTCTCTAAACTGATTGAATTGAATTACTTGAGTGAGACTGTCTCCGCGCTGAAGATGTATGTAAACACAAACAATGAATGCTTTCGATGTATTTCGATAATGAGCTAATGTGAAAGTTACTTCCAGGAATTGACTTTGACTTTCTGTTTTTCTGGAATCATCATTTGGCTTAATTAATAATCTGTCTAGTACGACACCTCGCCTTCGTGTCTCAGTGTTCTATGATCGTTCCGTAAAATGTAGATGACGCAAGTAAAAATGTGAGGTACAGGTACAAAATCAGTAACACGTGGAAATTTATACATAAAGAAACAGTACGTCAAGGTAAGTTTTAAAAATACCTCGAAACAACGAAAGTGGGACAAGGTTGAGTTAAAAAAAAGAGACCTAGATCTATAATAAACTAAACCTATAAACGAGCGTCTTCGGAAGTGCAGTTGGGCCCATGTGACTTCCTTTCACCGGCACTTATTAAAAAGTGGAGTGCGCATTAAATTTTTTTAAATAAAACTTGGATTAAGAGGATAGCTTTGGTAATTAAGACTTTTTTCTCTGGACACACCTCTTCAAAATTTAAGAGATTGCACTTTGGGGTGGGTTCAGACAGCTCATCTCGTGCTAAAGCTCTTTAAATCTCGTATTTTTAAGAGGGTTCTTACATCTTAAAATTTTCCAATTATATTCAGATTTAATTTTTATTATTATAAATAAAAGGGTAATTCTCGTAAACTTTAAGTGCAAGTAATTCCATTGGCGTCAAAATTGTTTTTTATATATTCACAACAGCCGGTTATATATATCTCTTTTTGGTTTGGTTGAAACTAACTTTCTTTGAAGCCGAAGATGAAGCAGGCGAGAATTTGTTGCGTGTGAAACCCCCAAAGTTGTTTAAAGGCTTTTATGCATCACAAGGATGCAAAGAGGGTGTGCGAGCGTTACCAAGCCCGCGGTATACACACACCTAAGCTTAGACTAACTTGCCCAATTTTGTTTGTTCGCGTCATGTCCCGTAGGAAAATGTTGAACGCTAACGAATTCTCTTGAATTTAATCGCTCGAAATTTTGTTAATAATTTTCAGAATAATCACGGCGTTGAATTGCAAATTTCTGCTGCAAAATTTAACATACTTCCCTATGAAACTGATTAATATCACGAGAAACAATGTACTATATTTTTACCTTATTTTTCGATATTAGAAGCTATAGTTTAGCTACAAAATTCAAAACAAAAAGAGAATACAAAGGTTAAAGAAAGAAACACAAGGAATGACGGAGAAAACGGTATAAGCGAACGTCTTAGCAATTCCTCGAACCGCCGATAACTCCGTGGCAGTATCGCAAAGTCCAATCGGATCAATCGGGACTGACGATCGGCCGCGTTTCACCCCCAGCACCGCGAGAGAGCCCCGGCACAAAAAAAGAGGACGAGAGCTCGCCTCTCCATCTCGCCCCCTGTCCAAAGCAGATACCCGCTATCCCTCCACCCTCGGCGGAGAAATGCAGAGGAGGAGACCTTTTCTCTCATTTCTCCGTACTCCGTAATCCTCTCCTCCGCGCGCTATCTCTGTTATCGCCACGGTGAAAACTCATTTGAGTCGCGGCGAGTGCAGCGCGGTGGCCTCGGTATAAAACGCTTATCGAGACGGGGCCCCGGCGCGCGCGGCCGTTTCGATGTATCACCGCTGCAAGCACCGGCCGACCGCCGCGCCGGCGAAACTTTGCTCTTTCACTCGATCGGACTGTGTGCCTTTCCCGCTCGGACGGCGCCGGGGCGCGGGCTGCGTTTCTGGCGACCCTGCCAGTTGTCGGCTTGGAATTATTTCGGTGCTCAATTCGATATTAAATGCGGCTTCTGATTAATCTGCTGCGCTGAATTTTTTAACGGTCATATTTTTTACCATTTCATTTTCAGAGATGTGCCCATAAATTCCATTTTTGCATCGACTTTGTGGCTGACTAGCGGCTTTAAGATCATTATTATTTCGTTTTCGGCGAGAGATTCGCATTTGATGCAATATAAGCCCCCGGATATTGCATTTTCTTTATCAAACTTTAATATCGGCTTCCTCCGTTTTATGTATCAAAAACATATTACACAACTTCCTCCCCTCTGAGCCACCTTTAAACAATCTAGGAAAATTAACCGCCGACCGCGAAACTCGCGCCTGAAAAAAATCTAAAATAAAAGGGAAAAAAGAAGGAAGGGAAAATCCACCCCCCAAAAAATAAGTCGAAAGATAGAACGAGTAGAGGGTGGCCAGAGAAAGAGAAAGAGACAGGCAGAGGGGCGTGGCAAGATGAATGATCGCAAGACGCGGGAGTATTGATCCCGTTTACTGTACTCCCTCTCGCTCCCCGTCCTTTTCGCTCTCCCGCTGGCGCTCCTCCGCTCCTTCCCACGTACTACTACTACTACTATGGGCCGCTCCTCACACCCCCTCTCACTCTATCGCCTGTAACTGTATTTTCCCTCCTGCTCCTCTCGTTTATGCTCTTTCCACGTTCCTCTCCCTCTCCCTCCCTCACGTCCACAACTGCACGTTCTCCAAGTGTGCGCGCTCGTACACACGCACAACTAGGAGCTTCGCACCCCCCTGAAGGAGCGCCGGTTGGGTTCAGGGTCATGCGTGTACACCCCTTTCATCCGGGGCGATGCTCCGGGGTTGGCCGGTCCGCGCGAATGTGTGTGTATGTGCGCGAGTCTGTATTTGTGTGCGCGCGCGCGGGTTCGCTCGCTTTTCCTTCCTCCTGTCTTCTCCTTTTTCAGCTGCGGCCAGCCCGGCTAGGCTCTGCAGGCGCAGCTTTCCCTCAAAGGGGGACCTTCGGTCCCGCCAGCGCGAAGCCGCGTCGCTCTAACCGCGAAATCTTTTCTTCACAGCTCTAAGCTCGTTTTAATTGGATAGTTATTAGCGCAGCCAACGTCCAGACGCAAGACGTGATCTTACAGGCAGAGCCCATTTTTATTCTGGTGCCTTTGGGGCCGCTCACTTTTAATATTGTTAGAAGGAAATAAAAAACAGAAGCTCCTCCAGGTGAGTCGCATAAATGGTCGCGAAGCAAGAACAATAGCTCACGATGGTCTGTCAGGAGCAAACGTCGGCCGATCGATTTATCGCTCGATCGAATTTCGCGAAACTGCCGCGATAAAAATTGGCCGCTCGGGTAACGCAATTTGCGCATCGCTGTCGACCGGCTCGCCTTTTCTCGTGAAAAAGAAAACCCGGCTCCTATGAATCGAGCGATCGTCGGGCCGAGAGGTGAAACGAGCGCCTCGATTGTCATAGACGCCAAGGAAGCGGGCGCGCGCTTGACGAAAATCGAGTTATGGTTATGCGAGGCGCAATCGCAGCAGCGATGAGTGCGAAAGTCCTCGAGCGACGACAGGAGCGAGTCCTGCCCCGAGATCGACGGGTAGCATTTATAATTCACCCGACACGTGAGCGAAAGGAAGAGAGCGAGAGATGAGGAAAATAGTGTGCCGCATGGACGCACTGTGATTAATTGACTGGAAGGTGGGATGTTTTTTTGTGCCTGAAGGAGATTGAAACGTGAACTTTTTTCAAGAGGAAAATTGAGGGATGAATACTTAGGGGAAAATGTTTAATTCGTTTTCATTATGATCATATTGAGAAAAACTTTTAGAGTTGCGAACAGCAAAATCTAAAAGGAATTTTTTTTTATAGTCATCAATTTTGCATCTTGTAATGTGTGATCACGTCGACATGTGGACTTCAAATTTCCGGCTTCGGATTGCTAGTCGCAACCGAGAAATTGTATGGGCGTTTTCGTTAGTTCAATCTACGGCCAATTAACTTTTTCTCTGTTTATAACTCTTAAAACCAATAAAGCATCTACGTTCATCTGTACCTTCGAGAAAAAAAATGCGAAACCATAAGTAGCAATGGCCACAAATAAAATTCCTTCGTTTTATCTTTCATATATACAAAATAAAATATGTAACGCGCGATATAATAAGAAAATTTGAGACCATTTGTGACAATTCGTTCTTTTGTCCTTTTGCCTTAGGGTCAATGGATGGGTATAAGAAAAATTATGAAAGGTAAAATGCCGGGGTCTATTGTCATAAAAAATACAGGCTTCAGTGGGTAAATTGTAGTAATACATTATCATTGTTTAATAAAATATAAGTCAATTCCGATGTGAGCGGCTCTTTATTGGTTTGTTTCAGAATTTGTTTCATAATTGATAACGGGTTGCGTAAGCAGATAATGAAAATGAAGAAGAATATCTACTAACGACCGATTGGACATTTTTTTAGAGCACCCCGAGGCCTACATTTCGGATTAATATAAACCGGCATTTAGTGATTGAATTAAATGATTTAAGTTGGAAAACGGTAAAATTGAAGTTTTAATCGAGTTTTCGAAAATACCATTACTGCGCAGCTAAAGAGGCGATTCATGCAAAAAACACTTACTTTTTACTTTACGACAAAGTTCATCGCCGCTTTTAATAACATAATCTGAATTAGAAAAGGTAATAAACGATAAAAGATAAATAATGTTGAATATGCGTGTAGGAAGTACCTTTTTACAAACAAGTTTTACGCGAAACTGCTTTGCCGGGAATTTAAACACGAGAGTTCTGAGTTGTTAGCCAACAATACAGGCGCATAAGAGAAAGAATGCTGAAAAAAAGAGCAAAGGAGAAAAGGGAAGTTGAAAGGTGGCCCAGAAAGTAGTGGGAGGTTACGAATTCAAGAGGAGTTTCTGCAGAGGATTGTCAGTATTTTGTCGTGTTCAGCCCAGAAAATCCCTTACTCCCGTGGCTCTTCACCATACCACTTTTGCCTCCCCCCTCCCTCCCGGCCCACCGAGCGGCCCTCCATTCCCGCTCCTCCTGCAGCGATCCGGCAAACTCCTCGGTCTCGCTTTTGCGTCTTCGAGGCGCGGAAAAGTGCACGGGAAGAGGCGCACGAGTGGGGGATAGATCAATAACGAACCATCAAGAATTCGCTCGGATGGAAAAATAAGAAAATTGCCACTTGATTTCCAAAGGATCCCTCGACCCTTCGGACCGATCCCTTTGAGAGCATCGCCAAATTTCCGAGCGTCCGCGCTTTTTTCCTCGCGCCGAAATTTAATGCGCGAACGGGAAAAGAAATCGGGCCGACTTATTTACAAAATAGCGTTGAAGGCAGATTGTCGGTCAGTGACCCCGTTACCGCGCGAATTCCGCCGAGGCACGTAACGCTATCTATGCGCCGCAGGCCGGCGTCGATCGATAGACCGATACACAGCCGCGAAATCTCGGCCCGTTGAAATTCGAGATCGCCGATGTAATCGAATTTTGGTCGCGCTCAAAAGCTCTCCGCGGCCGGGCACTTTCCTCTGCGATGGATTGCCCAAAGCGGCCGCGATGTTTCAATAATTTAACGTAATACAAGCGCACGAGCTTTCCCCGCAGCTGCTTAGAACCTCTAGATAGTCGTATCACATCGCGATAGTAAAGATTGTATCGTTTTCCATACTTTATAAATAATTTCAAAACACTTTAGATAAATTTACGTCCGCGCGATAACGACCTATTACCAAATATTACAGGAAAAAAATCTTCGAACGGGAATCCTGCTCGTACGTTTGTAGACCGTGCATAAATTTTCTCGAGTTAATGAATAATTACATTGAATCTCGCGCATTTTGCCGGGAACAAAAGTGCCCTGGTGAACGGGCGTCGCTGCGAAACAATCGAATTTCACGAGGGTTTGACGAACGCACATTCGTTCAATATGTACATTAAAGCCTCGGGCTAATGCTCCCGTCGTCGGGGGAGGGGTCAAGTCGAATTTGCGCTCTCTCTCGCTCCGCGGTTCATCGAACTGTGCGTTATATCTCGTGCGACAAGGTCAAGGCGCGTAACACGTGCCCCGAGATAAGGACCAGCGCCAAAAAAATATAACGAGGGAAAAATTTCTCGGTAACGTGAGAACCGAAAGCTCGCACGGTCACTTAGCGCGCGAAATTATTTACATTTTTACGTGTTCCTTCAACTTTTCTGAGGTGTTTTAATGAATTATGGCTGAGGACTCGAGATTTGAGGATTAGCGCTCGAGATTGCGATAATTGCCCAAGTTATAGGATTACCTCTACAGCGTTTTTTTTTCAATAAGTAATTCATTTAATTCGTTTTTCATATTTGATGAAGTGTCCACACCGGATTAGCAAAAGTTTTTAAAGAATTAATGCTTATATAAATAGTGCACATTAGCTAAGTAATTCACGCTACTTGCAGTAAATCTGCGTTAATAAGTTAACCGAAGACTCCTAGAGATAATGAAATTCTATAGCACGGCTATAACTTCCGCGCAGTGTTGCAGTCGAGAATAAACGATACAAAGTTTCTTGTGCCATGAAGTAACCGTATGAATTACGTAATTTTTATTGCAATGAGAGCGACTAAAGCATGCGACTATTTTTCTTATTTATGTCTACCTACATTTACGAAATGCGCAGTGCTAGCATACGAGGCCACCTTTGATGAAATAGCAAAAGTAAGAAAAAATTAGCTTAGAATGCGCGTGTTCCAGGAAGAAGTTCGTGCCACTTAAAAAAATTGAAAGCTTCCGCTGGGAGCCGGGAGCATCAGATAAGGAAGGCGAGCGGAGGGTGAAAAGATGGATGCTCGGGCTCGGAAATTCCGGCTTTTCCCCGGACAATCTTTTTATTTCGCGCGGGAAAAAGCCGCGGGAGGGTCGCGCCGCGATCGAAGCCCCGGTTCCACACGTGCCCGCGTACTAGGGCGTGCACGCTGCTGCGGCCACCCTGGCGTCTTACCTCGTCTCGCCAGTGGTGCGCGGCGAGCCCCGGCCGGCGCTCGCCATGGCCGTCTCCCCACTGCCCCTCGCACTCGCGGGCGCCGAGCGACGCTCCTGCCCCGGTGTCCACGTCGCGGCCGCCATGCGGCACCCGGGCCTCGAGTCCGCTCGCCCGGCAACGCCTCGCCGCCCTTGGCCAGCGTCGCCGACAGGAGCGGCCCGGCCGCGCGCACACGTGCCAGGCTGCAGCGGGGGCGCCGCCTCCGAGGTCGTCGTCTCCTCGCGGACGGCCATGCTGCCTCTCGTCGGCGCGACGCCGACGCCCGGCGCGCACTTAACGGCACACGCGCACCACACCGCCGGCGGTGGACTCTCCTCGCGCGCGACTACGCCTAATCGCGCGGCGCTCCTCCTGCGCGCGCGGGGGGAGAGGCCCGGAGCTTTTTGCGTAGCGCTGCCTCCGCACTCGCGCGACCGGCGCGCAATTGGTCTCTTCGACCGCGGGAGCGACCGGGCGGCGGTGTCCCGTCCACCCCCGCGCTTTCCACCTTCGCCGCCTTCCTTCTTTCTCTGGCGCGCGCGCGCGAGGGCGGCTTTTCGAGCGAGACGCAGAGAGCGGAGCACGACGGGGGCGCCACCGAGCGGACGTCGACGCCCGCGATCGATAGCCGAGTACGTCGACGTAGGCCTCGTACACTTCTTCCTCGCCGCCCCCACCCCTCCGGCCTACCTCGCCGCCCCCTCCCGGCGAGCATTATAGACGTCGGCGGCGCGCCGTACGCAAGGAGCGTAGTAGTAAGGGATGAACAGAGAGAGACGGTCGCGGCGCGAGACAAAAGGAAAGGGATAAATGGACGCCTAGCGCAAAAATAGAGAGACGGAAAGTGGGGTGAATACACTCACCGGCGAGAAGGAAGGAGCGAGCCGCGCGGGATGTGGGGTAGGCGGACGGCGCGGCGGAGAGGGAGTTTGCGGGAGAGAGCGCGCGAAAAGTGCCGCGGGGCGAGTTCCCAAAAGCCGGGATGGAATGAAAAATGAAGCGAGCCGAGGGCGGGGGACGGGCGGGAAAAAAGGCGCGAGAGAGCGTCATTACGGCCGACGGCGAGCGTGGCGCCCCGTTCATTGATTACCCCCGTGCAGGTGTGTTCACGTGGAGCGCCGACGACGTAACTCATTAACTGAATGAGCCATCGCCTCGTCCATTCTGTTCGCTGCTGATGAAATATGAATTATTACAAATCCAGCCGCTATAGCGGAATCTTCTTGAATCGATCAAAACGAAAATCAAAATTAAGTTTATGCTTGCAATTCGATTGTGCAGTCTTTACATTTTTTACAGAGTAAAATGTTGTTCTATACGGCTACTTCATGCACGGAGAGTATTTTTTAGCGTAAAAATCAACGAAAATGAAAGGAAATTTAAAACAACCATAATTTTAGCAGTCAATTATCGTAATTTTTCCAGTAGCCATTCCAAATTTTTGTTTTTGTCAGAATTTTTAAGGAGAAAAATTATTATAAATTGTGAAAAACGTGGACTTACCACTGATTTTCTAGAATGCATAAAAATAATCAAAGTACGCTGTACAGCCGGAAAATACCGGCTTTTCGCCAGTCTCGCGTAATTTTTCATGCATTTGTTGTAACCCGCATCTTTTATCATTCCACGTCGTCGCAATCGAAGCAGCTTTTGTCTTTCCCGCTCCTCGTCGGTCACATCTCCGCCGCGAGTTCTAAAGAGGCCGGGCGCTCATTGTCGCGCGCGCGACTCCTGCCTCCTGCTCCTGATCCCCCGACCACCGATCGAACGGATTTCACCGAGTACACGGGGCGCGGATGAGCCGCGGTCCATTGAGTCTTCCTTTTTTTCGTCGACCAGCTTCCGCCGACGGCGACGCGAAATGCAGGACGCGCTCGCTGCATCCAAAGCCTGCCGTTCCGATATTGATTTTGCTACTTCGTTTTGTTTTATTTCGAGCCGTCGACCCATTTTCCAGGACGAGCGGACGTCGGTTAAAGATTCGACGAAGGTGAAACGCCGGGATTGTAGCGCTGACGGCTGCGATCGATTGGTCCACATTAGGTACGCCGCGATTAAAATTACCGTCACTTTTAATAATGCAATTTGCGTAGTACCATATTCATTAAGAATCTATACGACAAGAAATAGAAAAATTAGCTTTTTAGAAGCTGCAGGGAATACTACTATCGTCAAAAGCTACATTTAATGGTGATCGGAGGAAAGTAGGTTCATTAAAAGCGTGGGTGGGACAGATTGAGAATGTCAGAACTGCGGGGCGTACGAAATGAAAAAGCCCCGGCTCACGTCACGCGTTCTCTGCTCCTCTATCCTGCCTTCGGTGTCTGGACGATCGCACTACGTTAGCGTTCAGCACTTTTTCGCAAAACCAGCCGGGGGAAAATATATCTTTATCCGTCGACAAATGTGTCGGGACGAAAATGTAAAAGTAAAGCGCGGAAAAGGGAAAAAGAGGTATTTTAATTTCTTTCCCAGTCTGCTGTTCATCGCTTCGATGATTTTTAATAGAAATTGAAGGGTAGAAAAAATGGAGAGTGATATTGTCGTATTACATTTTCGCGGTTTTACAATTGTATAAAGTTAATTGCTTAACCGAATGAGTATTTTATTTTATCACTATTGAATTTGATAGTCTTTAAATATGATAGGGTATAACGTCTGACACGTACAACGTGTAACTACTGACAAACTGAAACGGCATGAAAATTGAAACTTTAAATGAAAGATTGAAAGCACAGCTTTATACACCCCGTCTTTATCGGGATGTAGTATACAATTAATCACCGACAGCTATGCATCAACTACTTTTTCTTAGGAAATTTCTTTTAACCAACTGCATAATCTACTTCTTTAAAAAAAGGAGCAATATAAGTACCAAGAAACATAGTAATTTTGCGGAACAATAATCAAATTTAATATGAACATAGTCTCCATTTTGATGCATTTGACATTTCACACTTTACTGCAAAAGAATAAGAAACATTTCTCAGTGTATAAAGGAGAGAATGAAATAGTTTGTACGAGGTACTGGGGCGCAGTTTATCCCACAAACTATGAATATGAACATATGAAGTATGTAACAGCGAGAGAGAAGAAGAGGATGAAGAAATTATAGAAGGCGGCGGGCTCAATTGAGCAATGGTGGTGAGTTTATTAAGCGTACGACTTAAAATAGCCGGGCGACACACTGGCCAGGAATGCGCTGTAAAGGGCAGCGCTAGACGCGGCATTTTATTGTCGGCTCTGGAACAGTCTGACCCGCGTTGCTCTCTTATCGAGTCCAAGAAAGAAGCCGAATAAAAGATCTAGAGAAGCAGTCCCGAGTAATTGACCGTGGCGGTCGCGAAAATAACGCCTGATCTCTTACTGCAAAAATAGATCCCCGATTGCGGCTTTTGCATTTTCAGCTGAATTTCAGTTCTTTTCACTTTTTTTAATTTTTTTATATCTTTATATTAAGGATATAATGATATCGGAAAATTAGCATGACATTTGTGGCATTGGCTGTATAGATCGACCGCTGCCAGTGTAACTTTGCTCAATCGATGGCCACATCATTCAGAGGCCGCATGGAATGACAGGATTTTGATAAGCCCACGTAATGATGTAAACGTCAAAATTGAACGGGCTAATATCCATTGACTGTATTTCTACCATATCAAGCCAATTACAATTTCCAATCGATGTTATAAATCCACTAATCTGCTTTCAGCTCGCTTTTAAAATACAAATCAATTAGGTATACCTAATAGTAAGATTCTAATTCATTGCATTTAATACAACTTTTTTAAACACTAAATAAGAAATAAGCGCGCGACTAAAGTTTGATCTTAAGTAAAAACCATAAATCATTAAAACATAATTATTTTTCGAAGGTTTCAATGCTGAGATAATATTTACAATATATGATAGCAAGATTACCGCGCTTCGGGTGCTCAATATTTTTATGTTCTTGTGATAAAATTCATTATTTCTACTTTCTCTTATTAATTTATATAATAATATTATCTCGCAAAAAATATACCTATTGCATTAAGTAAAAGATTGTAATGCATTCAATTTTTTGAGGTTAGAAAATAAATCAGAATGGCATTCATTTTTTTAAGAAACCTATTTAATAAAAACTTTATATTAATTATAAGATTTAATTTTTATTTCATTAATCTTTTGAACAAACAAAAATTCCTTTATTTAAATTGAAATATTAAATATTTAAGAAATTTTTTTTATTTTTGGCGCCATTAATTCAACACGTGCGTTCCTAAATTTGTCGACCAATCACGGACGTATTAAAGGATTCACAACAAAGGACATAACTTTTTTAAGAGAGGATAGCGCTTATGAACAAAGCACAATAAAATTAAGTTTTTTATGTTTTTTATCAATTCAGCAGACAAATTTGTTGTGCACGCTTTTAAAGATTCTTGCGAAAACTAAAAAGCGACTAAAAGCGCGTAGAATTATGCAAAAGCTATCGATAGAAGGAATCGGGCATTAATTACGTGCACGTATCATGCGGTGAGGAAGACGTCGCGCCTGCGCCAGGCGCTAGTAAATCGGCCCTCGGCGTACGGTGCAAGAATTAGTTTGGCAAATTAAATATAGTACACGCCGGCAGCGGCGGCAGACATAAAGGACGCGTGCACGCACGAGACGAAAACGAGTAAACGCCGCCGCCGCTGCTGCTCACCGTAAGGAATTTCACCTCGGCGCTGCTGCTGCTGCCGGTGCCGGCGTCGGCGTCGCCTCGCAATTACGCCCGGGTGCGCGCGACAATTTAACGTTGCGACGAGCGTCTCCCGCTTCTCTGGGTCGCGGGCCTTTTTTCATCTCGCTTTCCGCCACTTCGTTATCGCGCCAACGAGTTAATCTTTATAAATAGACCGAGCCCACGGTTAAATTTAATCCTGACCATCACTAAAAAGCGCTGATACCTATACATGCTACTTGCCCTGCTCCGCAGCTGTGATCGCACTTTCTTTTCAATACGTTGGAACATTTACTTAGTTATTTATTAACGTAGTTGCTATGGAGTTTCGACCGCAATCTCATTTTAGTAGACTTAATGGCGGTAGCTGCTATCACGCCAGCGATTACCTTATAGTAATCTATATATTAATGTAAATCTATATAATAATGTGCACATTAACATTATAAAAACTATGCAAGCGTGCACTTTTTCCATAAGTATAGATATACATGCTAAGATAATCATTGACACGTTAGAAGCCTACCCCACGACTCCATCTGGAATAAATTGTGTCCAAAACACCCTATAATTACAGTGATTTCCTTATAGTCAAATTTTTAATATAGTAAACCTATTATTAATGATAAAGTTTCATGCAAGCTTCTAAATAATAAAGTAAAGTATAACTTGAATAATGCAAGCTATGCAAATCTAGAAAATTTCAGAGGTAATCCCCTTTTTTGCATTTGGTAGTTAGTTACACAGACGAGCTTCGGAGGGGACTGACCCTGCAGCCCTCCCTCGAAAATGTCAACTTCAGCTGTGAAACTTCATTCAAAGCACATTGAAGCGGAGTTCACTGAAGTTCGGTTGCACCGCTATTGCGATAGTGCCGCGAGGCATGAATCGCTTGAAAGGAAACTTCATTCATAAAAATGCCTCGCTCAAATGACATTTTGAAGTGCGTCAATCTGACAATTTTTTTCTAAAATGCCAGTAAAGTGGAAGAAAAACTTCTCAGTATTCAAGATACAATTTTTTATTTAAAAACAAGTAAAAATGTTACTACTGCGTTTAATTTACTAAGTCCAGTATAATTATACAAAATAAAATTCTGACGATACAATTATTAGAAAAGTTCATTCAAAAATAAAATAAAATAAAAAAATACCTCGTAAAATGCGGTTATTCTACACATTCGTATTGAAAATAGTATATTACGTACCTGGCCCTGTATAATAAGAAATGTCTCAGATCACATGTAATTGTCGATCGAGGCGAAG
>JAXIUT010000001.1:6379119-6441481 GCA_035586675.1 Eurytoma californica
CACGAGTGGCTAATTGAACCGATCGGGGAAAACTTTTGTGCCCGCGGATTTTGATTGGACTGCGTTTTAACGATGCCCCGGAGATGCGCGTTTGCTCAAAAGGCGAGGGAATCAAGGAATTTTTCTTATTAGTGCGAATTTGAATTTCTTTGTGGGGGAGGATTATTGTTAGCTGGTTCCCGGAAAAGCGTCTTCACTGATTCACTTATCTTAAATTGGCTTTTTAAATCATTACCGTAAAATATTCATTTTTTTCTTTTCTCTACATTTATCCCAATCTTATAACAAAAAAGTCAAACGTACAACTATATTAAGTCAGTACATTACATTTAAACCTACTTATCTTGCGTTTTATCATCAAAAGCTTCGTTTGACAATTTTAAACGTTTTCAACCTGAGAAGGCGTTCTTGAAAATAACTCCGAACGTGCGTAAAAACGTCCTTATAGACAACAAGCAGGGAACGCGGGGTGAGATAGATGGAGAATGTAAAAAAAATTGTGGAAAAAATCAACGATTTTCGGATGTGCGCGCTTGCGCGCGTTGAAAGGTATCCCTCTCCGCGGCCAGTTACGAGGCTTTATTTTTGGAGCGTTGAAAAAGCGCGTCGCGCTTCCGTTGTCTCCTACGTGCGCCTGCACACGTGTGGTCTGTCGAGGGGGGTCCGCCAGCCCGCTGCCGTCTTCGAGGGGATGCTGCTCGCGACGCCCGCAGTCGCATCTCGGTGATTGACGAATATCGAATTCATTTTTTCATACTTTTGTATAAAGATAATTTATTTTGGTAAGATAATGGCTTTTGATAAACAAATCATTTGGTAAACATCGATCTATTAATAATATACATGGAAACAATAGCGTAGACAAATTTACTATAAATAAGTTAAAAGTGAGACATACTTGAACATAAAAAAAAATTAACAAAAATATACTTTTTATAGTAATATTGGCCTTAATTATGATAACCTTTCAATTATGGTGATTGTAATGTTATTAATGATTCTTTATAGGTAATTAGAACATCGGTTAAATTATATATCTGTAAATCAGTATAAATTTGACTACTAAATGTTAAATTAAATTCCCGTATTTTTATACTACTAACTTATTTGTGCGCTGATCGTACAGTTCGACTTAGCGTCGTCTATTAAAAGAATAAAATAGCCCCGGAATTTTGAAGGAAATCGTCAATCTCACGAAGTACTGTATGATAAACAAACAGAATCACTTTAGAAGTCAGCAGAGAATCATTTCGGCACGTATAAAACGTCACAAACAAATCGTTTCTCCCCTACGCTTCTTTTTTACGTCGCTTGCTCTAAGGTGCACAAATGTTGTTCCACATATTATCGGCGCGGATGATTATAGGGGATGCCGGGGATTAGGCTGGGCTTATGCTTGTATTTTTGGAGATAGGCGACAAGACAGACAGTTAACACTTCCGTTTTCACGCCGCTTCTACTGATTATCTTAAGGCTTTTTCTGTATCTAGTCAAGAATCTCTTTATATTTAAAAATTTGCGATTAAAACTGTAAGGACGATATCACTTGTTGATTTGCTTTCAATGATATTAGCGTCATCATAATTTTTTATGTCTCTGAAAAGTCACTTCCTTGCCATTGACGTAGCACTAAATCTTAAGAGCCTCTAATGCAAACTTAAGCCTAAAGGAGACGACATCCCGGACTTCGTCGTACGCGTGGTCCTCGGTAAATCAGAGAAGGGAAAGATCATCTCTAGTTTGTAAAAATGTCAGCCCTGTCGTTGTATTTTTAGAAAAGTCTGGCGTAGCGAAGGATGAGGATCGAGAGATAAGGTGCGGGCATCGGCGGGTGATCGATGCCTCGAGTCTGCGCGCGCCTGCATCGCCGCCGTATTTATAGGCACGGGAGGCGCGTGCCGCGGCAGGAAAAACCCCCGTAATGTCAAGGGATCCCCCCGAAAGAATCGATGGGCTCGCGCCTGTCACGTTAACGACGCCCTACGATCGCTTCCACGGTCACCTTTTTTTATTCAAGGCGCCTAGCACTACCGTCGCTCAAGGCAACTATTAAATCGGTACTTCTGACGAAATTGCTTTGCTTGGTTTTCCTTTTATCCATAACGTGGAAACATAGTTGTCATGAAAATCGTTCTTGTGCTGTCGCAACTGTATAGGCTTTATTGGGGATTGTGCACAGCTTTAGGTAAATTTTTGCTGTCACTGATGGTGCATATCAGATACGTTTACCAAGAACTTCTGGCAATCTTAACAAAGTTTACGGTGACATGGAAAACTTTAGCAAACTCGCTCAAGTCGGTCAGAAAGTTTCATTCTTCTTTACGTAAGGTAATACAAATTGTCTACACATAATTTGTACTCTGTATACTTCAACTCATCGATTTAACCCCACTAAACATATTAAAAATATATTTTCTAATATCTTTCGCTCAAAATAATAAAAAATCACAAACTGAGAAATGATAACAAGAATGAAAAGGTTGCTGCTTTTTTACAAATCAATCCATATTTCGGTAATAAGTTCGTAATTATTAGTAGCCAATTTTATCACTGCATTTCTAGTCTGTAAACAAATTTAATGAACATTCTTGCCCGATCTCAAAGTTGAAAACTATCGACTCGAAACTCCATTAATTTGGAGGCACGCGCCGCAGAATTTTTTGGAGGGAAAAGTGCGCGCGCTTCCAAGATCGAGGAGTTAGGAGGGGAAGAGGATCGAGGGAGCAGCTGGACTCATACACCTTTCTCCCTCGTTTTTCTAAAAGCGTATACAGCATTTTTCGGGGGACCGCGCGCGGCTAATGTGGAACGACGCGCGGCGCGTGCCCCGTCTATTCTTTCCCTCTTCCCTCCCCCTCTCGGACTATCTGTCTCGTTTCATTTCCATAGTGACAGAGGGATTCCTTTCAGCTTGCGTTTTATATAAATGGGCTTCAGCGTCAAAAGTTAACTTTTCAATGTGGAATATTGCTTAAACTAAACTATTAACGCTAAATCAAGGAGCTAGACAACTGTAAATCAGTTTAAAATTGTAAGTTATCTTATTGGAAAAATGATTTGCTTCTAAATTTAATTGACTTTAATTAAAATTACGCTGAGAAAAAAGTCCTAGTGAAATTACAATAGCCTATTTTGATTTTTTCATGTTACGGAAAATTTCTAAACTAAATAATTTGTTAATAAAGTGCAGCGAAATAAGACTTTATAAATACAAATAAGAAAAAAGGATTGGCGTTCATAAAACTAGTTATCCCATAACTAAATAAGGAAAAGAATGCTTTCCCCTTCACTCGCAAAAAAAAATGATTTCCCTAAGTATGTAGAAAAGCCACCTAATTTTAAACCATCCAGCGCTTCCACAATTTACAGTCAAAAATGCATACATCAGCCATAGCTCTCCTTCAGGAAATACGTGAATATAAAAAAAAGAGGAAGGGAAAAAAAGGAGGGAAGAGGGTACCGTTGGAAGAAAAAGAAGGAGCTCTAATGGCAAAGCGTAAAAATAAGCGGTCGGAGGTGTGCGCGTGACGGCGCGCGGCAGTTGGAAGCGGGGGAAAAGCGGGGCCACCGGAGCTGGGCCGGAAAAGCCGAGAGCCGACGACAGCTTGCCGCAGCCGCCGCCGAAAATGCGCGGAGTGGAGGGAGAGGAGGGGTGGGCGTCGTCTTCCCGCCAAAGGGAAAAGTCGCGGCGCTTTAGAGAAAAGTCAGCCCGGGGCCCAGTCAGTCGCACCCACGCGTCCATGACGCGCGCATCGCCTGCGCGCGTTTCCCGCCAAACCGCGGCGCTTCCGAGCGACTTTATTTGAGTTTCGTCCTGAGCCCGCGCACCCCTCGTACCCTTCTAAATATTTCATCCGCGACTGTTAACTGCGTGGTGCTTGAACAAACACATTTGTAAGTGAACTTTTTAATAAGTTGAAAATAATGAGAGGTGATTAGAACAAGTTTACCGGTTGTTTTCCCGGGGTGCTTAAATTTTTAATAATGCTGCAACGTTGGAAGTTTAGGGAGCGGAGGACGTGGCTGTAAAATTGAAATTCCGGGGTGAATTCTCCCGCGGTTCGACGGGGCGTTTGAAAATTTTTAGCGGCGAGTAGAGGGAGAAGTGGTAGTTTTCCGGAATAGCGTCACTTCTCCCCTCAGGTATACCGGAGACACACGCGCTTCCCGGAAAGCCGCTTGAATAACGGCCAGTCGTAACTTACCTTCGTAGCGTCAACGCTATTATATGCGATGGTATTGCCTCTTTTTTTAGATTATTTCTTGTTTGAACACTTTTATGGAATTTTATGTTTTATTCAAATTTGGACATTTTATCAGATGATCGTGCTTTGTGTAAAAAAATGGTTTAATGACCGAATATTTTATTGTATTTTGCAGAAACGTCAGTAAGGTCTTCTCTGGTCGAGTGTCTTCCTCACGTGGCGCTTATAAGCCAAGAGTCCCTGTTGGATTTATTCGGCGATAAACTCATCAGCCGCATCCTTAATATTGTCCTTATTTATATACGTGATTCGGATAATCAGGTAAATGATTTTACTATTTTTTTTACGAAATTTGTAATTTAGAAGCTACTTTACGTAAGATACATGCATTCGAACGAAACACGTTTTTGGATTCGTACGAATTTTTCTTACTTATGTTCTTGCTTAGCTATTTCGAGTAATTACACAGTTGCTATACTTCAAAATTTTGTTTTTGCATATAAAAGACAAATATAAGTTTTGATTTTGGAATTGAGATTGCATAGCGAGTTGCTAAGACGCGTCATTCTATTGCAGGTGCGGCAAGATGCTCAAACGGCCCTCAGAACGCTGCTGGAGCGCGAGCTGCTTTCCGACGAGCAGGTCCACAATGACGTGTGCAACGTCATCATCGAACTTTCCCGCGAAGATTGTCCGGAACTCCAGACCATGGCGCTCACCGTAAGTTGACTATCTCTCTTTCTAATTTATCTTCCCGCGTCCAATTGTTTCCTGATATTTTAACCTACCATTAAGTACTCGCGATTCTCTTGTATGCGCATGTTTAAACGAAAAAAAAATGTTACTTTGAATTTCGAGTGTATCATGCATCCAGGTTGTTAAAAAAGACGCCGATTCCGCCTGAAAGACATGGGTAGTGAGATGTTTCCTCCCGCATTGGCGTCTCACTACCTTGTCTTTCATGCGGCGTTCGCGAACCTCAACGAAAATCTCGAGTACCCACGTGATCAAAACGCGCCAGGATAAGCTTCGAAGAAGAGGATTTCGCCGGGGCATGCTTTTACCATCAAAGCTGGTTTGTCATAGAGTTACGTTGCTATCACAGCCAGCTTTGATGAGCAAAATTGTGCCTGATATCGTCGCAAGCCGCTGAGGAGCTCCCGAGGAGAGTAGCCAGCCACCTTTTGCGGACCACTACATCAAATTGGTTGTGGAATGTTTCGAGTTCCCATATCACAGCCATTTTGATGAGCTTGGCCCGTAGAACCGTTCGACGTTCCGAGCTGCTCCCACTTTGCGTTACTGTTTCCTTAATTCATTGTTATTCCAATTTTCAGCAGGCAGTGTAAACATTTTCTTTCAAGCTCAAGCTCTCAACGCGCAGGTGAAGAACAGAGGCGCGATCCGATCGTCAAATTGGTTGTGGCGTGTTGTCCTGATTTCATATCACAGCCATTTTTGACGAGTTGGAGCGTGGCACCCCCCAGCGACAGCGCCAGTGAAGAAAAAAATGTGCCCCGTGGTCTGCGGATGTAGTCAGGAAGATCGCGTCGCTCACAAAGTGGCTGTTGTATGTCAATACAAACGAGGCTCATATCACAGCCAGCTTTGTTGAGCGGTGAGCGTCTTCCCGTTCGCCGAGGGCGCCTACCTACCCCATGCCGAAGGAGCCACGCGCGTCCATCGCCGGAGGAGAGAGGAAAAACCACCGAAAAGGAGCGGGCCGATCCCGCCTACCCCCTCCCCCGTCCCCTTCTCCCCCCTCCACGAAGGCGCCGGAGAGGGACGGAGAGAGGGCGAGGGAAAGACCGGTGTCCGCTTCAGGGCCGTCCGGATTCTGCGGGGCCGGCTCTCGACGAGGACTCCGCACCGCGCGGCGCGATGCCTTAGCCATCGCCGCCGATTTCACGGAATCGAGATCGTGGGACACACGCCGCTCTTTCCTCGGATCCTGTTGACGGCTCCCCCTCTCCCTCGCACCGCCTCCCTGCCCTCTGCTCTCGCCCACCTCGGACACATTCGTGCGCTACGACTCGCTCCTCTCTCCTCTCTCCTTTTCTCTTTGGGCCTGCGTTTGCGCGAACTTGTGATTCTGCTTGTTCGTACTACTGCTCGAAAGTGTAGCGATGAGAGATGTGTGGAGAGAGAAAAGACAAGGCCGAGTGTGCACCTTTGGGAAGAGATTGTGCAAATACTGATTTATACTGATAGTTTCTCGATAAAGAAAATTAACGCAGAAAATGTATTTAAAATAATTAGTTTAACGATTTTTGATAAAAGATACTGATATAAACATATTCTTGTACATGAGTAACAAATTGTTGCTGTAAATAAAGTACTGACTGGTGATATAAGAATTTTAATATGAATTAGAGCTTGATTGTGAATAGCCGTGTTTCTGATGTTAAACGAAGACGCTCGGTTGTTTCGCCCGTCAGAGTGGTTGTGATATGGTATACGTAAACGCATATCACAGCCAGCTTTGATGTGCGAAACAATTCGACAATAATCAACAGGTGAAAATATTCGACGATCGTGTAAGTGGCTTTATCAAATTTCAACAATACTTCAACGAGGCGCTATGATTACTGTATACATTTTTTGTGTCCATCCATTCATTACTGTACTTGTTATTGCTCCATTTAAGAATGGTGTACTTTATCCGCTTGATTTTCTGTATGCATTTACGCGCGGCCATTTATGATAAATCCTATTCAACGAGAAATGTAGTAGATTCAGGGTTTGCGCTCATTCACAAAGCTTCAATATCAATCGTAGCCGTATTAGCATTTATAAGCGTGAATTGTAAATATTTTGTTTTAAAACTGAGATTTACGTGTTTATATATTTTATCAACGATTCTCGTTTCGTTCGCAGCTCATGACAAAAGTCAACCCGTATATAGGAGATGAACTCACAGAAAAGCTATTTCTCGACCGATATCTCGAGTTGTGCTGCAACGAGGGCTTCTTCGTCAGGAGAGTCTGCGCGTCCATTATGGGTGAATTCTGCACAATAATGTCTAAGGAAACTGTCTACAATAAATTAGTAAGTAATCATTTTGTATTTATAAAAAAACTTAATTTTTCTAACTTGTCAAAAATTGAAGGAAGGAGTGTACGGTATTAATAAAAAAATCGTTTGCATCGCAGCTTCAAACATACGCAAACTTGTGCCTGGATACCGTCTGGGGGGTGCGAAAGACGTCAGTGGATGTGATGATGTCGGTGGCGCGTTGCGTGCCGTTGACGCTCCGCCGGAATGTGCTCTCGAAGCTGCTGGTAAAGCATCTGCGCGACGACTCACGCTGGGTGCGACACTCGGCCTTTGAGATCCTCGGACCATTCATCTCGACCTTCGCCAAGCAATTTCACGAGCTCATCTACGACCACAAGGGTGAGCTTGTACTCGTCCACGAGAACAAGCGCGGCAATCCTCGATTCAATGTGTAAGTTTAAAGCTTTTTTCTCCTTCTGTCATTCTCATCTGCGGTGTGACATTTCACAAAGTTCATTGTGAATCTTTCTTTCAGTGTTCCTGTTGCCAAAGCTAGTGATATCCTGACGCAAAATCTGTCAGACTCGGACAGCTACGGATGCCACAAGGTAAATTGCTTGAAGATTTCTCAAGTTTAGTACATTTTTTATTCATTTGATAGGTACAACTTTTTTATTCTTTCAGTCGGTATCATTGAGTTTGCAACGAGAATTTTCATCGAGAGCAGCATATCTTAACATCATCGAGATAAAGGTAAACTATCAAGACATGCTTTATTTAGTATTTATTTTCTTTTCTCTTTTCTCTTTTATTTCAATTTATTTTAGTTGTGTTATTTTAATTAATTCGGAATTTTCTAATTTCAGGATAGGAATCATAAAACAACATTTGATGGATACAAGCGATTGAAGGAACTAGTTGACGCCAGAAATGGTACCAATTACGAGAATTTCAATTTATTTCAATACTATTATGATCCACCAGATATGCCGTTAGATCCTGAACTCGTCAATTCGATAACGAATGACAGTGAGTCAGAAGACCCTATGGATAGTAAAATTAATGATTCTGATCGACGTAAGTTTAGATTCGAACGTAAGCTTAGCGATCGACGTAAGGTTAGACTCGATCGTAAGCTTAGCGATCGAAGTAAGATTTTTTATTTAAGAAAAATATTTTTTAATTAAATTAAAAAAATGTCTTAATAAACTCTTTTATTACAGAAAATGCTAATGAACAACCCCAAGATAAAGAAAATGTTGAACCCCCCACTGAAAATAAAAAACAAGACAGCAATGAAATTGTTGAAAATAAAGAGGCAAATCAGGCTGATAGCGAAAATAAAAATGATACCAACAAAAATATAGAACAACAGCAACCCCAAGAAAACAAGGAAAATGAGCATGATGTTATGCTGCAATTGAAGAAATTTGATGAGCAAAGTAATGATGAAGAAGAAGATTCCGCGGAATCGGCCAATAAAGAGGGATATGAAATAGTTTGGGTATGTATATTAGAAATAGAATTGCATAATTTATAGTTTAATGGTTATTGTAAGTTTGTAATGACTATTTTTAAATTTATTTTAGCATCCTGAAGCTAGCAATTATTCACGTAAATTCGTAAAAAATTTAAAATTAAATTTGAAAAGGACTGAATCAAATGAAGCCGAAACTACAAAGAAAACGGAAGAAAATCGAAATAAGACTTTCAACTTAAATGACACTGTGGATATATCTAACACGTCTTCGTCAAGTATCGATAATCAACAATGTTCCCTCCCTTCTAACATAACTTTTCAGTTAGATGATGAATCTGAGGATGACGAAGAAATTGTACCTCGCATCCTTGTTGATTACTTCGTCTCAATGGCGGACCAAGAGAATTATAGCGTTTACACAGATATTGGCCCGGATCTAGATTACCACTGTGCGTTTAGCTTCCCTGCAGTAGTTTTGACTTTGGGTAAAGATAATTGGCATCGTCTTAAGGTAAGTTTCAGTATTTCAAATACAAAGTAATTTTTGCAACACATGATTACTTAACTTTATTCACGTAATTTATTTTAAAGGAAGCGTATCAACGTTTGGCGGGCGCTGTAGCCTGGAAGGTGCGGAGTACTTTGGCCTCAAGCATCCACGAGATAGCTATTATAATCGAGCAAGAGTACGCAACGCGGGATTTGGTGCCGATTTTCAATGGATTTATTAAGGATCTCGATGAAGTCCGAATAGGTGCTCTGAAACATTTATCGACTTTTTTGAAAGTGCTGACTCTTCAAGACCGTGTGCAATACCTGCCAAAGCTCAACGACTTTCTTATCACTGACAGTAAATGGAACTGGAGGTTAAAGGAGGAGTTGGTGAAGCAGTTATCCGAAATCATATATCTATACCAGCCTGATGACGTCGCGACGTACATTGCAACACTGCTTCTGCATCTCATGCAAGACAGAGTTGCTGCTGTCAGACAGGAAGCATTGAGCGCTGTACGTTAACAATTATTTTTGCTTTTTCAATACTTTTCTAAATTATTAATGATAATATTATTGTCTATTTATCTTTTTAGATTGCGAAAATGCTATCATATCTAGGATTAAGTAGGAAAGATCCTCTAGCAATAGCAATGATTCAAGAGATGAGAGATTTGCTGATAGCTAATGGTGCTGATAGGTGGATTATAAGGCAAACTTATGCTCTTGTATGTTCAAAGCTCATTCAAGAGAGAACTATTACCGGCGAGGTATTTGTCAAAGAACTGTTACCATACCTGCTAGAACTCGCTCGTGATAAGGTACCCAACGTCAGACTTGTGGTTGCCAGAACGCTCGCTAGCGATGTCAAAAACCGTAAGTATATTATATCATAGTTAACTACTCATCCTACTGTGCAGTTTTCTAAACTCTCGACCACTTTTGCAGCCTTCTTCTTACACATGGATCCGTTGAATAGTGTAAAGCTACAGTTATGCTCGATGATATGCGATTCTGATAGGGATGTACGCGACTTTGCGCGTAATGAAGTAGAGTTTAGATTTCAACCAACAAGAAAAGCAGTTCTCGCCCAAAAGTTCTGCGTAAGAAAAAATAGAAGGGGAGATCAAGAAAAGTCGGAAGAGCAATGAAACACTGTAAACGATTTTGGAAAAGTTTTTAAGGTTATTATTGAAATGTGTGTATGCATTAGCAACGAATTTTTTTTTACTTTGTTTTTTTTTTATACGATTACAAAGTGTGGAATGCCTTGAATGTTGCAGTACGATCTATTGATCAAGTAATGGTATTCCGAAAGGTTCGAAAGATTTTACTGCCGACGAAAAGAGAATACAAAGGATGTCAGTTTTATTAGTGAGAAACTAGTTTTCTTTACGAAACAAAAAAAAAGTAAATTATGCCTAGGAAGTTTACAATAATAAAATGATTGATGTAACAGCGTGCATGCGGAGTGCCTGTATGACGGTTGCTCAATTGTAATCATTTGTATAGTCGCTTGTACTTTTTTGTCTAGCTGAAAAAGTATTTGGCGATTTTCACTCATTGATAAAAAAAAAACAATTGACTTTATAGTGATAAAATTTTTTGTAGATTTTTTAACTATTTGGTATTGATGAGAAAAAGTAATTGCTTCGTTAAATGATATACCAGATATTTTACACATTTTAGATGCTATTTCTTCTTTCATTTGTATAAACAAAACGGTGAATTTCACCAATTAAGTTTTTTTCTCAGTAGAAGTGTTTGCTTTAGGCTCTGTCCGTTAGTAACAGAAATAAAATGAAATGAAACGTGCTAACATGACAAATTCACCCTACATGTAAATTGAATATGGAAATTTGAGTTTTGTAAAAAAATTACATTCTACAAACAGTGAATCATTTTTGTGCGTTTTATTTTTAAAAATTAGTGTGAATTGTAACAAATATTTTTTAATCGCTTGTCTTTTAGTGGTCTAAAAAAAAAATCTAGGCCTAGTTAAGAACATTTTTTACGATAAGAAAACCTTTGTTTTTTAAAACTCAAGCAAAATATGGCACTGGCCACCCAAGTTCAAGGTGCGATATTTTTTATTTCGGTTTTCACCAAAAAATAAAATCTATTGGAAATTCTCTTTAAACATCGACGGCTAATCCACGTGAAATTCTGACATCGCGTGTTTGTAAAAAAGTATTCGTTTTTTCACTTTTTTTAATCGTAATTAGCTGTATAAATACTGTACAGTGAGAAAGTATGTTGGTAGAGCTAAATAACTGTAGTCGCTTTGAAAACTGGAATGTGAGAATTTTTTAATGGTTAATCCTCGTTTTGCAACAAACTTGTTTGTACTCATTGAGAAATTCTCTATTGAAAGTTTTCACTGGAGATTCTTTATACATGAAATTCGCGCGCGCAGGTCTCTATTTTTATTTTTTACCGTACGTGTTTGTATAAACTTTGTAATTTTTTTTTATGAAATATAAAAAAGAATAAAAAGCTGCTGTGGTAACACCATTTACAAATGAACCGTAAACTCCTTGCGTGAAGAGTTAGGAGAATTTATTTAATATAGACTACAATTTGGTAAATGAGAAATAGTAATTATTGAATGCAATAGCACGTAGTAAAAGGAACAACAAAAGAAAGTAAAACATAAATTTCAAATTAGTATTTAATTAACGTAAATTTAAAAAATTAGAATATTTAATGTGAGTCTTTGAATATGAACCTGAAAGCTTCGAGAAGTAAGGTTATGGCCAGTAAAGAAAATTAATTTTGTAATAACAAATTAACTCAAAGGAAAATATGCTAGAACTGGAAATAACTAAAATTGTGTAAATAATCAATTTTAGGATACGACGTTATTAAATTTACCTTTTACTATGTACATCAGAAATCGAGAAAAACTTTGATAAATTTTTTTTCTCTGTAAAATTAAGATTTCATTTTCGAAATGTATATTTTACAAAAAAAAAAGGAAAATAAACGATAACGTATTTTAGCAATACTTCCGTTTTTCATCATTTATTATAGAATAGCTGTCTTTCGTAATTTTGATTTTAATAAGAAATAAATCATTACTACTTCTAAGATTTGTTTTATATGACGCTATGCACTCGTTGAATGTGAATATTCGTGAAAAGGCTGAGATGAGTGACATGGTTCAATTGTGTATATTATGTACTCGTTAATGAGATAGGAAAAAATAAAACTCCATGCGATTTGTTACATAAGTATTTTTATTTACCTAACACTGAATTCCTGATTAAAAATTAATTTTATTTAAACAAAAATTGAGGCAATTTATGTAAGCAAATATGAATTTATTTGCTTATAGGTCTAAGATCAACTCAATATACTGACGTTGTATTGAATTTATATGAATCTATTAACATGAAATTGAAGTGAGAAAAATTTATAAAAATTCAAAATTACATTAAAACCATGTTTATTTTAAGTGCATCTTCTGAATATAGAATAAATTTTGGTTCAACTGAAATTGGAAAAAAAAAATCATAAATTAAATAAAAATTAAAAGTGAGAAAGTAATGTCAATATAACACATAATACGATTATAAAAGTAATCATATATTAACTAAATAGATAATCCATCAAAGCTACATATCATTAAGACATTTATAAAAAGTTATTTATTTTTATTGGAATAATATTTTTCATCAGAAAATATTTTACCGTATCAGTATTAATTACATATCTCGATGTACAAATTAATCTAAATATCATATATTATATAATTACATTAGAAAATTATTATAAATATATTGTCATCATCTTGAATGATTTAGAAGCTACTCGACATAACAAAAATTAGGCCCTTCAGCATCTACAACACCTATCAATGGACATCTCGTTACAATCTTCACAAAAGGTAATGAAAGAGTAATTTTGAAAGCGTCTTTCAAAGTCGCGTCTTATAAGAATTACTATAAAAAAGGCGTGCACCTTACAAAAGCTAAAGCTACCTCTAAAAGAGTCGACGAATAAGTCTTTACGTATAAAAAGTAGTAAAATAAATCGTAAAACAAGAGGCGGAATGGCTGCAGAGGCTCGCGTGGCAGCAGCTGCGAGAGCGACTCTGCGCGCCCCGGCCGCACGTCACGCTGCAGACGCCCCAGCGCGGCCACGGACCCCAGCGACGACGGCAGGGGACACGCTCATTACTACCGGCCTGCGGGTTCGACCTTGTCAGTTCTACATCGGCGAAGGAAAATCGCTACGCTAGTGGTTTTAATGGGATAAGAGTAATGAGTTTTTGAGCTTGTGCTATTATTAGTTCGTTTAATTATTAATGAATAAATAAATAAGTGAACACGAAATCATAAGCTTATTTTATAAAAAAAAGGATGATATTTAGAACTGAAATAATGTACTTACTTTCATTCGAGTCTTCCATATGTGCTTCCCCTCCACCGTTCCTCAGTTCGCTCACGAGGTCGTGCAGGTTGTCGACCTAGATGTAATATTCTTACACAGTCGAAACCAAAATTTTACCTTGCTAAAAAGCAAGTATGATTGAACTTGAAATAAAAAGTTATTCTCACTTTCACTATCAGTTTTCCCAGTAGATCCTTTACTTCACTGATGGACAATGCGGTGAGATCCTTGGCGCTCGAGTGTTTTTCGGCGACCTTGCTCACAGCCTTTTTCTTCGCGACGTCGGTCTTTGTTTTTGTTTAAATTCTTGTTAATTCTTATTGCGTATCTCAAACAAAATTAAATTTTCGTTAACTAACTTGCCCATCGGTGTGCGTTACCTTCTGGTAAATCTGCAGCTCGTTGATGTTCTTGCCTTTGGGAACAGCCTTGATGACGAGGGTTTTCTCTCTCTTGGATCTATCGGCGTCGCTCGCCACCTCGGCGTCCTCCTCGCAGCAGTCGCTGCTCAATTTTGACAAGTGAGCTTCGGCGATGCTCTTCGGTTTCTTCCGAGGCTTTGCTTTTTTGGGCTTAGATTTGGGCTTCGGTTTGGGCTTCGGTTTGGGCTTGGGCTTTACTTTCGGCTTCGGTCGCTTCTTTTGCGATTTTTTTTTCACGAGGTTCGATGAACTTTTAGCCGCACTTATTTTCGTCGCAGCATTAGAAGCTTTTATTTGCGTCTTCTCCTTAATTGAACTTCTAACAATTTTTCTGGATGTTAAGGGTTCCCGAATATTGCCAGTCAAGGCTGTAGCTCTGTCTTTTTCATTTGCTTTTGAATTTGTATCGGCGCTGCGACGATTTCCGTTTACTGCTGATCTACGAGATTTTTTTAATGTAATAACAGAAATGTTTAATTGTTGAATTCATTTCTTATCATTAGCCAGAAAAACTACGCTAAAACTAAACTAACATTACCTGATGTATTTCGGTAAAACAGTAATTTTTAAAATTTAAAATATGCAACAGTTACAATAAATAGATAGTAGATACAATGTGAAAAGGGCGAACGAATTGAGCTCACATCGCTTCGGAGTTCTGTCTGTCCATTCTCTGTTCCCCGTCGATATATTCGACGCTCGACTGACTGGCCCGCTTATTGTTCCCTCGCCTCGACACTTCCGGAGCTTCGTCCTCGTAATAGTACTCCTCGTGAGCTCCGTCCGCGCAGTCGGCTTCCCCCTCTTGCTCCTCCTCTTCCCGATCCCTCTTTTTCCGAACCATATCGTCTATGTCGATCGGCCTCTTTAAGAAGTCTGGGGGGCTAAGTTCGTGCAGAAGTAGATCGTGGGCAATAGTGTATGAATGAACAAAATTGTTTATTTTCAATTAAACCGCTTTTAAAAGATAAAATTTCGTTTTTTTTCTTTTATTGTTACACTGACTCTTCTATAGGTAATAACGTAAACAGCAGTAGCAATGGAGCAAAAGATTTGTTCAAAAGTGAAGCGAACGCACATAGAGTTCAGAATATTACTAATCGTTCGTTGCAAATATTAATTACTTATATAACGGACGCAGAAACAGCTGCACCCTTGCCACTACTATCTCTCAGCTTATTTCGACAATAATCGTACCTATGTTGCGATTTGGGCAATTGCGACACCTCCGGGTAAACGTCCTCGAACTGATTTCTCTTTTTTGAAAGCTCGTCGTTGAGGAAAGCTCCAGGGAGGTCGACGTCGTCGTCGTAGAGGCTCGTGTACTCGGCCTCGCTCTCGTCCGCCGGGTTCGCTTCCTCGAGGGCGAACCTCCTGAACATCCTTCTCGCTGATCGACGCCGGGCCTTCGTTAAATTTTCATCGTTACACACACTCTGAACTTTTCGCTTCTCTTTTAAGCCAAGTCACGTCAAGTGCAACGCAGTTGTGACTTGTGAAGAGAAAAGAATTAATCAATGATGAAGCTGAAGATAATTTACTGCCAGATGGGGTCGTAGCCTCCCGCGTAATCTTTGTGGCGGCGAATCCATGGGATCGGCTATTCGCTTGAAGCGCGGGTGAGGTGCGTTTGAATCACTGTCAGCGATACTTTCGACGTCCTCGAAGATGTCTGGCCCAGGGAGACTCGACAAGGAGTTTTCCAATGCTCTCTTTTCGCTCGGTGCTTTACTTCTGCGATTACTGACTTTAAGTCAATTTATTAATTTTTAATTCATTTTCAAAATAAAGAAACTGTAAGCGCTATATAATCCAAATGAGTACACCTCAAGTGAAATACCCTACAAAATGCTCGGTGAAAGTGCGAATATACAGTGCCACTTACGTTAATTAATCATTATTTATTTCAAATTCAATAATATCATTAAATATTTCGATTTACCATTTCAGGATAAAAAAAATTCGAAAATCTAAGCATTGCTTACTCTTCTCCTTAATGTTACTTTTTACAATTGATTATTCAATAGGTTACTCCAAGTCAGGATTGATATTTCATTTACGAAACATGGTTTTGCCATATTTTAGTAACTATTTTGGAAAAAATCGATGATTATGATCGTGAAATTTGAAAATTATTAGTATTCTAAAGACACTTATTTAAGAATAGTTTATGATGATATGGATGTTATCAATGTTTTGAAGGTTAATACCCACTATCACATGTAACCCTATGGAATTAAAAAATTTTTGTATACGAAAATGATTAACGGTTTAAAAAAAAGTAAATAAACAAATTATGCTCGTAAAATTGATCAGCAGCGCTTCCGAATAAGCGAAGAAGACGGCGTGTTCGCATCCTGAAAGCGAGCGATACTTACTGCGATCGCTGCCGGACTTAGCTCGTGTGTCCTCGAAGAGATCGGTGAAGTCGTCGCGGGCGTGCGCGACGCCGGCGAGGCTCGCCGCGACGAGCAGCGTCATCCAGGCGATCGCGAGCGAGCGTCGCTGCTGCCGCCTGCTCGGCATAACACTGAGTCCGACTGAGGCCGCGACATTTGACGCTAGCTGCAGCCGCGCGCGCTTCGCCGACGATCTGCTCGCACCGGGAGCCGGCGGGGGTGCACGTCGCCCGGGGTATCCTCGCGAACTCGATGGGCGTCTCGCCTGACGTTGCCGTCGAAGGATTCGTAAGACCCGTGGACGTGATTTTTTATTTTAACGTTTCGAATTCGCGCTGATGGCGAGTTTACGTTTCATTCTTGAGGCAAACTTTCTTTTTAATCAAAATTATCTTTTTTTTTTTAATTGCGGTAATAATTTAATTATAATTTATTAAGAAATTTATTTATAACTTGCTTATTAATAAACTTTGACATTAAATGTTAAAATTTGTTAAACGTTTCAATAATTCTAATGAAGAGAAGCCATTACTTAATAATCAGTTAAGTACTTACCTTATTTCTTTAAATTTTACAATTTCACAATTTTCAAAAAAATTTAAAAATATTTATTAAGTATTTTTTGCAAACAATTATATTAATTTACACCTACGGCTGACAATATAAAAATATTAAAACGTTTCTGTGCAAGAGAAACGTTGTTTATAGATTCACAACTAGTAATTTTGTAAGAACAATTTACATGGTGTACTATAAATTTAACTATGTCCAAAGCACTTTAGTTTAAACAATATTTAATTTCAATGTTTTACAGTGTGTTTGAGGTATTGAGTGGATAATTATTGAGTTGACAATCATGTATACAGTATGTTTTTTTTTAAGATTTATTTATTACAAAGGTTTAGCAATTAATAATGTAAAATAATAATTCAAAGTTTATAATTGTGAATGGCTTGTTTTGTAGTCGTATAAATTTATTGCTTTACATTATCAACCATAAACAACTCCACATAAATTGTATCTTACAAATAACTTCATGTCATTTTTAGTATTTGTTAATTATAAAAATGCTGCAAACGTACTCTTCAATTCATTTGTTTGCAAATCGTTTATTTTACAAAATTTATCAGTTCAGCTGAAAATTCTTTCTACAATAAATGTCCTTTTTTTTATTGTACAGATAAAAATTAAAAAGGTCGATTAAATTTTGATTGATTATTTTATAACAAAATTAGTCCAATTTTCCAATCAAATAAAAAAATCAGTGTTACAATTTCATTTCAGAACAAAATTTTATGTACAAAATTCAATTTTGTATGATGTTCAATCGAGATCTATACGCTATTGATCAATTATTCGTTGTTATTGATAAAAATAAAAAGAAAAAATAATGTACAATTTCTTTCGCCTCATTTAGCCAAACTATTAACTACATACAAACGTAAAACAATATGTAAACCCACTTGCTAAATTTTCCGCAGGCCTCTCCAAAATCCATTAAATTTTCCCATATAATTTTCCATTTCCTATCGTTTTTGTACTCTCTAGTCAATTCAAATACTTTAATTCACGAGACAAAGAAAATAAATAAATTTTAGAAAATGTCTCTCTTTTTCTAGTTTAATAAAAACAGAATAATAATTGATCGGTGAATCTATGAAAAAAATGAAGTCAACGCTCTATCTGGTAAGTCCGATAAAGAAAGAAGACGAAGAATTTGCGGGGAAGAGAAGGAAGCTCCGCAATCGCAGCGGCACACAATATTTGCTTGACGACGGCTGACTCGTACTACTAACACGTCGACTCTGACTCTTCTTGTGCACTTTCGCTCTGCTCGCTGGTTTCGCTTTTCGATCTGAAAGAAATTAATTTCAATGTTGAGGTGAAACGGTCACGAACACTTGGCGTTTTTAACTTTGACTCGCCGGAAATGTTTAGCTCGCGGTTCTTTATACTATAATGTTTAAATAAATATTGAACAATCCAGAACAAAAAGTGCTGGGATACTTAATTGCACTGAGCGTGTAAAACGCAAAGATTGAGAAGTTTAGTGAGTTAATGTTAAATGGTATCTTTTGGTGTTGTCACGCCAAAAGTGGAACTCAATTTTTTTTTAAATTATATCAAACTTTAAATCCAATTATAAAAGAGTTTTATTTCTATTTCAATGATTATGTAACATTTATTTGATAATTGATGGTAAATATATTTCAAAAATTGAGATCTGCGAATGTGAATGGTACACTCTTGGTTAGAATAAAATTAATTTGATAAAAAGTAAAATCAAATGTCAGTTAAAGAGAAAAAAAATTATAATCATGAAACCTTAAGCGTATCGAAATTAATGATGAGTTATTTTCCACAAATAAAAAATTGTTAATTAAAAAAAATCCCATTAAAATAAATAAATTTCTGCCCATGATTTCAAAATTAAATGCAAAGTAAGAAAACAATCTGTTCACCATCGCAATTATTAGTATGACTACATCATTAATCGCTGAATTTATCACTACCATGATGAAGGACGTAAAATTGTATGCAAAACTTCAGCCATGCCAACTGCAGTATTTTGGAATAATTTATTTCTACCATTAAAGTGAAATTATGAAAAAAAAGAAGAAAGATAAAAAATCCATGGTATTCGAGGGGTGGCGAAGTTCAATTGCATTCACTAATCATAAGCGTGTAAACTCGTTTTTGCTTGTTTCTCGATGGCTTTGTGGACTTTCCTTGTGTATAAATAAAATTAATTTACACTGCTTAGTCAAACGTACACACACAGTCAAACGTCCATTACGCACGTATATTTCTCTTTTTGTATTGCTTGGATTTTTCTTTAGTTCATGAAGAGGAGACAGGCATTATAATTAGAAAGTAAATTAGTTTTTTTCGTGGTTCAAATTCATCACATCTTAATATGTACACGAATTGAAAAACTGAATCACTAAGGGTAAATAACCCTTTCTATCTCAGTAAATTCTTATTGCATGCCTCCTCTTTTTCTTCGCTCACTCCACCTCGTATCCATATATATGTTATCTGCTAGACGCGCTATTATATACTTTCTATCAGCATTCGCCTGTTTTACATCGAAAATAGCATACGTACAGTCTCTTACAACGTTACACCGTGTGGTAAATATAAATACAGTAACTACGAAAGTTTGAGTAGCGAGAAATAGTTTATCTTTGTTTTCTTTCCTTTTTTTCTTTAAATAAAGTATATTTCTTCTATGCATATAGTTCGTCGTTCGTACTTAGAAGTCTTAAAAAATAATTATTCTTTTTATCCATCTAAGACTCCAGTATTTTTCCAAATAAATTCTTATAACAATTAATAAAATTTTTTTTTCTATTTTGTCCGACGCAATGTTTTTTTTTATTCCCTGAAATAACGACGAGTCACTTTATTTCTCCGTGCGGTTATTCTATTATGCAAAACCCATTATTTCTTGGGGTACGATCGAGCTTTGGATTACGATAGTAAGCTCAGAAAAGGTTCGCTATTTCTTTTGCGGTAAAAGGTAGTAAGCAATCGGCAGCTGTAAAATAAAAAGTGCTCCATATTCTTATTAATGTTAAATAAGTGACATTGATCAAAACTTATTTATCATCAAAATTCTTCTTTTGACACATTGTTTTATTTGACTACTCGTGCATTGCAAGTTTCACTTATTCAACATTAGAATTCCTTCGATAATTTTTCTTGATTAATATATACTGACAAATAATTCTACATCGTGAGAAAGCTAAAAGTCAAATTATATCCTCTGGTTACTTGAACGTTTGAGAAAGCGCCGTCGCCAGCGAAATGAAAATGACCGTCCGCAATATTTAATAATTTGAAAAAATAGATCTAATAAACTTTCTCACGAGCCAAATGCGCATCTAAGCCACTAAATCACTAAAGTCTATATTCGCTCCGTTTGTCTGCTTTGTTTTGTCTTACGAGTAGGCACTTGGCTATGTTTCTGCAATTTCTTTTTTTGCTCGTCCATTCCTTCAAAGTGTCTCGGACATATATGGCGTTTTGGAAGAGTGTGTTTGAAAGTAAAAATTGTAAATATAACCGCTAATTCTGTCTGTCTTTGTTTATCTCGTGCTTTAATTCTCTGTCATCCCTTCTATATGCTCCAGGCACTCTTTCACATTGTTTGCGTTTTTTTTTTTATTACATGTACACATGCATTCATGAATTCCCATTCTCTCGTGTTAATTTGCTTTTTTCTTTTGTATTATTTTTTTTCTTTTTATTTTGGAACTTTTATAGCACCGTGTCTTCATGTATTTTTTTTTTGTTTTGTTTGAGTTACTAAGCATTTCTACTGAATTATTGAAAAATTACAAGATCTTTCTAAAAAATGCTTTTTTTACGCAGCTGAGATTTAATAATAAATAATATCGGTGGCAAAATTCGAAAAAAATCTTAAACAATTGATTTAATTTTGTTTCTGTGTGGCCTTTTCATACATTCGTTGAGACTTTTCAATAATTCAGATGAATTTTTTCTCTTTTATCATTTTATCCTCAAATTAGCAATCACAAGTTGTTGAAATGAATACGAATAGTAAATAAACTGTTAGAACCAGTTCTACACTGAGTTTCTCGCCACTCGACATTCAACATGTTACTTATCTTTTTTTACTAGGTTCATTTCTCTTTCTCTCAATTTCTTTTTCTACGGTTACGTGTAAAAATTGCTTGCCTTAAGAAATTACGCGATTATTTTACTACGTATCACTATATACGTAATTTTTGTCTCTGTGTTCCCTACCAAGTTTCATATTTTTATAGACATGTTTTATCCGTACTCAGTCTTTCGGTCACCTCAGAGTATCGTAATCTAGATATTTCCGCTTTTATTGATGTTTGTTTAATTTGCGATTAATATACTCCGGATGACGCAAATTACCTTTGATTAAATAAAAAATATACCGAAATTACTCGTCAAATTGATCAGCATTTCTTTTATATATATATATATATCACGTATTGCTGTTCATTGACGACTGATCAGAGTTGGACCGTCCAATTGATTGAGTAAGAAATTACAAACTACTATTACCGTTAATAATTGTAATTTTATTGAAAAAGTTGATTAAATATTTGCATTAATCAGTTCAATCCTAACTCTTATGTAGCTGCTTAAACATCTAAATATACTTTAAATTCTGAATTTTAACATTCAACAACTTTACTTAAAAGTGCAAAGGTAAATATTGAAAACGGAAGAGAACTTAAGTAAGTTTATATAAAACTGACTTTCACGTAACTTAGATAAAATAAACTTTTAATATGCCAATAAAGCTGGATTTATTGTAACAAGTGCATTTTTTTCGACAACATTATAGTTATAAATAAAAATTTATAGCACAATTACTAGTGTAATCTAGTACAATAAGTTTTAAGCAAGTTGTAGAGTAAATCTTATGATATAAATACATAAAAGTGTATATATATGAAGATAAAACAGGTAATTTCTGTATACCATATGCATCACAGTTGGTGAAAAACTATTTAGTATGCGGTTCATAAAATTACAATCATCAAAACTGAATAATAGTATTTTCTTATTGAAGTTATAAATTCGACCAACTCTGCGATTAAAAATCTTTATCGCTTGTACACCTCAAAAAGAGTTGTCAAACACTTTCAAAAGAATAAAAAAACTTTACGTTCACGATTTCGTTCAACGATTAGCGATCTCACCTATAGTGCGAATTCGCAGAACGGAAAAAAGTAAGAGCTCTTTTTTTCTGCACTTGTATATACTTAATTCACGTTTGCTCTTGGCCTCTTAAAATTAATATTAAGATGATAGATTTCGAAATAAGTGCAGTGTGCCGGGAGTTTATGCTCTTTCGGTACACTAAACATTTTTTTCATTTAACGAAATACCACAATTGTAAATTAATTAGACATATCCTCGCGAGAGAGGTAAAAATGAAAATGTTAATAGTGGACATACTTCAGCATTTCCAGCTTTCCGTATGTCAAACATTGACAAGGCCAAGAAGTGAAGAAGATTTAAAAAAAAAAAGGATATACCGATTGCCTCGCATCTCTAATTGCCGCTTTAGGTAAAAAAATATTATTTTCTACAGAATTTCGATTCGAAACCCGCCAAAATCGTACCTCGAGATAAAGATTTCGCATGCGTGAAATCTCGAAGAAAGTTTATTATTTTATTTTATTTTTCAATCTTTACGCTTCTTTACTGTTAATCGCTTGCCTCTTATTTTATCTCGTCCGCGACGACGTAAAGGATAAATGATTTTTGGGCGGCTAATAATTCCTTCGTCTATTAATAATGTAATCTACCGCTGGTATTTTCTGTCACGTACCGAACCGTCAAGTTATTTGTCATTTACCGTATTTATCATATAGATTATGTCTCGGTGATAGGTAAGGTATCGGACAGTTTGGAAAACGTAAGCTTAACCGCGCAAGTAAAAGTAACCGTAGATTGCTAGAACACCCCCACCGACAAGAGCAGCGCCTAGACCTAATGAAACAGGCGAAAATAATGACCTCTTGAGTTTCTGCCATTCTTCAGACTCCTTCTGACGACGCTTCATATCCCGTACTTGCGCGTCAAGCCGCTCCTTCTTCTCCATTCGTCTTCGACGCAGTTCAGTTTTCCTAATTAAAATATTATCATTTCAGAATAATATTTGACATTAATTTTAGCGAATAATTTTTTACGGTTTAATTTAGTTTCTTTAAAAGTTCGTGCTCAATAAATTATAAGGATTGATAATTTCGGTGCAGTAAAAAAAATGGTAGACTTACGACTCAGGACTGGACGGTGGACTGTTAGTTTGAAATGAGTTGGAATTTTCTCCATCGCTCGTTTGATTTGATGCATTAGAAGCGTTGTTTTCACGATGGTGGTTTGTTGCACCAGTCGAGTTGGAATTAATACCTTCTGGTTCATACGGTAATGGCTTATCAGGTGGGTTGGTTACAGAATTTTCTAGAATTTATTGTATAAATAGTAGAAAATTTTAAATAATTATTACATAAAAATATGTAATTTTGAATGTTTTCAAGTTTTAAGCTTTGCAACGAGTGAGAAGCTTATTTGTTATAAAACGTTAATGAAAGCTGATAAATTAAAAACGTAAATGGTGCAACCAAAAACTTTTGAATTTCATGATTCTTGTTTAAAAGATTAAAAAAGATCACGAAATTACCATTTTCGCTAGTAGGACTAGGTGACATGTCTGACATCATGCTACGAGTTAATGATTCTCCCCTCGGCGGTGGCAGAGGGGGTGGTTCGTCATCATCTTCCAGAGACGAATGATTGATATTGTTCACGCTGTCATAGTGGTTAGTCACTATTTCATTATTATCGATGTTCTGCAATGCAAACACAAAAATCGTTTTTTTATATAAAATTAATAAATGCATTGACACAGCAGACCAATGCTATTAGAGCTGCAAATCTATATAGCATTAAAAGAATTGTATTAAAAAAAAACATAATTAATGTACAAAAATATTATTTTAACATGCAGTGTAAAATAAAAAAAGAAATAGATGTTTTAGATTATGATTATAAACCATTTGTAGATAATGATGCAAAAAGAAATGAGCTAAATAACACTGTACTACTGTGAATTGGTATTATTTACCACATTATTGAGCGGCAACAATTTAGAACCCTCGATGATAGCTGCGTAAGAAAATCGCAGTTGATCCGGTGTTTGAATTAGTCCCATCCTGAACCTTCTCATTTCCAACAAAACTTCTCCTACATTGACTGAATTTGAGCCATTTTCCTCAATCTACCAAGAAAAAATAAGACAATTTAAAAAATATATAATTATTTACAGTAATCTAATAAATGAATTATTACAATGGTAATATTTACCAGCACTAAGCAAGTGTCTACCAGGCAGAAAGTACCCGATCTACCAATGCCAGCGGAGCAGTGAACGATGGGCGGACCGACGTTCTGATCTAGTGCTCCGGACTGCCTAACGTCTGCGAGGAATCGTAGGAACGCCGTGGGACTTTGCGGTACCCCGAAGTCCGGCCACGTGGTGTAGTGAAAGTGCAGTATTTCCCTGCTCTCCTTCGTCTCCGTGTCCGTTAATCTAATTAAATAGCAAGAGCAATTTTATAAATAATAACACCAAGAGGTTGCACTCCGTGGCTTTAATGACTAAATAAGTGTGATGAAAGATGAGAGATGATGCGCTTACGCGCGACGCGAGATATTTTGGCGGAGAACCAACCAGTTCGCACGCGCACTCAAGCAGCTTGAATGAATCGACCGAAATTTACTCGGATATCACACCTTGAAAATATCACGAAAGATCATGAGGTAAGAGCTATTAAATTGAGCAAGACTTAAAAGCATCGTTTACACAAATATCAAAGTAGCGGAATATTTCAATAAGTTTATTTCTTTGAAGGTTTGTAAATTTTCAAAATATAATTTCAACTTAAGCTGCGAGGCATAAAGAATTTATTTTTAACGATATTTGTAAGAATGAACAAATCAGTTGACTAGGCACTTTGAAAAAAAATAAAGTTATAAATATCTTTGACTTGCCATCAAATTTAGATATTTACTTTATTGTTAAAGAAGCATGTTTTTCAGTACAAATTTATTTTTATAAATACTGTCATTTTTTATTGATTTGATGAAAAGAAATATCTTATTTTACTAATTTAACTGTTACTATATTATATTTTAGAGCAGTCATGATTTTATTTTGAAAATACTGAATGAATGATGCATATACTACTACTACTAGCTAATTCTGTCTGGCTCACCTAAGAGTTCTAGTTGTGTAATCCATCTTGTCGGTTTTAGTGATGCATTCCACTTTAAGATCAATGTCCGGAAATGACATTGCCTCATCTGTTGATTCCAGAGGCCAATACTGATGGCACTTGACTTGATTTTTTTCAATAATTTTGTTTAGCATTATTATTGCTTTGCTATTTTGCTCCCACACCATTAACCAAAAATGACCTGCTGTATTTGGCAGTGGCCCTTGTGTCAGGATATACTGTCTATTAGCACGTTCCATCTGTTGAATTATACACTTTTAATAATATTAGTGGAAAAAATAATATTTAGAAGTTTGAATGATAAAAGATATGTGTTTTTTTCTTGTAATTGTAAACTTATCTTACCCGCACAATGTTAGCATTAATATAATCACTTGATCCTTTTTTAAGGATGATCCTAGAGTGATCAAATGGCGATACATCTCTGTAACGATTTAGCGTTCTGTTTTCTGGCTTTTTACTTTCATCACATGTGTAGTTGAAGTTATTACATTCATTACGTATATACTGAAAAATAAAAAAATATATTTTAAAATTTTAAAATCTAGTCTAAAAATGTAATAAAATAATTTGTAGATTAAAAATTTGGAAGTCTGTAGGTTAAAAAATTATTTAGAATAATTATCTTTCTGATTAGACAATTAGACATGGAGTAGTGTGACTAGTTCTGAATGAATTATCAGAAAGTGTATTTCCTTTCCATACCAGGAAATTGACAAAGAATCAATAATAAGGAACAAAAGAGACAGTTTCTGTCATGAAAAAAGAGATTCTTACACAACACATAATTATTATGATATCTAACAACATGATGAAAAGTTAGATCTACAACATTTAATTAGAAATACGATAGAGAGCCTTGTGCTTTAAAATACGAGTATGATGAATGACTCAGAAGAGTCTTATTCTCACAAGGACATAAAAAAAAAAAAGAATTTAGAGCTACAGTTACAGAGATAAACTAGAAAATTTTGTAAAAGTAGATAATTTTTATTTTAATCAATGAAAAAATTTATTATTTTATATTTTTATTTTTTTATGTGTGCAGTTTTTAGCTACAATACTTAATAATTCTTTTAATATTGTTATAAAACACTTGAAGCATAAAAAAATAGATAGAGTATGAAGTTATGTAAATAGTTCTTCTTTTTGGCAGCTTACTCATAAGTAGGGGACATGAATGAGGAAAAAATAAGGTCATGAGAAAGTATAGTTAAATTTATATGCAAAGTGTTCTCTTTTTCTTTTATGCATACAGTTCGTTGACTCTGAAAAGAGATGGGCAACCTGTCGAGGTGCTGCAGTAATTTGAGAAGACGCAAAGTTGAATTACGTTAGCCAAATTGCATTAGACTGCAGCTTTATTGGATTGTGAGGTAGTCTTTTTTCACAAAGCAGTAAAAAAAGAAGTCATGGAACACTATTAAGTAATACCTATAAAGCGAGGATGCTAAATTCCGCGACTTAATAAACTCCTTGCTTGATGAATGAATTTAAAAAAAAGCATTTTATTTACAATGTGTGTTGACATGTGCGCGTTGACGTATATGAGCAACTACCCTGCATTTAGAAACAACACAAAGCAGATCTTAGAAAAATATGAAGAAGACCTAGCTCTAGAAACAAAAAAAAAAAAAAAAAAGAAATTTATCTCGTCAATTAAAGTGCTTCTTAAAAGTGATGTTATAAGGAATCATCGGAATGGTTGTCGCGTCACCTCATCATCGCCTTGGAGGAAGCTTCCGACGAGGCGCTTTCTATTTTTAACCTACAAAACGAAAAACCTCATTGTATAGTTATGCGTAACACTGCACCCTGCTTGCAGCAAATAAAAGGGGGGCCCGAAGCGACACTATCGAACAGCATTTCCGACGCTGCTCCATCCATAAACGCGTCCGTACCTAAAGTACGTGCGCTTGGTCCGGACTTCGGCGCTCTCTCTCCCTCAGCTCCCTTCTCTCGGAGAGGGAATAGCCCCGCGTCTTTTTCAAGGAAAAACTCTGCCGAGGAAAGAACAAAAGGGGCCGTTTATGTACCGCAGCCTTCGGCTTGCCGCCGCGACGTCAGGATGACGAATACCGAGAAGGACGGGGCTGCCCCGCAGAAGAGTAGGAGTGGATGGAGCGAAAGAGCGAGACGGAGAGTGAGAGGGAGAGCGAGAGAGAGGGAGCGAGAGAGGAAGCAAGCGGAGATAAAGTACCGAGAACGCGGATTGATCGGACGCGGAGCGAGACGTGCGATAAACAAACCCACGGAAAAAGAAGGAAGCGGGAGAGGCGAGGACGCCTCTGCGTGTGCTGTGCTTGCACTCGCAGGAAAAAACAAATTAGAAGCAATTACAACGCAGCCCTTTCTCTCTCCCTCTTTCTCTCTCGCTCTATTTCGGAGCAGACTGAAAAAAGAGCAGTAGAGACAGAATACGAAAGGAAGACAGAGACGGAGAGCACAGTCACGCGCTCGCTCCGGCCTCGGAGAGGGAGAGGAGGTTATGCGGAGGCGATGCTTTATATCCCACCTGAAAGAGGATCATTCCCCAGGCGTTGTTGGAGTTGATCTTGCGGTACTCGCTCTCGACGTTGCTGCCGTTGCTCGCCGGCCCGGTCCCGTTGGCGCTCATCCTGGTCCGCAGCGGTGCGCTCCGCGCGACACACACGGCCCTTACCTCGCTCGGCCCCCCGACGCCGCGCACACACACACACCGCACCAGCGAGACGCCGCCGCCTAGCAAGCTGCTGCTTCCCTTCCTCCGGCTACTCCACCCCGGTCATCGTGGCCTCGTTCAATTGCACCTCTGACGGGCACACCGAGCGTCGCGCTATGCCACCGCAGCTGCACTGCTGTTGCTGCTGCTGCAGAGCGCAGGGCCAGGCTTCGCGTGGCCGCGGCGAACCTCTCGGGATGTGCCTGGCGAGTGGCACGCCTCGGCCACTCTACACCCGTCCTCGGCGTACTACGTGTGCACGCGCGCGCCCTCCCCGCACCAGAAGAGATCGCCGCCACCGCTGCTCGACGCCCGAGCCACCGCGTATGTACTGTACGGGAGCACCACGCGAAGCGACTATATTTGCACGCCCGATGAGGACGGCGCGAGAGCGGCGAGACTCGAGAGCCGAGACTCCGAGAGCTGCTCCGGAATGCACTGCGCCTGCGCGACACCGACCACGAGTCGACGACGCGGAATGGATGCGCGTGGCGACATCTCATTTCGCGCTCTTTTTTCGACATTGCGATTACTAATACTTCACGGCCACTTTTCCAGTACTTAGAGTAGTCCATTTATAAGCTTTCCGCTTTTCATTTTAATCAAGTGAATTTAACTTTTTTAGTAGTGTTCAAGTTTTAATTCAAGTTTCTTTTTTATTTATCTATGAACAAATTAAATTTGAGCTTAGTTTCGGAGATTCATTTTTCAGATCTTTTTCTGAGATGCAGGTATTAATTGGATCTATTAAATAGATATACATTCAAAGTATCATTTGTTTATTATTTTTATTTTAATTGATAAAACGCGAATAAAGGAAATGCATAACGTATGCTATAGTAAATATCTACGGTATATGTATAGTTGCGTAGATACTTATAAAACGGTATCAAGGAAAGGGTCTAGGATAGAACTCCAAAAATACAGATGATGTTTTTATGTAAACACACGGACTCCACCCTACTGACCGCTCCTCGACACTACATAACCTAAAAGAAATATAAAATAAACAGTTTTCTCTCCTTGCAAACAATGGTTGTTATACTGAATGCTGATTCAGCAATAACGTAATAATTAGGATTAATAAGAATATTCATTATTTAGTTATTATTTGATATATTTAGTTTCTTATTTATAATCTTTGATGCCAAGATGATTTCTAAATTACTGAGAATTATTATATGTGCTAGTAGTTTTTTATACACCTTCTATATACTCTGCAATTTGACTTATTTTTTATCTAAATCAAACGAAGATATAAGCAATAATGAATCTGAACAAGGTAAGTGTAAAATAAAAGTTTATTGTGTACGCTGCTCCAATTTTTAATAAGGTTATTTACAATTTTCATAGATGGTTTAATAATTAAGACGCTATGGACATTGATGCTAAATACAGGCCTTTTAAGTGCCTTTGTTTTGCAACATTCTATAATGGCCAGTGACACCATTAAGAACTTTTATTGTAATTTTGATATTGAAGATATCGAACGCAGCATTTACAATGCTAGTAGTGCTGCTGTTTTGCATTTGCTGATATCTCAATGGCAACCAATAACATGGATATCTCTCTGGGACTTTAATGCTTCACTTAATAGCAAACTGTGGCTGGTCACCAGCATCTTTCATATCATTGGCTGGTGCATAGTTTATAGTGGTTGTGTTATGATGGATATTTCTGAATTGGCTGGACTTAAGCAAGTATATTACAGATTATCTGGTCGGCCTAAACCCATGGCAATGAAATCTCGAGAGCTCCAAAAATATTTTATGCATATGAGACATCCAAGCTTTAGTGGTTTTCTTATAATACTATGGATTTATCCCTTTATGAGGTAATAATGAAACTCTTATAATTATATTTTGATAACACAAAAAAGTCAATTTAAAAATTTGATTTTCCAGTCTTGATAGATTAATTCTGGCTTTGATTCTATCTGCCTACATGATCCTAATGTGGACAATCGATCATGAGGATTACAGCTATCATTCAACCATCGAAAGAAAAAAAAGAGGATTTTCGAATCATTATTAATAAGAAAACTCTAAAAAAACCTACTAAAGTAGTAATCTTCTCTTGTTCAACAATCATTGCGCTTGATGCTTCAAAAGCTGCTTTACATTAACTAAGCTTCATTAATTTATTGAATGATATTAACCTTAAGTTTATAAAAATCGCCTAGCTATTTTGTTTTTGTATTCTACACAAAAGACTTGTAAAAATTGTGAAAAACTTAAAATAATATATATAATTTATTAACGTTTTGCAAAAATTTTACAGTTTGTTGAACAAGTTTCTTCCTGCAGCTTAATTTAGTTTGTAACTTGAATTAACAGCGCAGTTCCCTTAAGGATCCAATAGGATTGCGGCCGAACGGACGGAACCAGCACGGGCATGACGAAGTTTGTGCTGTGCCCAGTGGTTGACAGTACTCCGGCTCGAATGCTCGTTTTGTACAGAGGAGCAACGTATCTGGGATCGTTCTCTGGTAACGTGAGCACCGGGAAAACGTGGACGACTGGCAGAGATGGATTCATCTCGCCCTTGTTGGCGTCGATCAAATTCTTGCTTTTGTAATCCCATTTTCCAGCGTCGATGAATAGACCGTGAATCAAAAGGCCGTCTTCTGGGACTTTCATATTTTTATATGCGTGAGGACTCTGCAAATAATTTTATACAAAATTATAAAATTTGTTTTTCATAAAGAATGATGATTGAATCATGGATTCAAAGTTATTAAATAATATTTACAAATATATTTCATAGATATTTTTATCGAATTAAAATGCTTACATCTCTCGATACTTCTTCGTGTGCTAGTTTTATATCTTCTTGATCAAGAAATACATCAAAGACCTTGAAATCCAATTTTAAGTGATCAATTGGAATGTTGTATTTGCGGGCATGGGTCTGTAACATGCCGGTTATAAAACCTTGTGGAAACGATAGACCAGACAACCAAAATGATATTGGTTTTTTGTCGATTAGCCAGGTCTACAAAACAGTTTTTTATAGTTAGGCAAAAAAAAAAGATGTTAATAATTTGTAAAAAATTAAATTTCATTAAATAGTTACTTTTATAAAGTCAATTCTAAGTTCTAAATCTCTAATCCAGCTTCCTAAAGTTTTTAGTGAAGGATAAACATTGACATTATGCCACATTTCAGGTACCTGCAAAATAATGTTGAATTATTTTTTTTAATCGTAAATAATTAAAACGAATAATTATACTTGATTGTTGACGAGAGAGTGAAAAACATTTTCCAGTTCTTCAGACATGACGACAAAGCCTTTAATTGCTCTTTGCAAATTTTCCATTGAAGAATGAATTTTTGCAAGTAAAAGATTGTATCTTTCGACTTCGTGCAGTAAAACGACAGTCAGGGAGGGCAATCGACCCAACACGTCTTTCTAAAAGAGGTATATTTTTTTAAATATTGGAAATGAGTTTTTTTAAAAAAAGTACACGTTTTTTATGACCAGTGTTAAAATCGAATTTTAATTTTTTTTCAAATAAAAAAATGAAAAATACTTATTTTATTAAAGACATGAATATTTAAAATTAAAAATAAAAATATGCATCATTAACGACTTGGTACTTTCAAGTGTTTCACATTGCAAGTATCGATGTCAATGTGCAAAGCAATTTTCTCCTTAATAGAATCCGCTAGTTCGTAAGCAACATCCGCTTCCGACTTGCCCTCCTTTCCGACTCCCACTTTTGGCTGGACTTCCATTATAGTCTCCAAAACAGTTTTAGACTCTTTCAACTACACAAGCATAAAAAAATCTGTCGTTATTATCCCTTCACTGGTCCCCTATTTCAGAAAAATTGAAGAAAAATATCGAAACCTGAAAAGCAATGTTGGCATTTTCGTGCATTCCGAAGATTTCCGGGTCTTCGATGATCGGGAAGCGGTCGATGAAGTCACGGTACTCGGCGAGCATTTCGTAAGTCGGACAGTAATAGGTTCCGGACGGCGAGTAAACGTAGTCTGCGATTTCGCGATTATGAGCACGTAATGCTTGGCTTGCGCAACGAACTTACAGTATTTTATCGAAATAACTACCTTGATCTAATGTTTTCGAAGAAAAGAAGCCATCGAGGATGGTCTTTAAGCAGCGCAGGTCCCAGTTGTCCGTTATTCTGCCGCCGTAGGTGATTTCGCCTGTTTCCCAGATAAAAGCACGCCGATTATTTGCAACATTGAAATTGTTATTTCATAGTCTTTTTATTCTATCGAGGTACTTTTTGCGAACTTTAAAAATATACCTGTGGTGTAAATGAGCGCGTCCCAGGGTATTCTTCCGTCGACGCAGAAAATTTTTAAATTTAATAAACAGCATTCCCTGTCGGTTTCGCTGAACTCGTAAATAATGTTCCAGCCGAGCGGGCCGAATTTTTTTCGCTCTTGGATTATTGCGTGGAAGAAGCACACTCCGAATATCATGCGGCGCCATTTGTCTCCTAATTCTGTTAGATTGTTTTTTAAGCGAACAACAATTATTGACTGAGGGAGATCATATTTTCTTATACTTAACTAATTTTTTTTCGAAATTGCACATGAATAAAATAAGTAAATCTTAATTTCTATTACACAAATTGTTATTACGTCACAAAGACGACTACTTATTTAAAAAAATGTAGCCAATACTAGAATATAAATATAAATAAAAGATGTTTAGTTAATAAAATGAATGAAGATAAAAAAGGAAAAAAATACGAACCGTGAACCTCGAAGTACTCCTCCTCGAGGTCGAAGAACGCTCGCTTGACATTGGCTTTGAGTCCTTTAGGTGGCTCGTTGGTCACCTTAACCGAGTTTTGAAGCACGGAGACGGGGAAGGCGGCGCTGGGCATGGAGCTGAGGTAGAGCCGGTATTCGTCGTGGATGGTCTCGGGGTTCTCGGCGATCTCGATCACGAGGGCCTCCAAAGACAGCATCCACGAGGTCGCCAAGTGGCAGTTCTGCAGGAAGACCCAGTTGCCCTCGGCGCAACCCTGTCTTATCAAGCCCTCGGCTATCGGACCCTGGCCCTGGCCCAGCGATATCGACTCGAATCTGAAGTTTAATCGAGTCGATCAAGTGCAAACGACTTTTTCCCGAATCAATTTAAAAACAAGTTTTTTTCATTGTACCTGTCGGCGTAGCCCATTTCATTTGCGAACTTTAAAAAGGCGCTGAAAGGATCCGAGCCTGTACTTAGTACGAAGACTAGAGGCGTCACATTCGACGTATCTGGGAATCTTAAATTCAAATGGTAAGTATTTCGCAACTAATGCATTTCCTTGGTACTTACAAATTTTGTAAAGATATTAAGGGCGATTCGACGAACTTTTGTCCAAGATTTTTCTTTACAAATGACGTGATTGCGAATATTAATTTCTCCTCCTTCAAACCTTTCAATAGCATGAGTTTTTCTATATCTGTCAGAACCAAATTCCAATTGGTATCAGCAATCGCTTTGTTATTGGGCAAGATATTGATTACCTGTTCGTCGAAATATTTAAGCAATTTAGTTATGCAATGTATAAACCAGAAGCATGCTTATTTGACAAGACAAGCCCTACCTCTGTATAAATCTCGATACTTATTGTAATACTTTTAAAAATATCGTCCATGAGCGAGCTAAAGCTATCGAATGTCATTGACAGATAATTCGCAGAGTTCCACATTACATCCGTAAGAGTCGAGTAATCAGGTTTTTTTGCCTGCAAAATGATTGTTTTTATTATCTACTTATCCTTCTCGATTAAAGTTGGTATTTTATTCCACCACTTATTTTTATTGTTCTTACGTACCACTTCGACAGGGTCAGGACCGCGAAGGATAAAATTCCATTGAGAGTAATTAATGGAGCCACTGTTTAAAAGTATAGCTATGTTTAACATGAAACTGAAGACAATTTTGTGCCTCTCAAAAAGACCTCGAGATACGATCGTGTAAACTGCTAAAGTTATCTCGTCATGCAGGATTTGCAGACGCTTTTCCAGATCGCTAGTTTCTTCACTAGTTTCTATTACTTGGTTAAAAATCTAGAACGTAACATTTAATTGTATTTAACATTTATGTAATTAAAAAATTATAATAAACGATAGAATGCTAGAAAATTAAAAAAAAATCTGTGTTATCTAAATTATTATTAAAATAATGATGTAACATTCTTAACTTTTTTTATAAATTTTCAATAAATAATTTTGAGTAAATCATTACAGTATACTTTTTTATACGAACAAGTGATTGTCTATAAAAGTGTAGGCTAAAGATAAGGAAAATAAAAAGAGTACCTGATTAAAATACTTTAGGGAGAACTGGTACATAGGATCGATGATGGCGAGGTTGGCGACCACGAAGTAGAGCACCGAGCCGCGGGTAGCGACGCTCCTGTAGCCCTCACGGGCTATCGATATTTCCTGCTCGGTGGCCTCAGTCTCAACGAGGCGCGACGCTATCACCGCCGACGTCTCCTTGCTTTCGTTCAGCGTCTCGATCAGCTCCTCGTTGTCCAGGATGTTGCCCTCCGAGCTGAACAATAGCGTGAGGATCCTGTCCTCGATGTGTTTCAGCGTTGTTTTGTCCGCATTTATTTGCGCTATCAGCTCGTTGCGCATCTTTTCCAGCTCCGGCTTCTCCAGCCGGACCACGTCCCTGTTGAATTCGATTTTTAATCGATCGAATGAATTTTATTGACAATAAGTAGAATTTATACTTACGCTAATAATTGGTCTTCTAACCCACTGGGTGTTACGGTGAAATTTACAATCGTTACTTTTATACAGATTTCGGGTAGATAATGTGGATTTGCCATTTTCGTAGTTATGTACAAACGGAAATTCATATCGAATTCCACGTCGTTGTCACCTAATCGAATAAGCGTTCGACCACCCTGTACGTAAGCCAAGTATTTGCATTGTCTTTTACATTGAAAATTAAAGTTGTTAAAGTGAAATATAGTTTATATTTCTTTTACTTGGACGAATGTTTGTTTTAATAATATTGGCTCAAGACTCGGATCTAATGTTTCTCCAACCTCCTGTAGCAATATCGGTGTTCCAGTTCGGATACAAGCTTCCATGATTCTCATGAAATTGGAATCGGTCATTTTGCAAACTTTTAATTGATTTTGTTGTTCCATATTTTTTATCCAACGATTTGCCTTAAATAGTGAATTTTTTTATACCTGCCGCTGCTATAATTTACTATTTTATGAGTACCTGTTCCTGAGGATCAATCATGAGTGGCCACCGTCCAGCCTGAGTGACAAGAATAGCATTCTCCGTGCTAACCTGGTCCCGAGGCAGGCCAAACGAATTCCACAGGCGGATGTCATAGGGATCGGCTAGCACCGTTACTAGGCTATAGTTCTCAGTTGTACTTATCTCCTGTTCGTGGCATCGCGCCAACCACGTCGTCACCAACTCCTCGCGGTAGACGCTCGTGAAGGCGCCCAAGTATGCTAGTCCACCCGCCGCTACCAAAGTATCACCCGCCACATTTTCAACTTCTTTGTCGAACAACTAAACATAGATGAGTAGCTCACGTTTACATTCAGAATATATTTGCTTTATAAAGAAGTTTTAAATATTCGTGATGAGAATATATTTTATTAAAATAAGACATACCAGCATCATTTCATTCCAGCGTACTTCTTCGTCAGCTAAGGCGGACGTCAGTCTTCCAGATCTTCCCAGTCGAGCTTCGCTCAAGGCCATGGTGTATTCTAAATCTCCCAAACGTCTCACCGCCCCGTTGTATTGGTTCCTTAAAGCAGTGATCTTTTTTTCGACTTCGGATAACGCCCTCTGCTTCTCCTGAAGAATTTCAGCGATGACTTTCAACTCTTCTTCCGCCTCTTCTAATCTACAATTTACCAAGGGGAGCAGCTAGTCAGACGGATGAAGTTTTCTAACAGTGAGAAATAAAACGTGATCGGTACCTTTTACGCTTAGGTTGGACGACTCTGAAGATCTTCGCGTAACCATCGATAGCTCGTACCCAGATGCAGATTGATTTGCAGACTTTGCTCTGCTTGGCTACGATGTCGGGCAAGAAATCTTTGTTCTGTGTATAGGTCTGGAGTTTTTTTAATAACTTGTCGGTTATGTCTTCCTTGGGATAGGCCATCAATCGATCCAAGAAGTGAACATCTCCGAGAATGGACTTGGCAGTTTGCCAATTGGGTCTGTGAGTTTGTAAATTAATTTATAAAAGAAGGAAATTTATCTGTATCAGAAGATCCAAAATTAATTTACTTTTCTCCGAGTAATAAACAAACTGCCTCCATGACAAACTGAACCAGTTTCGGTGGTTTATTGAAAACTTTTATTTCATTAATGTCATTTTTATTCAGAGCCGCTAAAGCATTCTGTGCCTCTTCCAGTGCTGGTAGAGCAGCTTCCAAGTCTTTTCTAGCCTCTGCTTCTAAAGCTGCAGTTTCGTCTGCTTTTGCCTGTAATAATATTTTCATTTCCATTTTGAAATTTCAGTAGATTGCTAAAAGGCCACGCGATATTTTAAACAGACCTTGGCAACTGCTTCATCAGCAGCGACGACTACTCGAACTTTATCAATCTCAACCTGCTGCTTTTGGACAACAATCATCAGCTTGGAAACTTCCTCCGAGCTTGTCTTCAACAGTGGCTTCAGAGTGATCAACTGAACTTTCATATCCGCGACGAGCTCATTAGTTTCTTTCAATTTCTATAAGTAAACAGACGGGTTTACATTAATCATCTTACACACAATAACATGAAGGAACGTATTGTAAATGTACATTTAGCCCATTTCCTATTCGACTCCTCAGATTGTCAATCTGGCCGAACTTCCTCCCAAAAGTGGTTAGATAAAGCTTCAACAGATCTAAGTAGCTGCTGGGTGTTGTGTAAAATTTCCGCCGCATCTCTTCGAAGAATCTAACGGTCATATCTTCCACGCTCTGAATGGTTTGACAGTTTTAAACAGTTAAAATAGATATGATACTTAAGTGTTAAGTTTTAATCCTAAGTGTAACAATAAAGATGATTGATATAACCTCGTGCATGATAACGCAAACCGAAGCAAGGGCTTCTATTTTACTATCTTCACTAATTACGGTGCAGATCGATTTCGTTGCAACGGAGAAAAGAGCTTCGTTGGGCCACTTTGAAAACCAGTCGATTGTGCAGCAATTAACTAGCGAGGGGAACATCCGACAGCGTCGTCTGAGTCATCGGATATATTACGCTTCTTTTGTGAAATAAATTTTTTTTTTTGTTTTAAGATTTTTTAAGTGAACCAACCGAAAAGCATCACCCACAGGGCTCATGCATAGCACCAGATGCAAATGGTTTCTCACGCGACCGATGAAGAACTGATAAATCGCATCCCTATTAGACTCGCTGATTCCTGCTTCCTTGGCTGCTGGTCGAGTCGCGATTATGGCTCGTTCGAGCTCTTCTGCTTCAAATAGATTTGGAACTTCGCCTATGAGAAAAATTAAAATTTGTCCATTAAATATATATTGTTATTAAATAACAGCAACGAAAGATGTACCTGAATTGAGAGTGTTGTTAATGTCTTCTAAAAATTCCTCGACAACAATTTGCGTATCCGTGAAGAGGAATGTTGCTGGCTCCGCCAAAGCTCCCGGAGCCAAATAGAACCTTCGCAAATCTTCGTTCCACGAGTTTTTATCATATCCTCGACTAACTTCGATTTGATGACATCTACCACGACGAAGGCAACAAATTGGTTAATCTCGCACATAATCATATATAGTTTGAAATTTGAAATATCAAGCTAATCCTCAACTGATATCCATTCATATGAGACGCCAGCCTCGTAAGGCTCTGCTTTCCCATGCCGCCAACGCCGACGAGCAGTCCATTTCCTCGCTCGGACCTGAGTATTCGAGCGAGTCTGCAGAGATGCTCGATCGCGTCAATGAAGAAAATTAAATTCATCTCCTTGGATGTAACCATGGTGTAGTCTTCGAGGTATTCTTGTAGCACGAGTCTGGTCTTATCCATGTCGAAGATCTCCTCGTAGAGGCGATCCTCGCGATCCACGCCGAACTCGAGAAAATCACCGAAGAGCAGCATTGGCGGCTGCAGGATTATCTCGTCCTCCGGTAGCTCCAGCACATTATCGCTGAAGACCGTACCGCAGATCTCTGACATCAGCCGATAGAAGTATGACTTGTCCTGCGTGTTTATCAGGCGATCGTGGAAGACTCGAAGACACTCGTGGTAGAATAATCTGGAAAGTTGTTTTTTTTATATTTAAAAAAGATGAGCAATTTTATAAAAAGTGTCTCTTACACATTTTTTTATTGATTATTCGTTAAAAAGGAAGTGAGCTTGCCTGGTCATGTGCGGTACTTCTCGGACCACTGAAGCGTCAGCCTGGCAAATTCCTTGTACACACTTGGACAAGTCGCGCAAGTTAAAGATGTAGTGACTCTTTTCAGGAGTTGGCAAGAGGTCCTCTGCAATTCTATTGTATACTTCAACAGCGGCGTTCACAACTTTATCGCCGACGTCAATTACTGGCTGAGAGAAGTCCTTCAGGAATCCCCTCATAATTGCCCTATTTTTTAAATAAATTTTTTGTAGATCATTTTTTCATTTCGTTACTTTAATATGCTACGAATAGGAACCTGAATATTGCTTTCAAGGAATCATCCGTTGCCGATGGAATAGACAGCATGGCAAAGTGCCTCATGAAACGAGGCGTCAGAGCATTTCTACCACCTCCAGGAGGTGCGCACGCTGTCGTCATTACCACGTCCTGAATATCTTTCCAAAATAGCTTGTCCCGATCGAACAGTCCTCCGTTATCCAGTACTTGCCTTTAATTACAATTGCGAGCAAATTATAAATAACACTAAAAATGAGCAACTAATAAAAAACTAAAAAAAAAGTAGGCAGCAAATAGAAAATGACATTGAGCAACCGAGAGCAACTGTTGTGCAAGCAATAAGCTTCACAAACATCAAAGTTATGCATCGACAATAAGCTTATTAAACATTTCAACGCATTTAATTATAAACCATCGAAGTTATGCATCGGCTAGCGATGAAGGTATGATGCAACGTGTCATAAATTATTGCGGCGCCGACGCACCTGAGCAGCTCGATCGGCGGCTGGGCACCGTAGGTGTCTAATTTCGGCATGTTTACGTCATCGACGAAGACGCAGACCCGCTTGTGGACCGGCGCACCCAGCACCGTCTTCTTCTTACGCTCGAGCTTGAGCTCAAGGATCTCCTGGGTGCGACCACTGCTTGTTTGCGCAGAGAAGTTCAGCACCACCGGTACCCACTTGCCCGATTCCTCCATCGTGTTCAGCACTAACTTTGCAATTACGGTTTTTCCGACACCTGTTTAGGAAAAAATAATAATTTACCATAAAATATAGCAAAACTTTTTGAAACGTTTGTTAAAAGATTTTTAAATTAAATTTAAAGCTAATATGCATTATTACATTTCGACAACTGTAACGTAAAAAAGGAATAAATAGTTCTGGGAGTTTTGCCACGAAGGAAAATACTTTCTGGGAATTTCTTGCGAATAAAGTGAAAACAGCAAAATTATTATTAAGTAAATATAATTTATTTTAGTTTTTATAGATGTACCAGTAGCTCCAGTGAAAAGAACAGGTTTGTTGACTTCCAGCAGCTTTTGCATTATGTAGCCATAGCGGACCGTGTCGATAGTGGGTACGAGAACTTCGAAGAACGGCTGTTTACGATCGTATATAAAGGCCGGCAGGAGTTTCGCCCACAGTTCCATGCGCCTATCTTCCTCGTTCAAAAAAAGGTCCCACAGATCTCCGGATACTGGCAAACTTAAAGCAGTAATAAACTTGACATAAAAGTAAAATTAAAATTTAATAATCTTAGATTTTTGTACCGAGCGTCAAGATTATCCTCGAATTGATCTCTGACGAAGTACTCCCAACTTTCGCGCGAGCTGTCGATGGCGTTCCCACCAACCGACCAGACGTACGAGAAGATAAACGCTTGGGTAACGAAGGTCTTGACCAGGGCAATTTCCGCCGTCAGATCGATCGCGTTCGGTTGCAGTATGATGCTTTCCAGTAGCGCGCACAGCATGTCTGCTTTACTTATATCTACCTATGCTTTTCAAGAAAATTTTTTAGATTATCCGATGAGATACTTCGGAGTCAACCAACCTGGGGCATCGCGGCGTCACAGAATTTCTTGAAGAACTTAAATCCTTTGTCGACGTATTTCTCGAACAGTTGCAAAATCAAAGGGGGTATTTCTTTTCGGGGGATTTGAGGGATGATCTTGGCCAGCCACGTTTTGACGCGCGGTAACCAGCGCAATTCTACTGGATCTAGATACACCATGCCTAAAATTTTGGTTCAAAGTAGGCATGAATTTTTTTCTTAGATAATCTTTGCAATTCGTAAAATAGAAATGAATGTAAACGCACCACATCTACTGACAGTAGCAGGGGAGGCTTGACTGAGATCGGCCACTTCGAAAATCATGTGAACGTATGGGGTAAACTTTATTCGCTCTGAATTAGCCAAACAAAGCATTTTATTGTCGTCCAAGACGGTATTCATATTTTCGATCCACACGGCGTCGACTGGACCGTCGCATACGATCCATTGGTGATCTATCGTCGTAGCCTAATTCCCAAAAAATCACAAATAGTACTGCTTCATCATTTACGAAAATAAAAAAACGGATAACTGTCACTGCCTTTGCACTATGTTTTACCTATCTATTTAAAAAACTATCCGACTTAAAATAAAAGATCTCGTAAAAGAGGTTTTATAAAAGATTGAGTTTCTCATTAGGGGGATTTTCAGGGGAGTAAGGTATATCTTTAAAATTTATAAATCTGCAATAAAGTTAATTTACAAGAAAGTAAATAAATAATCGAATGTAATTACTGAACAAGCTTGGCGCACGATAATTCCTAGTAATCCATCGTGCCACTCGTTGGACATGAGATTATACTCTCCGTACAATTCACCGATAGTCACGGCTTTGGGATTCATCGTGTACATTTGTACGGTTTGGTAGTACGGCTTGGGGATCTCCATTTCTTTGAGTCGAGAGTATGTGTCGCGTAGAGTCTATCAAAGAAATAGTAGGAAAATATGAATTTACTGAAGGCGTGAAGAGTTGGAAGAGTTTATTGCGGAAAATTGTTTAATCATTCGAAATAATTACATTAAGTACTGTCGTTTTTCCAGACCCAGTAGGCCCTACCAACATGACACCGTGCCTCACCAACATAGTTTCGTGTAACTGTATTACTTTCTTTATCGAGCATGCTTCCGGCTGTAGCGAGGCTTCTTTCATAATCTAGACACAAAATCAAATACCAATAAGATAATTAATTTTTTATCAATTATAATTTCTTAATCGTTGTACAATTCATTATGATGAAATATTTATGTACTTTAATAGCAGTTTTCTGGAGAACGCCATAGTCCTCCTCAGGAATTTGGACCCCCGGAAACAGATCACCAAGGATTCCTTGGAACAGTTCTGCATCATCGGCCAAGAATTTCGGCAAATTGCTGTCTCTCAATGCCCTTATAAGCACGACATCTTCTTTTTTATCCGGATTGTCGCGTTTTAAGCTGCCCGCCATTACCAGTACACTTTTCACTGCTCTATAAAAAAGTGATAAATTTTAAATTTCGCTCGTATTTCTTTTTTAAACATTGATGGGCTTTTCATTTAGTAATTCTCGTCTTGTGGTTAATTCAAAGGTAGCTGTCTTATATTGTCTTTGTAATTATTGTTTATCTGGCAGAGATGTGGATGTAATTATTCATATAATAAGTATACAATGGAATACGTCATAAAAATGTTCCATCTTTGTTAAAAAATTACTTGATAAAAATTTTATGAAAAAATCAATAAAAGATACTAACCTCATACCAAAATCGTAATGATCTTGTTGAGATAATTGTTCACTGCAAAGTGTATACATAAGTGTCATTTTCTTAGATAGTGGCTTCGATGACTCAAATCCTTCTGAATATAAGGTAACTTCGGCGATGAGTTCTGTTTAAATACAGATTTTTTTTATTTAAAAATGAAATGAGAATTTTTTTATATTAATATGAACGAGTGACTTACTGTAGTCTGGTACCATCATGGAAATTGGCCGAAATAACGATTTTAAGTTATCGGGAAGTTCTGTACGGCCAGCGTAACCTGGATTCATTGTAATAAAAGCAGCACACGATCTAACAATTTTTATTTTTCGACCTTCGAACATGAACCTACATCATGAGGTACACACATTAAATCAAATCTTGAATAATTTATGAATGTGTATATAAAATTACTCTTTGGCTCTAGTGACTTTCGCGTTTCTTATGGTGATTAATTGTTGTGCAATAACGGATAACACCTCAATATCTATCCTATTGAATTCATCAAAGCAGCACCACGCACCGGAAGTTGCGAGACCAGAGAAAAAACGACCCATCATCTGTCGTTTTAAATGAATTATTCTCAATGACCGTAAAAAAATTACGGAAATACCTAGCTTATATAAAGTAATTTATATTTTTTCTTTTTACTTTGTAGTCAAGTCCTTCGGAGCAATTGAATACTACACACTGAATAGCTAGCGCTTTGGCCAAATCTTTTGTCGTTTCTGTCTTCCCCGTACCTGCGGGACCGGCTGGTGCTCCGCCTAAGTAAAGCAGTAATGAATTTTAACAATTTTTTCACCTTTTGCGATTTAAGGTATTTTATGAATGAAGAGCATGAAAGACCTAAATCCAATTGCAAAGCTCCCATGAGACAGAGGTAGCACTTGTCTGTTAGGGGAGTGATGACGAGCCTCCTCTGAGCCCCGAGGTATTCGTACCCGTAGGTATGCTCGGCGTTGCTCATCCTGGCGACGCAATTGTCGATCTCGTCATCCCAATGGTACCTTAAGTTCTTCATCCAATCAAAACTCGTGCTATTTTTTAGTTTTGAATCATTAGTTAATTATGTAAAACTTAGGTTTGCTATTATTTTACCTTGAGGCTACTTTATTCTCTACGAGCACTGATATTATATCTCTTGCATGCACGTCGACGGTTATCAGATTTATTATACAATCGCGCACCAGCTTCGGCAGTTCTCCGCGGACCAAAGCTGCCAATTCATTTAAATCCTACGTGTAAAAAATTAAAATATTAGGGAACGTGAAAAGGCAATTTTCATGTAACTGCATTTATTTAACATGATATACAGAATACATTTGATAACAACAACAATAACTTAAATGTTAAATATTTTCATATTTTTTACCTCGTAACATTTTTTTTCAAAAGCTAACATTTTTGCTTCAGCTTTGTCGCCCGACTCCAGCCTCAGTGTTACTTGTCTCGTCCAAAATATTTGTAAGACAGTCAAAACAACCTAAGAAAGAAATGAAAATTCACCATTTTTTTATGCAATTTTTTAGTATTCTTTCTTTTACAAAGAAAATGTGAGGTTAAAAATGAATAAAAAAATTCGACTGCACGTTATTAAGCTACTATCAGTAACCTGAGACGGATATTTCCAAATAATCGCTTTTCGTCCTCGCTTAGGGTAATCCTCTATCGCATCTTTCATATTCTTTTTCAAACTGGCGAACATGGCGGATTCAACTTTGCCCAGCCACATTTCTACGTTTCCTCTTGCCTTTAGCCCTCTGCCCAATTCTACCCGCTCGCCCTCGGGTGAAATCATGGCTATTATGTCGTTGGATAGCTTCTGACTGCCTGCAGCTGACTCCCCGAACTCCAGGCGAAAGATTGCATCGAAGCACTTCTGCAGGTGCCTTTGCACGGCGTGAGGATTTCGTGTCTATTTTTTTTTTGTAACGACAGCGACATGTCAAATAATAGCGTAGATTATACTTTTTATAAGCGAACTCAAGTATTTTTTACGCTATACCTGGGCTAGGATTTCAAGGAGTTCATCGTTGGATAGGAAAAAGAATCGAGGGAAGGCTATGCGTTTTGTTTCCAAGTAAGCTTCCAGACATTTTAATATTTGATCGAGATTTTGATTGTTTTCCACAAGTTGCTCGTACAGTCCTGGTTGAGTGCAGTTTTCTAGAGCAAGAGGCATCTATTTTAAGAAGCAAACTAAATGTCATGACAAAGTTCAAAGCAATAAGTTGCTGTTTTAAAAATCATTTGGACCAAACCTTATAAGTTTTTCTCATAATATCTTTCCAAGATTTATCGACAAGGATGAACAGCTTTGATTCTAGTGGAAGTTGCCTCTGAATATCAGGAGCCGAAAATATAGCCTCAAGATACAGCCATTGCTGTTGGCAGTATTGCCAGGCTTCCTAAACAAAGAACAATAGAAGAATAAAATAATGTCATTTTTATTTAAAAAAGAAATTGAAAAACCAAACGCTACCAAAGTCCTCGCAAATAGATCAATCCTTTTGACCCAGTCGTCAACTCTAGGTTTGATGGGCGCTACGTGTCTTGATGCAGCTATGGTCTGGATGGATATATTGCTGTCATCAAGGGTCGTCTGTACTTCTTCAAGGGTGCCAAGAACGTAGACATCCTTTGTATCCTTGTGCTGCACTACAATAAAGTCGAGATCCTTCCAGTTATCTTCCACCTTTTTCAACATAAGCTCAAGTCCCGCCTCGGAGCTTGCTGCTCCTGCTATCTCCATTAGTTCGTTAGGGAAGCCAAAGGCTCCTAGTTGTTCTAGTATCTGCAAAGTCAATGGCTCGTCCGGTTTAAATTTGAAGCTCAGCAGCGTCTCGATTTTCTGCCAGTGACGTGGGCGTAGATTTGGATTGCGTAGATACCCAACTATTGGTAACTTATCCTTTATCGTTTCTACTTTTTCTGTAAATAAAAGTAAGATCTTTTGTTTTTTAAAAAACAGCTGCAACTTTTTAAGTTGATAAGTCTAATTAGTGATCGGTACCTTTAAGAATTGGCAATATATTATTTACAGGAAGCCCTTTTTCGAGTGCCACGACATTTTTAAGATTCTTCATGACGTAATTGTTCATGTCTTCGATGTTCAGAGTATCAAAATCTGCCGCGTACCAACTGGCAATTGTCTCATCCCAGTTGGATGTGCTGGTCCACAAAAGTATGCGCAACTTTACATCATTGACAACTTGGTCCAAGATCTCAAACCGAGTCATCTCTACTTTGAAGGTCTTCTGATGAGATCGGTACTCGTTGGCCAAATTTGTGCACTCCGTAAGTCGATCTTGCAGATCTTGCAGAGTCTCTAAGCAGACCTCGGCGTTGCTCTCTGTGTCAAGGAGCCACGGTTGCTGCAATAGGATAATATGATGCAGAAAGATTTTACGCAGGGGAAATACTAAATTTTAGGAATATTCCTAATTATAGGAGTTACCGTCACTTCATCGTTGATCACTTGGATTTTGTCGATAAGAATGTTAATATCTTTTTGAATTTGTGAATTAAATCTAGTGATTAGTTTGGTCCTTTCTTCCAGATGTCTATCGACAGCGAGTCTCATGGAAGTGAAGTGAACGCTTATTCCCTTTAATTATCAGAAACTTAAAAACAAGATTTTTTTTATTGACATTTAATTAATGCGAAAAATATACCAAATAATTAGCCATATCTTCTGAAGGTACATGAATTTGATACTCCTCCATAATGTCATAAAGTTCTTTTGCGTAATCTAATCGAGCTTCCATATTATCCACCTTATGCTGAGCTTTATCCACAAATTTAATGTACTCGACATAATCCTCCGTGGATATAGGATCGGACTCTAAGAAAGCTATAGCATCCGTCGCTTCTTCCTCTAGTGCATCTACGTTATCTTTACCTAGCCTGTTTCAGAACGTTGCTAATTAAACATATAGGATTTTTTTATTATTACAACATTATAAATTGATTTTACAATGATTTAAAAGGAAATGCAAAGTCACTTATTTAAAAGAGACTTGTGTTTATACGTGGAAGGAATAATATCTCAAGGAACATAGAAGTCTATTTTCTTACTGAGGTATAATTTGAGACAGAATACGCTGTTTTTGATTAGGAGCCGGAAGCGCGGAGTTTTTAAACCTCTTCAGTTGAATGAAAAAGATTCCAAGGGGTTGTACATCTGGAATGCTTTTGATCTCAATCTCTTCCACACGGTATCGCTCACACCATTTCCGGAAAATATCGCACTTCTCATTCTCGTAAATCAGATTCTCGTCCAAATTCATGTCCTCCTCGTAGTACTCGTAAATATGCGCGAAACGTTCGCAATATTTTTTCACTGCATTGAAACTGAGAACCAAGTAGTTTTTAAACCTGTCTTTCAATTCATTCATCTTCCTGTCTTTGTTTATAATGGCAAGAAGGTTGGGTGGTTCGCCACAGATGGGCTTTTCAATCTTTTTATTGATCAAAGGTCTAAAAAAATTGTTTTCTTATTTATTTCTTAATACTTTTCATCATGTAAATAAAATTGAAAATATATAAATGACCTTGTAAATGGATTATATAGTTTGTCTGAAAGTAAAGGCTGGATAGCAGCGACAGTTTCTTCCCAGATCTTCTGAAAGACACCCATCACATGCCAGAAAATTTCTTCTGATGGATCGAGCACTATCCCCACACCTGGTCTTATCAATAAATCTACCACAAAATAAGGGAACTGAAATCATTATAATCAATTAAATAAACAAATTTTCCAACATTTCTTATCAATAGTTTGTAATAAAAAATTTGTGCACCTCTATTGGATCTATTGACGGTCTCCGGTGCTTTGCTACACGATCGACCCTCATGTCTTCGAGATCGCTCAGTGGAGGCAAATATCTAGTATGCGAATCGAAGGCTTCTATCATACTTTCATAAGTATTGAACAAAAAATTCATCATCATGGATAACTGATAAAAATCCACTACGTGGATCAAGCTGCCATTGGTCATTAAAAGGAATGAAAAAAATTTTAATAATACATCTAACGAATTTTAATTAATTTTTAGTGTGAGCGAATACATACCAGGAGAGCCTGTAGCACTTTTCCCTTTTTCTCGCTTGCTCTATGTAGCTCATTTTAAGTATACCGTCTTTTGGCATTCTAAATTTACCACCTTATTGGATATTTAAATTAAGTTTCTAAAGATAAAATGGAATTCGTGAAAAACTGTATTTTCAATTACCTGCCATTCCTATCGCCGTCTGTTCGATTCTAATATTCGAGTCATCCGGTGTGAATCCAGCATCCAGAAGTGATCGATGACAAGCATTGTTCAGAATATTCAGCGTCAGCATTCTGAATTCTTTTAGTTTCTCTGATACTAATTCTAATTTCCCAAACTAATCAAATTACGGTTTATTTAATATGAATAAAAATAAAGGTTTCTGTAACTATTAGGCACAAAATTAATTGAAGTATCAACCTGTCGCTCAGCGAAGACAAAAAGCGAAATCATTTGAATGACCTTCGTATCCGCCAAGGACGACTTCAGAAACTCGCTGCTCATTATTTTTATTTTGAGCAGAGCTTTGCAAAGCATCGAATTGCAAAAGAACAAATTTTTATCCAGGTACTTTCTTGCACCCATTATTTTGTTGAATGTGACATTTTTCTTCCACACATAGAACGACTTATACTTGCGATAAATTGCGAAGGTTCTTATCTGTTTTTTTGTAAAAATTAATTATTTAAAAAATTGTTATAATATTTTTACTTTTTAATACCATATATTTATTTTACCTTTGTTAAGAGTAAGTAGAATTTGTACTCTCGTACCCATCTTTCGATAGGTGTGAAAGTGACTTCACTAGGACTGTATTGGGTAACTCCATCGCGACTAATGGTCATATACACTTTATCAAGATCCTTATAAGTTGCTACTCTAGAAAAAAGGATAATTGAATAAAACAATTCTTCAGTCCTAAATTAATAAGATGAGAGAGTTAATTATTTTTTTAATAATAATAATCATCTTTCAAAACATTGTAAATTATATTTTGAATAAAATAGAACTCGTGTATGGTAATAATTTTACTAATTCTCCCATCTTATCTACATTTAATAAGTATTTACTACTTGAGAGCGTAAGGATTGAAAAATTCGGATGATCGATCCACTGCATAAATCATATAATAAAAACCAATCTCTGGATTGGATTGTAAATTCTGTATCAATTCTAATTGATCCGCGAAGACTGGAGGCTGACGTTTTTTGGATTCAGACGGTGACTCTTGTTCTAATACTCTGCCCTTTTGCAGCACATAAGCTATTCGATATTTTAATAAGAAATGATTAAAAGGAAATTTGTAAAGGGAATTATTGACTAACTTACGTTTAAAGGGGCGCTCTTTTATAAGAATACTCTTTCTCGGCGTTTCGTACGGCTTATCTCGAACGCTTGTTATTGGATAATACGGCTTAATAACTTTCCTTCTAATTTCTTCTTGTTTTTCTGTAAGCCCTGTCTACAAAATAAAAAAAAACCAAATAAAATGAAAAATTGAAATTTTAATGTCGAAATCACGAACTAATGATTGCTCATACTAGAGGCTCTGCGATTTCCTTTTTCTCATCGATAGCTTCCAAGAACTTCTTGTGTGGCAAGTGGAGTGCTATTTCATCCTCTTTCTGAAAACTTAAAAAGCAAAGGGAATAATTAAGATAGAAGAGGAAACTTTTGTACTGGTCGTGACAAACTAAAGTGCATACCTTTCGTACGATAGCGGCGGATTTCGTTCCAGCCTCTTAGCGAGGTCGGACGGTCGCTTATTCAGACGAATTTGTGTTATCTTTCTTAGCTGATCATTGCTGCCCTCGGACAATATCCAGGACACGTTCGAAAACGAGCGGTCCGTGTGCACGCGGACGCTGTCGCCGGACGACTTCCAGTCGTCCTCCGAGTGGATTTCGTCCATCCTGACTATACTATAATTGCTTAACTTACGGAGAGCTGCATTAACAATTGCGTGATAAAAGAGTTACAACGAGCAAGTGTAAACATTGTTTTCATTTTCATTTTTTTTTTTTTAGTTTTTTTTATTTATTTTGTCTTTGCGGTTATGGTAAAGTGCAGGCATTTGGCGTATGCGAAGTCACCGTGAGGACTGAAGTTGGCCTCCGCTATCGACTTAACAAATGAATTATCCTCATCAGGGGGTATAAGTACGCGAACAATGTCGGGCGACTCCGGAACTGGGCCGGCAAGATATACGTATGCACATTCGCTCGTCGGATTGTAAACGAGATGATGCCTTGACACGAAACGTCGGGAATCCGAATTGACGCGACAGTTGCACGAGAGACGGATGTGCATAAATTAGAATGAAAATTTCACGAGGAATACTTAGATTGTCTTCGATTTAATTCATTTAATTATGAAATGTTTATTGCTGTTTATCTTTCGGTGCATTTTGACTAGAAATATTATTTCAGCTCCAGCTAAAAGTACAGATTTCTTGACTTTTACCTTAAATTTTGTGTGATATAATCTTTCCAATGTGTAAAGTAAAAATTAACGTAAACATACCACATTTACTTATAGTACTCAAGAAAGCCTGCTTTACATTCGTCATTTGAAATTTTTTTTTTCATTTGTAAAATGTACGCTTTATGAAGAGTGCAACTATTTTCTATTCTAAAAAAGTAGTAATAAAGTAAATCTGTTGTCACAGTGATGTAAATGTGCAAATACAACCGACCGAATTGCTACTTGGATATGTATTTTTTGTATGCAAAATTTAAAAAATGATTGCACGAATTGTTTTATTTTGTTGCCATGATAGTTCTGTAAAATGCGAATACAATAGTTTTACGTTCTTATATGATGTATATTCTGCTCAAATGCTTTACCACAAAACGAAAAATTATTGAGTATGAAGAAGCTATTTTCCAATGGTAACCGAAGAAATAATTTAAAAATAATATTCCTAGATGCCACAGGTTGTAAAAATATACAGGCAAATTAATAGAATATAGTCGCGCACTTTGTATTCGGTGTAGAGGATACAACGTGTGTTAATAAATATTAGAATATTTCTAGTTATAATTAAATATTCCTCTCCCTTAATAAAATGAAATACTTGAAACTAAGAAGCTTCATCGCTAAATAAATATTGTTCGCAGTATACATCATATCTTTGACGTAAAGATTACAAATTGGCGAATGACTCAGATAAGTAGATCATCATCGAGGCTTGCGCGCGCTGCTCGTTTCTCCGCTACTCTCGTTTTGAAAATAGTGTTAGCGTCGATGTTTTAAAAGTCGCGCACAGTTGGCACACGTCCGTCTAAAAATACCCGGTCGGTTCATGGTAGCGAACTTGCGTCGGGCCTAAAGCTTCTCTCGTTCAGTCGTCCCGCTTGGCTCCGCAGCGGAGCGTGCACGTGCCACCGGAGCTTTGAAAAATAAATGCACGTTCGGCTTTTTAAAATAGCTTCGCTGCTCCCAAAACGCGTCCACCAGTGACACAGACTTTCCCTCTTTTTTTTTATCGGAGTGAACCTGTTGCTGTGATATTTTTAAAAATCTGTGATAGTAGTTATTAATTAAAGCAATTGAGCCGTAAATTCAAACTATCGAAAGATAATAAAATAGTGTAGAATAAATAAAATTTGCGTACGCATTAAAAAATGTCGCTGAACGAGAGGATAACGACGGACACCCTGCGGAAGATCGCGTCGAACGAGGAGTACGACGAGAGCGAGATTCTCTGCGTTGCGGAGTATCTGTTCGAGCTGTACGAGTGGGATTTTGAGGTGCAGTTTGGTTTGGTGACTACAGACTCGCCCGTTGACAGTCCAGCTTTAGAGAAGTTGAAGGAGTTAAACGTACGCGAGCGGCCGTTTTTTCTGATCTGCTGCAAGGGAGTGAAGCACTGGGTGTGTTTAGCCCTGACGTATCTTCATGAATCAGTTGTGGTGCTGTACAAGGACTCGTTGGGAGTACAGATACCACACGGGTTGAGGGAAGCTATCGGGGATTGTCTGAGGAATGAGAAGATAAGGTTCGAGAGTCATCGAGGTACTGAGCAAAGCGACGAGAGCAGCTCTGGACCTATTTGTTTGAGGAACTTGCAGGTGCTAATTAAGGGACTTAAGTCCGAGATTATTAAGGTACAGTGAATTTAATTAGAGAGTATATTCTGAAGATTTTCTGATTACGCGATGTAAATAATTTCAGGTACCACTCATCGAAAAATTCCAAAAAGTTCGTTTCTGCACGCAATACGGCGTGCAGAGCGTGAAACGTGAGTTTCGTTTGTGGCTGCAAAAGTACCTGCTGTCCGGTTTGGAAGAGGTGGCGAACGAATTAGTATCCGACAGCAATTACATCAATTTCCGCAGCGATTTAAATGAATTTCTAGAGAGTTGCTCCAAGGTACTGAGGGAGGCGTACGTGCTGTCGAGTAATTACACGTCGCTGTTAAAGAGCGAGGCGAAGAAGAAGGAACAGGACTCTAGGTACGAGTCTGACCGCAAGACCGTTAAGGCACTCAAGGAGGCGAGGGACAACTTCTACAGGAACGCAGAGATTCAGAGGAGTCTGAAGTGCAACAAGGACGACTTCATCGATCTTGATGACGGTCATAAAGTTTACAATCTGGATATCCAGGAGAAGTGCGGTATCATTTATTATTTTGCGATTATTATTTAAAATTTTTATTTAAATTTTTGAATAAATATTATTTAGATATCCCGAGCATATGCAGAAGTTTACAAAGATTTTCGCGGTACTGGCGCAGGCCGAGATGAACGACGAGCTGGAAAGAGCGCTGAGGAAAGTTAGCGAGATGCTGAAGTTGGAGTACGAGAAGATAAAGATTTATTTCGAGCAGCAGAAAGCGCCAAGAAGGCCCGACTTCATGAGAGCCGATGTGGCACCACCCAATGTCACTGCCGCTGTGGAAAAAGCTGTTCTAGCTGTCAAGTCCAAGTCCAAAGCAATCAAGGTAGATAGATCTAAATGTGTGCAGCTTTAATTAAAGATTTTCTAATTTATATGTAGCTGAGTATAAATAATTAATTAAGATTTCAATTTAATTAACACTCGCTTAATTAATATTTTAAATTGACTTGCGATTGTTATTTACATTTTACACACCAATTAAAAATTTAAATTAATTAATTGTCTACACTGAGACAAGAATTTTTAAGTTTCAAGGAATTATTAAAATAGAAGAAAGTGATTTTCTAAAAGTTGGCCATATTATTTAAAATCTTTTTTTCTTTGGCAGGAATCTCAAAAAAAGGACGCTGCGGATAAGAAAATAAAAGACTGGGATCGCCTCCTCTCGGAGCTCAAACTGGACGTGCACGGTCTGACCAACCCAGACCTGGCCTTGACGCCATCCGAGGCAGAGGCTCAAATGCACGAGATTCGGGACTGCCTTCCTCGGATCCAGCATCATTACAGCGCGTGGTCGACGCGTGGCGTCGCCGAGATCGCGGAGTACGCGAGCGGCCGCAAGGCCCAGGAGAAGCCCTTCGATCTGGAGCAGCTCTGCGAGGCCCTAGCCGTGTTGGACCGAGCCAACGAACTCGCCACCGGCGGACTACGGCTCCGTGCGCCGCAGATACTCTCTGTCCTCGTCTTTCTCAAGTCCGCCTCGTACCACGGACGACTGTGCCAGATCGAAAGTGGCGAAGGTTGGTCAATAGCTTGTTTCATCTTGAATTTGGCTCGGCTTTTTACATCACTCGTGGCTTCTAATTTTTTATGGCTTGATTTTGCTTCTATAGAATCGTTACACTGTGATTCGAGGGAAGTCTTTTTATGAGATTGTATTTTCAAATGTATTTTCCTATTGTTCATAAGTATGAAAGTTTTAAAAATATTTGTTTTCCTCAACTAACGAGTTTTGTAATCTAGGAAAGACCGTCATTGTGTCGTTGCTGGCGACGATGATGATTTTGCAGGGTGAGAAAACAGTGGACGTCATAACGAGCAACGCTGTACTTGCGCAAGAAGGCATTGACAGTAGAAAATTGTTTTATTCAATGTTCAACATAAGCGTCGCTACAAACGCAGCCGACAAAACGTATGCACAGGGTTCGAGGAAATGTTACTTAGCCGACGTAGTCTACGGTAGCATTAGCGACTTCCAGTTCGACTATTTGAGGTGCCTATACTAACATATAAAAGCATAAAATTTTGAAAAAAAATTTATAGAGTCCCTTTACGATCTTTATCTTGAAACAATGTCCCATTTTTGCTGCAGAGACACAGCTGAAGGTTTAGGAACAATGAGCGGACGGCAGTTCGGTCGGGTTATTTTAGACGAAGTGGACAATATGCTGGTCGACAACGGACGCCATATAGCCAAGATATCCTCGCCTTTTCCAGGAATGGAGAACCTCAAATATATTTACCTGAGAATATGGAACGAGCTGCTAGTAGTCGAGTCTGAACTAGTCGATGATTTTCAGGAGAAGCTCGATGAATTTTCGGATTTGAAGAGTGCTAAAGAAATGGCCATGACTCAATTTGTCAAGATCTTCGACTCTTCGATGGTGGGTCGTATGGAGGAGCGTATAAAAGCAAATTTAAAGGTAAAATGTTCTAAAAGAATACTACCACTTGATCAATACATGCGTTCAATTAATTTATTAATTTCTATTTTATTTTGCGGATATCAGGATTTGGACTTTAAATTCGTACCGACTCACTGCAAAAAGTACGCCGAGAGCATGGTGTCCAAATGGATCGGCAATGCGATTCGCGCGCGTTACTTCATTCGCGAGCACGAGCAGTACTCGATAAAGGAGAGCAACGGCGAGTACGCGATAATCCCGGTGGATTACAGCAACACGGGTGTGACTCTGAAGAATACCGTCTGGTCGTACGGCCTGCACCAGTTCGTGCAGATAAAGCACAACCTGCGTATCACTCCCGAAAGCTTGACCAGCAGCTGCGTTTCGAATTACGCCTACATAGGAAAGTACGGGAACAAGATTTTCGGATTGACAGGTACTTTGGGATCAAAGGCCGAGCAGGATCTGCTGTCGTCGATTTACAATGTGGACTACGCTAGAGTGCCTACTTATAAGAGCAAGGTGTTTAGCGAAATGAAGGGAGTTGTAGTGCCAGACGAGGAGTGGAGCTTCGAAGTGGCGCTTATGTCTGTTGGCCTTATCAAATCTACAGGTACTAATAGATAAAATTATAACTTTTCCTTTCAAAATATACAATCCACAAAATGCAACTGCAACACATGTTACTGTACAATTAAATTTTTAAATAATATGTTAATTTTTACAGGTCGAGCTGTCCTCATAATTTGCAAGACCATAGCGGACTTGATGCTGCTGGAGGAGCACTTCGAGTCGACGCGCGAGCTGGGCTTGGACTGCAAGCTGCGGGTGAAAAAATTTCAAGACGAAGACACAGCTGACGTAACGCAAGAAATCGTAATCCCAGGGGATGTCATCGTAGCAACAAATATCGCCGGCCGAGGTGCTGATTTCAAGACGTCGCGTGAACTCGAGAAAAACGGAGGTTTGCATGTACTCGTCGGCTTTTGTCCCGACAATCAACGGGTTCGCGAACAGGCTTTCTTCAGAACGTCGAGACAGGGTAATTTGGGATCTGCGCAGCTTGTAGTACGCGAGACTGAGATTCGCAGGCTCAACATGGATACTAGCAATTTGGACGAGATTGATTTTGATGAGGTTATTTATTTAACAATAAATTTTTCTTTATGATAGTTAAATAAAATTTAAAAATTAATTTATCTTGACTTTTGCAGGTAAAAAGAAGAATCGACCACATTGAAATAGAAAGGTTGAGCGACATAAAATATACAAAAGTGGATGTGCTGAGGTACGAGGATGCGTTGTTCAGTTTATTTTCTGATCTTTGTCAGGAATTGAAAAATAACAATGTCATTACGTGGGGCCACTCCTACTTGATGAAAGATCTCAAGGAATTTTGGGCGTTCTGGCTCGAGGAGCAAAATTTCGAGGGGAAAAAGTATTCTTTGAAAGAGGCCAGCTTTATATTCTATAAATTTAAGAATCACGAGACAACGAGGAGAATAATTGATGGCTCTATAACGCAGAATCCGTACTACGGTGTTTTACAAGCAGACTTTTTCTTGAAAAACGACGAGATCGAAAAAGCCAAGGCTTCCCTTATAAATGCCATCTGCTTGAGCAAAAATATAAATGTTATGTATCCAGGTAAGGAATAAAAAAATAAAATAATACAAATTCTGCTTGAAAAGACTACTCATTTTTTTTACTAACTCAATATACAAAAATTCATTGCAGGCTTCCTCACACTCTTCGACGCTACAATAGAAGAGAAAGGTCCCCTCTTGCCCCGCTTCAAAAGCTTCCTATCCAAAGTATTCGGCCGGGCTACAAACGGCGACGATAAGGCAGTGAGCTATGCCATTGAAGTTCTAGAGTACCTGCACATAGCACAGCAGGGCCTAACCGAGGAGATCGAGTTCATGGAGTCGCAGTATTTCGACGACGAGCAGAACAGCGATTTCAAGCGTGTACTGATCAAACCAGCCCAGGGTAAGGAGAACCTCCTGGTAAAGCACCTGGCAGCCAAGCTCACCTGTCTGAAGGTCTATCGCAGCAACGTCGAGCTGCTGCTGGAGGCTATGGAGGGTAGCGATGCGCACAGTTTCGTTATCGCGCGCAGATTCGCTGATTATCTGAAAAACTTTAGTCCTGATACCAAGGAGGCGAAGCAGACGAAGGATCTTATGACTGAGCAGGAGCTTATGGAACTTGGTCAGTGTTTACTCCTAATTTTAATTTTGAACTGATAATAAAAAAACTTCAATTTTAAACTATGAATGCAGCTTCCAGAGGTCTTAAGACAGTCTACGGCTTGAAGAAGGTAATACCTCCGGATACAGTCGTAGACAAAGCGAAAGCTCAGATTCTCGGAGCTCTCACTCTCATTGCAAAATCCTCAGCTTTCCCACCACTAAACTTCGCTGTGGCGAATATCGCGAGCGTTATGATAGCAGAAGCCATCTCCACAGTCGTTCTTGCATTATTCAAGGAAACCAACAACATCGACGACATGCTTGAGAAATCGGAGTACTTGAAAGGCAATAATCCTATCAAACTTAATTTATTTAATCATCCGTGCTTTATAATAAATGAATTCTTTTTGTCCTAAAGGTAAATCATTAAACTACATAGTGAGCCAGATGGTTTCCGGTGTCTTCAACCTGGAAGTCTGCATAAAAATATTCCAGCGCATGGTCAGGTGTTACCGAGAGTCGTACTACCTACTGGAGCGTTCGGTGGAAAATGTGAAGCTGCTGAAATCAGTGAACTCGACGCAGATAGCCAAGGACGTGAAGAACGTGGAGAACTACGGAGAGTTCGGCACTGCCAACTGGATCAGGCGAGTACGTGTGCCCGAGGCCCTCGCGCAGAAGTTCTTTGAGAGCGACGTTGGAAACACCATCGTGGCGTCCATCGTCGAGTTCGTCATCGATAAAAATAAGCAGAGCAATGGATTGGAAAACGGTAAGTATTTTATCGGATTTTCAGTCATGGAAACTCGACGCTGTGAAATCAACAAAATAAAATGAAACTTGTGATTTACATTACAGGTAACGGAGTGCACGAGAAGAATAAAATGAACGAGAGCCTGAAGAAGAGCAACGCGTTCTACCGTCCAGCGAAAGACTCACGAGGCGTGTCTAAAATCGAGAGTTACTTAATCACACTATCGCCAAAAACATTAGGCGGTTCGTACGAGTCCGTATCGGAGCAGTTCTCAAAGGGTGGCGAGTACATCGCGGTGAATGCGCTCCCCTGCGAATCCTCCCGTAGAGGCACGACGTACGCGTCGATACCCCGCTCGAAGTTGCCCGCGATCGCGATGTTGGCGAGGGACTACCGTAGCTTGCGGAATCTGCGGCTGGAATTGGCCCACGAAGAGAACGAGAAGGAGAAAAAAAAGAAGGCCGCGAGGGTGACACCCAGCAGCAAGCAGCGGGAAGCGCTGGAGAAGGGAGAGTTTTGGATGGTCCTGAAGTGCGAGATCGCGGAGATTCTCGCGGTGTCCAAGTTCTACGAACTTAATGGAAGGGAGTTTGCGAAGTACGACGAGCCCCTACTCCAGATGCTCAAGTACTGTAAGGGCGCGGAGGTGGAGGAAGCACCGGACGGCCAGGGGTTGACCAAGGGGAGCTTGATCAGCCAAGAGCAGTATAACGTCATTGTAGACCTGTTTAAGTTGAAGCATTAGGAGAAATTATTCATTCGTACGGATTCGATGAGAGCGCATGTTTGTTGAATATATTATTTTCTCGATGTGAATATACCTGTAAAATAGCTATGATAGGAATTCTTTTTTAAGGCATAGTTCCTTACTGGACGTAAGTATTCATTGTACACTTTAAATTGCAAACAAGAAAATAAAAATTTTGTACAGTAATAAGTTTTTTATTTTAATTATAAAGAAAAAATAGTAGCTAATTTTAATAAAATTTCATTATAGCGATTAAAATTTATTAATCAAATCATTACAAATGTAATGTAGGGTACTTCAATGACTTGGACTACAAAAAAAAGATTATTTATATAAAATATCCGAATATAATGGAATGAAAAATAATAAAAGATATAGGATGGTAAAGGTATAGTAAAAATGAAAGTCACAATTTCGCTACAAAAGGCACCCAATATAGTATATTTCATAAAGTAATAAAATACATCGGTGTTAGAGACAGTTACAATACTGAAAAATAATGTGTTATCAATCATATAATATGTACACTTGTTGACAACTTAGGATGCAAAATGCTCGAGCGAAGAATCGTTCTCCACAATCGTCTACCTTAACCAATTAGGGAAAGGATTAATCAATAAATACCTAATAAAGAAGGGGGCGCGAAATAGAAAAAAGGAAAGACAAATCTTATAAAGTGACTAATCGGCAAATCTTAATCGTTAGGTAATTAGGTACCGTGTGATTATGACTGCTACTTCGCTATTATGCCAATCGCAAGTTTGCTCTTTTTAAAGGGGATAAACGCGGCGCGGAAAAGATGAGACGTCATTTACAAAATAGGAAGAGACTAAAAAGTTAGATAGAAAACGGATGGCTTATGTTTACATTGATTATTCATTCGGTCCCAAAATTAACTCTTCGCTCTTTTCACATCGGATAAAGTTACGTTTGTATGGCATGCGGGTTATCTGTTTACGGTTTTTATACACAACGAGTAAAATTTCGGACGTTAATCTTGAGATCGAACGTGTCGCCCTATAGAACTCGCATCGAAAAATCCGTGTAAAATCGTCAAGAAATTAGTTTTCTCTGAAAGCTAACTTTATCGTTACATATATAGTAAACAGCAAGATTGTTTACAATGGTTCCCGGTTGGGAAACTGTGCACGCGGCATGAAAATTGTGTCGAGTGCCATATAAGCTCACTGCGTGACTTTAAATTCTCTTTTCATCCTCAAGTCTTCTACGCTACGGTACTTGTTCGACACAGGTTTACGCGAGAACGGGCTAATTGAAAAGGTAAGTATAAAAAAGGAGCAAAGTTTCTCAAAAGACAAACAAAAAAATATACGCAAAAATAAATACGCTTCGGTCGCTATCCACGAGATATAATCGCCGATATCTGGGAGGACCGATGTTTTCCTTTGATCAATTCGTTAAAAAATAAACGCTTCTCTCATCCCTTAAACAATATAACAAAATAAGAGGTTCTTCTTTTTTTCCTTCTTTTCTTCGTCGAATCGCGTGGACCCTTCGTGCGGGCGATCGAGCGTCGAGCTTCGGTTCTTTTCGCGCCGGCGAAAGACTGTGTAAAAAAATATCTCGACAAGGAGGCGTCGATCGGCGAGCGCGTGCCTCGAGAGGGCTCGGGCCGACGTGGATCGCGCGCACGATCGGTGTCCTGTTTTTTTTTTTTAACTCGTGGAAAAAAATCACTCGACTAAGTGGTGAAGGGGGAAAAAGGTAATTTCACTAAAGAAGAAACGATTTTCCACAATTTTTTTTTGCTTTGTTTAGAAGTGCGCGGGCCGTCTTTAGGAGGAGCTTAATTTTTTTTTCATCATCCGCGAAGACTTTTAACACCTAAGCTCATCAAAAACGAGCCTCGCGCTGCGCAGCATAAGTCAAAAATGAAAAGAAACGTTCGAAAAAAATCATACGCGTAATCGACGTTCTACGGGGGTTAAACGAATTTGGCTTTCGCGTAAAGGCCAGGGCGTCCCTAACAGCAAAAAGAGTTCGTGAAGAGCTCTTTCGTGTGACATCTGTGACAAAATTCACATAACAGAATTCTTGAAGAATTCCTTTTGCTGTTAGGGCGTGGTTACTAGCTAGAATTACAGACTACGGACAATAAAAATTGTTTTACAAATGACTTTTGTTGTTAAGAACTACAGTAATTATAATCGTAGTTAATCCACATTTATTATGATAATGATAATAAAAAATAATATTATTTTTAATGTAATAATAATGTTACGTCCCATAACTAGGCTTCATTATTAAATTATAGGAAGGTCATATGAATCCGGAAATATGTAGAAACTCAGTTAAAGACACCGTTTCAATATCAAAACGCAATGTCGGCATTCTGCACAAGTCACTCACTCTTCAAACTCAAAATAAGAAAGTTGACACTACATCTTCAAAATCTATTAATAATAAAGAGCTAAACGATGAGCTAACAATTATTTGGACTGTTGAGTATGGCCCTACTTGTATATATTATATTACGAGACAAGAGCTACAAGCCAAGACATCAAATGAGAAGCTATCCAAGGTATCTTCTATTAGTGTTGTGGGAGAGAATGATAATTGCGATCAATGGTTTAAGGATCTAATGGCCGATGATGATGGTATGGATATTAATATAATTAGCGCAAGTGATCCCGACTTTGAAAGGTGTACCGGGAGTCAATGCCACAAATATGTAGATTATATACAGCTGTTAGTATTCTATTTGCAACTCCAGTATCAGATCGGTGTGTTAGTAACATTCGTGATGGAGCTCCTAGACCATCTCCCCCTTCCCAGCGCCCTAAGTGGAGTGAGTGACTTGTGCAGAATGCCAACATTGCATTTTGATATTGGAACGGTGTCTTTAACTGAGTCTCTACATATTTCCGGATTCATATGACCTTCCTATAATTTAATAATGAAGCCTAGTTATGGGACGTAACAATAATCTTAAAAATTACGATTTTTACTTTTTGATATATTATCTGGAAAACAAAAGTAAGAGTCTAATGATGGATATGATTACGAACTTACTAAATAGTATAAAACCTTTTTAATATATTACAATATCTTACAAAAACTGGTATATGTCGGTTTTCGTCTCGAGATGTGCGTAGATCGTTCGCCTGCTCTCTCCGACATTCCTGAACAATGAAAGCTTCGAAACGAGCGTGTGACTTATTTTGTGTAGAAAAATTCAAAAAGGCAAATGCAAAGGATACGTCGATCTTGCGTCGACATTTGCTGTGTACAATAGGTGATAATAGGTTTTTTTCAAAAAATAAATTTCTAAACGCCCTCTGCCATTGCAATGGAGGGCGCATGTGGATGGACGTTCCGAATCAGGAATGCCACGCGGATTTTTCCTTAGTGTTTTCCATAAAATTTTAGATCGACGGTTCGCTTGCGTCCTGTATTACTTTTTTTTTAATTTGTATTCTGATCACTTAAAATACTTTCTTATATTCAAGCATGTAAAAAAGTTATGAGAATGTAAAAATTATGGATTATAAAAGAGTATAAAATGTATTGTATAATAAAGTGTACTTTAAATGCCATTCGTCGCAAGAACAGTTACAATAAATAGTTTGTAGTTAGTTAAGTCTTTCAGGATTGATACTTTGTTCGCCAGTCAAGTTATGTACGATGAAAAGTAAACGAAATACTGTACCCCCGCATTTCCGAAATTGTTGTAAAAAAAGTGAAAGTAACTCAAGCGAACCGCTATCTGCATCCCACTGCCGAGCGTTAATGCAGCCCATTTCTCGTGCAATAAATGCAGAGCGATTAAGCTTCCGCGCATTCGACAATATGCGCAAGAAAAAATATATATGTATATTATATATAATCTGTTAGGTTCGTTCGCTTATGCGTAGGGCGGGGCGAGTCTCAGAGGTTGACGGAGACGTCCTGGTCGTAGGGGGCGAGATTAGCCTCCGAGGAGGAGGGCGAGGTAACTGAGGAGGCGCCGCTCGTGCCGCTCATCGGTGACTGTAGCTGGGGCGTCGAGTGGCCAGTGGGCGGCAGCCCAGACGTTGGCGACTCGAGCGTCGAGTTCCAGTGGCTGCGGTCCGTACCGTCGCCCCCGTCGTCCGACACTATCGAGATGTCGGCGATTATACCGCTCTCTGCAAAGTTTTCAAAGTCGAATACAATGCGCCTTCCATATAGCTAACATTTAGCATCAAAGTAGCTCTTACCAACACTGCATTGACTATTTAAAGTGGTACTTCGATGATGAAGTCGGGGACTCGTGTCTAAGCCCAAGTTCAGGGTAGTCGGTGGTCCACTGCTGCCCCCGCTACTCGACGATGAACTGACCGAAATGACGCTGTGCGGTCTTCTGCTGCATCTACTCGAATCGTCGCTGCAGGATACCGCTATCGAATTTCTGAACCTTGGAGCTGTGAGATAAAAAAATATTGTAATTTTTATTTACATTATGCGATAAGAAAAATTTTTATTTTATACTTTTCGATAGTTGAGCCACACTAATGGAGCGGTCGTTTATCTGATCTGCGCTGGGCCTGATGTCCAAACAAGGTTTGTTACCGATGCCCATACTCGACATTTCAGCCAGGCGCACTTCTGCGAAGTTACAATAAAATAAATGATTAATTTTAAATAAATTGAAATGTGCAATGAAACATTATTATCCTTTTTATTGAAAAAGATTGTATGTACCTCTGTTTCGAAGCGCCTGTTTCCAAAGAAGATTGCTGAGTTCCTCTGTCCAGGCTTTCTTTATTTCTTCGCTGGCGCACTGCAACGTGTAAGTGTCGCCAGGTTTTCTCTTCCGGAACCAGATTTCAAACTTCGTGGGCGAGTCGGCGATAACTGCTGTCAGTCCTATATCCGTCGTTTTGATGCTGTGCTTGTAAATGTAGATATCGAGATTCTGCACAAGGGACATACAATGTAACAACTTGGCAAGAGTTAAGAAATGTAGTAACGTACCTTTCTATCCGGGAAACGTCGAGCCTTGCTGAATAGAATGAGATCCTCGAAAAGGAATACCTGTCGCAGGCATTTTTTGCCTTTACCTTGCCACACCAAAAATTCGTTTTGCCTCAGTAGTCTACCTTGTTCTTTAACATTGACCTGGAAAAAAATGAAAAATTGGAGAAATTTATAAATAAAAGAAAAGAAATGAATAAAACATATAGGGCTACTCTCATAATGTCAAAGAGTGATTTTATTCACTCTTTCTCCGAGTGATTTGGTAATCACTCCTTTTCGTGTGATTTTTTGCGATTTTCACTCGAAAAC
>JAXIUT010000001.1:6451889-6464374 GCA_035586675.1 Eurytoma californica
TTTAGCTCAATGAAAATTTAAAGAGCAAGTGAGTTGTCACTTAATGTACGCAAGTACACAAGTTTTTCAAATCTCATGCTCGGAATAATGTCGCAAAGTGCGAACTCTGTACCTGAGGGCATTTTTCAACCTGTGCTTCAAAAAAATGTCACTTTTTTTTAAAATACTGGGATAAACGTATTCTTGGTAAAAAGAAGTTTCCGTTTATTGAGATTATCTTTTGATGAACATTTTGCAAAATAAGTTTTATAATAATTTCGACCTTAAAAATAATTTAGTATTTAGCAAATTGAAGTGTAATATTTGATAATCTTAAATTAAAAAAATTGCTACTTTGTAAAGGCATTAACACCTATCTGCCTAAAATATTCATAAGCGCGGCGAAATTTCACAAGAATTGGTAAAAAGTAGTATCGTGAGCAATAAACAAATACGATGCACCGACGCTATCACTTAATGGCCAATTAGCTTTAATGCCTGCGCGCCGCAGTTATAAAGGTTACAGTTACGTAGTGACTTTGTTTATACTTGATTAACGAGATGCCGGTGTACGCTTTAAAACCGGGGAAAATTTCCGAAGAGATGAAACTTTTTCGAAATAATTGACCTCCTTCATTTTAGAGAAAGTTTCATAATTGAAAAAAACGCGCGCACTCGCGAACTTTACATAACTCAACCCCGCATTCCGCTTATTCACCTTATTAATTTCGCATAAAAAATTCCGTCTCTTTTCTTCACTACACATCAAAGATCCGCCCTTCTCAAATAAATTGTCTCACTGTGGTACGCAAATAGTATCCATCATCTAGAAACGTATAAACGAGAACTGCGTTGCGCACTTAACACTTAGGTAAAAGAATAAATATAAGAAATGGTAGACGAGCACGCGAGTGCGCCTGAGATATCGCGCCCGCACTTGCGTGGAAAAGTTCGGGCGCGCGTGAGAAAGGGGAAAACGGAGGCGGCGGCGTTCGATTTATAAGCAAAGCGCGGGTTATTCGGGTCACTGGGCCGAGGCGCGCGCGCGAAGATGACGAGGACGCGATGCCGATCCCGGGACTCGCGCCTCCGGGCCCCACGTGCGCCCGACGCGTCGCCCGCCGCGCCGCCAGGAGAGAAAGGGGCGGCGGGGTCCGAGATCGTCGCGCCTGCACTCCATTTGTTCCGAGCAACGATGCTCGCCTCGATTAGCGAGGCTGCGACGAGTGCATTTTGTTGCACTGCTGAACATTTTGAGAAAGTTTATTTTTTTCTGCCAATATTAAAAAAGAGTAAGACATCTTTAACAAAAAACGACTGTTTCTATACGCATATTCTAAAATTAAAAATTTCAAGTTATTTGTAGTAACGGTGAAGTTTATTTTGAGTTTATTTATCAATATTTTTAACATTCTTTTGTACTTTATCAGAGGTACAACACGTAACGTAACGTTTATTTTAAGCAAACTTATTTGAGATGATAATTATACATTTAGAAAAAAAGTTAATAACAAAGATGGAAATAATCTAATGAAGAAACGTTGTGTAAGCAGATAGATGTGCACGTGTTTGATAAAGAAAGAGAATGTACGCAGGAGTGTATAGGGAAAATTGCGGAGTATGACCGATAATGAAGAAGAAAGTTTTATGGTATTCCTAGAGATGTTTGGATTGGTGAGTGCCGAGGCTTGTTGAGTGCCTTCTTTTTCTTACTTCGAGAGTATGTTCCAGGAAGGTTTGTCTTAAACTTATGGGTTTCCACAAGTTTTCCGTACAAAGACCGCGTGAGAATTTGTAAGAGTCATCTGTGGGGAAATTAGCGTGTATACGTATAGGGACGCTGCTGTATATCGAAAATCATTGTTTACGTAGAAAGCTAATGTAGCTTTCATAGAAAAAATGTTGAATTAGGACATTTTAATTTGTGTTTACATTGAAACTTCTTGAATGAAAAGTTTTTTGTGTATTTAAATAATTTCATTCTGGCATTTTTCCAATTCGTTAAAGAAGTATAATGAATTTACTTTTGATAAAATAATTAAATATTTGTTGTTATCAAACCGATTAAAAAATAATTCAAATTCAGTTTGTAGTATTTTATAAGTAATCCCAAAGATTTATCTACCGATCAAAGGAAATCGCTTCACAATTCCAACTTACGCAGCCTCTCACCCTATACAGGTTTGTCTCCACGCCCAGTAAAATTTTTATTAAAAAATGTTCGCAATAACGACGGGGTCATTAATCTCTGACGCGCATACGAACGGGCTCTCGTCCTGCGATCCAAATAAACGCGATTTGTCTCGCGCGAGTCTCGTCGAGACGGCGGCTATCGAGGAGTAGCCCGAGAAAAACGCCGGGGCCCGCCTCCTTCGCCGAGCCATTTCTCATTTTCGAGCGAGCGAGCGAGCGCAAGGTCGGGGCCTGCCCAAATAAAGCTTTAATCAAGTCGATCCAGCGCGCGCCGCGGATTTCACCGGCGGGCGGGGGCCGGGGCACGAAGAAAAATCGCGGAGCGCCGATTTTAATACGGCACGTGAGAGAAACCCGCCTTTTATTGATTTCCTTTCCCCGCGTGGTAGAGGCGCAACCCCGGCGATTATTGCCGGGCGCCAAGCCGACCGTGTCCTTCGTCGAGTAGCGGAACTGCTAGGCTCGCGTGAGTTATGCACGCGCGAAAATCTACGTAGTTGACGTGCTCACGTGCGTTCGTTCAAGATTTCTGCTTTTTCATATTTTCTTTCATTTTCTTCGAAACGATCATAAAATTCTTTAGAAATTAAAATTTGATATGTATAAGAAAATATTTATCGCAATAAATCATGGGCTTCAATTTTTAATTTAATTCATAAAAAAGAAACATATATTAACTTCTATAATCTTTCTATAACGTTCTGAACCTACAACTAGTCTAAGCTTGAAATTTTTATAAATGAGCTCTAAATTTCTCGTAATATTTCAGCTCGCTAAATTGGTCTAGTATTGCAAACATTTAGTTAGGACATTGATAGAACACAGTCATTTAGAGCGGTGAGAACAGGTCTTCCGATATAAAAAAAATTGACCTCCTTACTCATCGAGAAAGTTAAGAAAATGGTGTTCGACGCTGTGATAGGGCTAAAAACAAGTTGGGGCGCTCCGAACGTAATGAGCCCGATCGACAGTCTCTTCCGATATCGCACAATTACTCCCAACCTCATTTTCAACAATGAGAGAATAAGCCACGGCATTTCTAATCTAGGATCCTGCGTCCCACTGTACTCCGCCCTTATCTACTGCAACCGGAGCCTCGGCGCTCGATTCCCCAAGCCGCTCTGTCGATCCGCGCGATGCAATTCGTGCCGTCGATCGGCAAGAATTAATTGCTTCGTATGAATAATTTATGGTCAATATTTCGCCGGGTGAATATATATCCACGTAGGACGGTCCGGGCGTCCCAGTTTCGAGGGGGCATCGTGAGCGACGCGGAAGACTGCGAAAGGAAGGCGAGGAGAATTCCAAGTTCCAGGCTCTCGTGGCTCTCGGGCGACTACGTTTTCATCTCGTGATCGACGCTCCCCGAGGGCTCTTTTTATCCTCGTCTTGGGCACTCGCTCCATTTTTGAGGTTAGTGCGATCTTACGGTTCCCAGAGATGCAGTTTAAAAAAAAGATTTTTCAAAGTTTAGTCATTGAGAATATCAAGTTTTTAATAATGCGCCCATGCGCTCTGTTGAAAAAGGTTATCAATAGCTGACAATTAATGAATTGCTTAACTGACAAATCGTAGGTTACTTTGGATTTCATGCTGACTGTTTATGAACAGTACATGTATCTGGATCAGACTTAAATCCTAAGGGATGTTATTAAGTTTTTAATCAATTTAAAATCAACGTATAAATTTGTAATTGGTAGTGACTAATAATCGAATTATGCAAATGTAATTGCTAAAAAATAAAAAATCGTGGTTGGCAGAATTTTCGTTTGAAGAAGCGGCGTCGCTAATAAGGTATAGGTACCCGCAGGCCCGCACGCGTCTTCCTTACTCGTGATCGCAATATTCATCTCGGTCGCGTTATGCGCGATTACACGTGAACGACTTTTTTTGCTTTGTCGTCTGTCCGCGCCAAGTGAGAAATGCCCGTTCGGCGCACAATCTCGGACTGAATTATAAGGCAAAGATGCCGCTCTTCATCATCGCATCCAGACGTTATGGATGGATCCCGAAGTGCCGTTGGTTATTGCTTTGGCCACTTTTTGGCCAGCCCTTACTTTCCAGTGTAATTTTTATTCTTGACGGATTAAAGTTTGTTTTATTAGCCGTGAAATTTGAAAAGTGCACAATATTTTTGGCTTTTGCTCTGCATTCATGCACTTCACTCTCCTTATTGGTATAGCATTCACGAGTGCATCCTTGACTGTGAAAATTACTCGTTTTCAACAAAAATTGTAAAAGGAAATAGAGAAATATAAGGAGGAAATCTAATAGTACTCACAACACAAAGCAATTCTCTGCGACTAATTCAGCAATTTCCAAATATCATGTAAATTAGAAAACACGACGAAAGCCATACCAAGAAGGAATGGCTACAATGGGGGTATTACGAAAATTCGCACCGATAACCCGAGCGTAAAACAAAACTCGTATCAACAATTGAATTTCGCTTCAAATCGACACGCGTATACTCGAGCAGTGCTTGTTGCAAAACTTGAGCCTCGAGAAAAAAAATTGATTTACAACGACGATGTGTTCGGCCGCCGACGAAGGAGAAAAAATCGGCCGCGAAAGAGAGGCGAGAGGGAGAGACTGTGGGAAGGCGGAAAGAAATGTAAAGCGAGCCTCTCGCGTGTAGTGACAGTGAAAAATCAATTCTTATCCGGGGCACGAGTTCGCGATATTGCGTCACAGCGAGCGCGCGCTCCGGCTTCAAACAATTTGAATGGCCTCTCACAATGCGCGGACCTCGCGGCTCGTCGTAAATCTCGCCGATAGCCTGTTAATTTGCGATAAAGGAACACCTTCCTCCTTTTTTTTATCTCGCTCATTGCCAACTCCTTCCTCTACTACTTAACAGTGACACGTCTGATAATTTTTTATTAAAGAGCCCGCCGGCGAACTCTGCCTCTTCGCTTTTATAAATCACTTGTTCCTTTTACGCGAGCGACGTTTCTTTTTAAAACATGAGCATTTCTTTTATTTTTAAGCGTTTACCGTTAATAAAGCAAAAAACAGATTATTGTTGCATTATTGCATACTTTATGTTGAGGAAACGAGGGTTTCATGGAGACACTTGAAATTCAATTTAGCTTTGAATTTTAGAGCGCGTGAAACAATTTATTCGAACTATCTAATTACATTTAAATAACTGGGTGGCTCTTAAAAAACCAAATTCTCTGTTGCCGATAAATGTGGGGCGCGTCGGGTAGGGTGTCGGAATATTTACTTATTACTCCTAGGGGTTACAGAGTGACGGAAGGCTTTGTAGATAAGATACCCTCGCAAGCACGACTCTTAAAAAAAAGACTTGGACTGATATCTCCTGTTGTTAATCGAAGAATTTTTTTTCTTATGTCACGGTACCGTTGGGTACATTTTTCAAAACAAATATGCGATTTTTAAAAAATGGGATGCGGAGATTGATTTGTACGCCCACTTTTTAAGATAAGACTTACTTCATCATTTTTTTAAAATCACATTTTTAAACAATGCGTCGAAGACAGAATTATACTTTTCGTTGATGATATTTAAATTTTACGAGTGCAGTTGCTTTCTTACAATCACATGACCCAGTTTTAGTCATTGAAATAAAAAATAGAATACCTCTTCCAGAGCAGCTATCTGAAAAAAATCCTGCCATTAAAAAAATCGATCGTTTGATATCGCGAAATTAAATCGCTCAACCAGCTCATAACCTCAATCGATCAAAAAAACGCAAGCAAGCGCCTTCATTAGGCCTCTCGCCCGAGAGAAATGACACCCTAAATCATCGCAGCTTTCTCAAGCGCGCGCCCCGTAGTGTCCAAAAAATAAAAAAAAATTGGCGAGCGAGCAATTAACGAACTCGGAAGGGATTGGATTTCGCCCGGTGCAAAAGAAAAGAAGGCGGAGGCGAGGCCGGCGGAGGTTAACGCACGCGTCGGCGAGAAAAAGCGGCGCGGCGTTACGTGCCCCCACGGCGGGGCACACCGAAGAAGCGGCATAATGAGGGTGCGCGCGATTTACTTCTAATAAGGAGATAGGCATCGTGTTTTACGAGGTCGTCACACTCGGAGCGTCTTCCTCGCCATGTCGGGCAAAAGAGTCCCGGAGGAATTCGAAGCTCAAGAATGCAGAAACTTTCGTTGGAGATTGGCGCGGGAATCGAATTATTTGCGTTTAAGCTCTTCTGCGAAATCTTTTAGCTTTCGAATGAAATTCAACTTGGCGGGATAATCGAGTTTAATGAACAATCAGTTTTTATTTCTTCAATGAACTTGCTGAATATAGTATTAATTTAGTCGAAAAAAGACTGTAAATGATGAGAACTAAAGTTAAATTTTATGCACTATAAAAAAAGAAGGGTAAAAAAATTACTAAAGGTTTCGATAGAATTTTGTGAATAAGATGTTACCAATTAAATTGCAATAAATCGCCGAATTACACATCGGTATTACTAATTTCGTCACGAAATTTTTTCCTGAAAATTACTAAAATTCACAATAAAAATTTAAATAAACGCAGTACATTTAATGAAGTGCAAACAAGGTGAAAATATAAAACCGATTGAAAACACCTTGTTAAAGGTTTAAAACCAGATCCGATTGGCATCGAAGCCGTAGCTTCCTGTCGACCCGCAGCTCTCTTTTATAATTTAATTAGAGCCCGGCTGCTCAATTATCGACGATCCCCCATAAAGAATTAAAATTCGACGTCAAGCCCGCGTGCTGCTCGGGTTCGTTAAACTTCAAAAGCCGAGCGACTTTATTCTTAATTGCGAGCGTGGCGCGCATCCCGAAGGACTTTAACGAGCATCGGATTCTCCTTTCCCATTGCGAGGTGCGCAATAAAACAAAAAAGCCGAAGAAACGCCGAAGATTTACCGGGCGAAGGGGAGGGGAGGGTGGGCGATCGATAAGAACGCGTGTGATACACGGAAACGATCCACTTTTCCGCGGCTCCCTCAGATCTCGCGGGGAAAGCAATAAAGACATTTCTTGCCCGCCGCGGACGCTAGATTGCCTTCGTGGAAGGTCAGCACTTTATCTTTATTTTTACACCCTCGCACTAACCTGGGGAAGCCAGTTTTTTTATTGCTGATTATTTCATGAGCTGGTTACTTCTTTAAGTGACAAAATTAGTAGGCTGAGTTAAATAACTTCTGCAAGGTATAAGGGTCTTTATATTAATGAAATTCAGGAATTTCTTTTGTCGTGCAACAAGCTACTTTATTTATTCTGCCTATTTTTCTTTCGGTTGTTTTGTAAAGAAAAAAATCATTTCCTAAAGAATTATTATCTAACTGACCACGGGTCCGATTACTGTTACAAAAATACTTGCAACACAATATACTTACGGAATTCGTATAAATTAATATAACTTTAAAATAAATGACAATAATTTCACTCCTCTAATTGAATTTGATATTTTACTTCTGAAAATTACCACATCAAATTAATTTAAATAAGGCAAACGGACCACCGGTCAGATAAAATAAAAACTCCCTTCCCATCAAAAAAAGAAGAAAAAAGTAAGCAGTCGCATGAAGAAATATTGGAAAAGAAAAAAAACAGAATTTCACTCTCGTTTCCACTCTCCTTGAACTGCGTCCTCGTCTCATCGCGTCGCGCGTAGGCACTCGGGAAAAAGAGAAAAGCGACACTCACAGTTATAGACGCAATAAACCGGCACGGTTTGCTGCCCGAACTGAAAAAGGAGTCTGGAAAGAGAGAGATGCCCTTCGATATCGCGCCGACGAAGCGTAGACCCGCGCTTTGATGATATAGCCCCCCTGGTTTTCTTTGGCGGCGGGTTTTATCGTCACCCAAACGAAATTCATCACCGAGATACTCCGTTGATTTAATGCGTCTCCCTTTCGATGGGTCCGCAATTGAATGTCTTAATTGCCGGGGTGCCAGGCGGGATAGTAGATCGTTTGGAAAGGAGGGAATTAGAGGCTCGATGATTTATAAGGGCATTTCGTTTATTGACGTCTTAGTGTACGTTTTGTGGTATAAATTGGAATGAAAGGGGTAATTTTAGGAGATCTAGTTGATAATGCACTTTAAGCTTTTTTAATTTTAGGTCAGGTTTTTACGATCATTTTATAGAATAACTTATTTCATTTAAATTTTTAGAGTAAAAAGATCGTAAAATAAACTTCCTTTGGTTAATGAGTGTTAATATGATGAAAATCGGTATTAAAATAGTTATAATTTTGATATTTTATTCGATAAAAATCCAATTGAAATTTTTAGAATCTATCTTTAAAATAAAAGTGGTTCATTAAAGGAACAACCTCCCTACTATCTCCCAAACTTACCGAACTACATGCAGTTGGGAATTTTCCGGGCAATCAGTCGGTAATTCAGCGCGCCGATGCCGCTCAGCTGGGTATGAGCTTGTATTGATTGAGATATAAAAAAAACGCGAGTTTCATTCAGAAATCGCAACTTCCGAAAGTTCAGTACGCAGAATCCCCCGTGGGAATGGATATCTTGAATTGGCCGTAAAACGGGTCTCGGTCTGAGCTAAAAGCAAAAGCTTGTAGGTGAGTGTTCAATACGTCGCAGCAGCTGTCGTCGGAGAGAGGGAAAACTTACCCGTTTGGAAATGATCGCGACTGCCCTGACTGCCAATCTAATTCTAGATTTCAATCGCATTTATGTAAGTATTGGCCCTTATTACATACCACTATGGGATTTTTAAGTAGGTCAAGCAAAAATTTATATGCCCGAGTTTTAGTAAAAATTCAAAAAAGGGGTTGCAGATAAAGTTCAGGTCAATGCGAAATAGGATGAGGAGTTTTTCGAAATAATGTTCAGTTGCATTGCGTTAAACGCATCTCAAATTTATTCCAGCTCCGAAGAAAAAAAATCGACGAAGAATAGAAGATTCATGAGAATAGAAAGTGACCGGGCGTTTGAGAAACGAAAATGATAAATTGAACTGTTGGTTTTCAGTGAGCGGCGCATTAAACGGTAGCGATAAATATTTTGAAATAACGCGACAAGTTACGCGAGGGCGACGAGCGAGAAAATTACGCGGCGACGAATTCGATCGCTTTATAATCGAGTGAGTAATGATTCTGAAAGAGGAAGTTATTAGTTTCGACTAATCTGAGGAAGTACGCGCGCTGTTTTTTTTATAAAGCTCTTAATGCAACTAATACACTTCGAGCTCGTTTCTCACTTTCCTTTTCACTGGCGAGCGGTAACAAATGATCGGGAATTATTCTTTCTCAATCACGGCGCTCGCGAGTTCCGGTCTTTTTTGTTCGTCTGCATTATTGGATTGATGTAGCCAATGGAGAGGAGTGACTCTTGGCTAATATCGATTCACTGTTACTTTCATTGTTGCTTCGAATGAGCACATTTCTAGATATAATTTATTCATATTTTCATTCAGTTTTGAGATTGAATATTTCATAGCTATTACTTTTAGCCTAGTTAGCGATGTCAAGAAGTGAACGAATTAAATATACGAATTAACATCTGTATAAAACCTACTTTATAAGGAAAAAAATTTTCTCTGACCGAATATCTTTTTGAATATATACATATTTCGAATAATCGCGCTTTAATCTAATAGACAATCATAACAAGCTTTCGTTGAAAAACTTTTCTAATGCCTGAATAAACTGTTTTAATTTCATTTCAAAATTATGAGTCTAGTGAATCCTCACTAATTTAATATTAAATATAGATATTAATTTTTAGGTGTTTCAAATCATCGCTTCTATCTAATTATTAAGAAACCCATTTCAAGTCCACAAATCAAAAGAAATATCTCAATTATCGAAAAGGCGTTTAATAATTCCATGCTCATGAATACGCCATAAACAAATATAGCCCATAAAATTGATTACACTAGTCAAAGAAAGTTTTAGAAAAATCGAGTGAATAAAGCAATAATATGTTAAGAGCGAGGTCAGTTTCGTAAAAGAAAGCTAAAACATTCGGAATATAAAGCCAATTAAGAAATAAAATAAAAAAATTCCCTTATACTGGCTCTAAAAGCTCAGCCCGTAAACTCTCTCCACAAGCACTTTACAATCCAAATTGACGATCCCCTTTTAAAATCCTCCCACCCTAAAGTCCCTCGCGCCCGTCGAACCACGCCCACGCATCCATTCCGACTATCCTCTCAATTCCTAGCCTTTTCGAAGATCACCTCGGAGCTCTCGATAAACAACGAAATTTAATTAAATCCGCAGCAGCAGCTACGAGATTACTCGAAAATCCCGCGGCGCCGCGCTAATGAAATTGTCAGGGCGGACAATTATCTCCGGCGTGCTCTTTCTCGCAGCCGTGCACGCGCGCGCGGCTTATCACGCCTTCGTGGAAGAGGCGCTATCACCGGCAAATTCCATAAGGGCCCGAGAGAAGTGTCCCCGATCCTCGCCTTCCTTTTTTTGCCCCTCCCAAGAGGCGCGCACGCGATTACCGGGGCCGGTCTAATTTTAACGAGCCGCCGCGAGGAGTCAATTGTGTTTTACAAGGAAGGAGCCGTGCGCGGTATTGTAGTGCAGCCTTTTTTTCCTTTCTTTCTCCTTCGGCTCTTGGATGGCGAGGGGACCCGATCGGGCTACACGCGAGCGGACAATTTATGTGGAAGCGGAGGCCTGATGTAATTCGCCCGACTTATTTTTAGAGCACGGGAAAGCCGCGGCTGCGGGGCTTAACGAAGGAACGAGACTAATTAGCGTTTTGCAATAATGCGAGTTTCGGTCGATCAACGAATTTATTGGCTAAGCCTTGTCGACGCCGCAGTTTACAGTTAAAGCTACTGGAGCGTCTACCTTTTCAAGGTTAGAAAATCTTTAAACGTTACGAAAAAAGGAAGTAAGATGATAGCCTCCTCTCGGAAACAATATATAAATTTCTACTCTGAAAATTGTTTTACCAAAATGCATATACTTTTCACTTGTTTATTAGGAACAAATTTGTTTATTAGCGTGAATGGTGCATTTTGATCTTCAACTTTTTATTTTATTTTACTTTAATTTTAAAAGAGTTATCAAAATATCGGATGAAGCAATTGCACTTCACTTGAGCGACTATTTTTAGCTAAAAAAAGTGTAGCACGCCTGTCCATTACGCAGTAAAGTAGTCAATAAATATACAAAGGTCTTTAAAAGCTCTATTTAGAAAGGCTTTATCTCGCGCCGTTTACGATTATTGCGCATTTCTTTGGGCTTGTAATTCGTTGCACTTTCGCGGGGTCCCTGTTGGGTCCCCATTCAGTCCATGCACTCTTGCCGTGAGCGAAGTGTGCCTAAGAGCTTTACTGCCGCGAGCAATTCGCCGAGGCCGCTAATAAGCCGCGGATGTAGAAAAAGAAAACAAGACGATCATTTGCCGCCGGCAGAATAATAATATAAGAAAAATCGACCGAAAAAAGGATAGCATTGAACGAGTAAATTTACAAGTAATTCATGACGCAGATAAGTCGGCGTTTAATAGGTTACTGCTCGTATTTAAGAGCGCCCTGTACAATTTTAGTGTCTGGTTATCAGAAATTTCACGATGTTACCCTTAATTGACCAGATCTAGCTTTAATAACGTGCATTTAATTAATTAGCATACTTCGATAAGATCTTCGGAATAAAAGAAAATGGTATCTTCCTTTTATTAAATCGGACTATTAACCGGACAATTCATTACAGGAAGGTGTATATTTTATCCGAGCGATTAAAATTAAGCGAAAGAACGTTAGAAACTCAAAAGAGGGAGAGGGAGATGAGCAAATCATCTTGAGGAAATAGCGACGTAAACGTGGCTTGGCAAAAGTAAATTTGAGCCCGGACACATCGGAATGTCGCGAACCTTTATCGTCCATATACAACGTCGCGAGCCGATTGCTGCCGGCTGCGACGTTAAATTCGCGGCTGCATATAAATTTAGGCTCGAACGGCGCAGGTTATAATTTCCGAGGCTCGCGTCCGTACAATGCACTCTTAGCCGGAGGCAGTTTCACAGAGTTGAACAAGTCATAAGACGATAAAGAGCGCCGGATAAGATAAATCCGCTCGGGTGCGTCGCCTCGTTTTTATGATGAGGCGGCAAGTAAAGAGAGACTCTTTTTGTATAGATACGGGCTAGGATAGGGGCTAAGGAAATTACTTGGAATTCTGTATATGCTGATTTCAGACGTTAACCCCGTTATCACGGGCAACAATTTTTTTTATCAAGGATGGATCTCCGGACTACAATAATTTTCATAAAAATACTTAGTGGCTATTTGGCATTCATTAATTCATTAAAATGTACGTAATAAAATCATACGAAATTTCGTTTAAATTTTACATTGATGCCTAAAAAAATTAATTT
>JAXIUT010000001.1:6464474-6503861 GCA_035586675.1 Eurytoma californica
AATTAACTTAGATAAACAGAGACAGGCTCGCATCGAGCAATCGGGCGAACAATTACACCGCGGTAAAGACAGCAGCACCTCGAATTTTCAAGCAAGCGTATACAGCGTGGAATCAGTCATCTCGCCGCCTCGCGCCTCGCAATCGCATCGGCGCAGGCAATCCTAATTAGCCAGCGTCACTTCCTCCTTCGTCGCTCGAACGGGAGCCCTCCGATGCACGCCGCGGTGCACGCCGCGGTGCACGCCGCGATCAAAGGGGACGATACGCTCGCCCTTTTCCAGCGACTACGCGCGCGCCCGAGATTCCCCCGGATTCGTTTGGCATTCCGGAAAAATGTCGGCGCGGAAAACGCGCGGGATTTGCAAGTATAATCGGCGGCGCGCGCGAGAGGGAGAGAGACGGAAATTGGAAGACGATGGGACGCGGATAAGTGGCCGGCGGAGGAGAGGCGTGAGAGATCGTGCCAGCGAATATACGTTTTCCGTGTTTCCACCGGGGGGAAGCGAGCCGCTAAGAGATCGATTCCATTGGCCTGCTCCGCGGATTTGACTAATTAAGCGTGGCGAGCGGCGCCTTTTGCCGGGCTCGACCGATTTTTACCCGAGCTTTTACAATCGCGGGTTCGCTTTTCTTTTTTTGCTCGAGATTTTCTTTTCTTTTTTATCGGCTAAATTTCAGTACCACGTGCCCTTAGGGAAATTTGGTGTATAAATGTTGTATAAATTCTAAAGAGAACAGGAAACAATTTTTTCTAATTAAATTCATCTTTAATTGACATTATTTATGCATTGCTTAAGTAAACTAATTTTTTAATTAACCACTACTTTTTTAAAAATTTACTCTTGACTCGTAGTTCGTTGTCGTAGGAATTTTTACCGAAAAATTCTGTTCGCGTGTAAATTAAAATGACAAACTGTATTTAAAAAAAAAAAGAACAAAGTTAAGTTTATCAGATACACAAGCAAAGAAACTAAGTAACCCGCAACCTCGTTAAAAAAGTAAGTCGTGACACAAGAGTCTCTGTCTCCTCGTAAAAAGCTCGCGCATTATCATTAAAGGACAAATTCGACGTACCCTCGCACTCACTTACGGTCATAAAATCACGAGCACCGCGAACTTCCGTCGCGTCGAAAGAGCGTAGTCCGGCTCGCGCCGTAAATATCGGCGGCTGACTTACGGTGCCGGTGGGCCAAAGGACCGCGTGAATTATGGGCCGGGCTCGGTGCCCGCTTAATTCGACCCTCGCGCCTCCGCATAATAGCCCGCTATCGAGTCCTCCGCGGCCGAGGTCGACTTTAAATCACTTTTTCGAAGCAGCACCTCGCACCTGCAGCTCTCGGCTCATTTTCTCCCCGCCGCGTGCATTTGCGTCCTTTTTTCGCGGAAGGCACACGAGGAAACGAGGCGCGCGTGAGGACTTAATTATGCGTTTAATGCCAAGTGATTCACGCCCTTGGGTGGAAGAAAAAAATGGCCGAGAGAGAGGAGGAAGATGCAATAACGCGATCTTGGATTAACCGTTACGGTATTTACGGGTGACTTTCTTTTTAACGGATTATTTTATGCCAATTGGGTATGCGCGGATCCGACGCGTACTCATCTCGGGCGAGTTTGCCTTTTTTCTCCGGCCGAGGCTTAGGAACTAATTTTCCAGTAATAACCGGTAATGAGTGTTAATTCAATTTAATTATTTTAGATATGTTTCTCGGGGTATAATTTATCTAGTTGCAGGCTCCACTTTGGATAAAGGGTAATTTTATTGACAAGCCATTAAAAGTCCTAATAATATGCGTTAAACTTAACATTCTGTAATTATAGTAATAACTCACGAGTTTAAAGATGCTTAAGAGAAACCTGAGACATCCCCGCGCCACGAAGGAGAAGCTCCATTCCATGGAAAAATCACTGCCTATCATCCAGCCATCCCTCGGAGAACACGAAGAACGTCGAGAAAAAAAACTTGAGACGAGCGCAATGAATTCGAAAAGGCGACGACCGCGAACGTCGGAGAAAAAAAGGGCGCGCGCGCGTCGCGCGGTGCGGATGCCTGCCGGTCGACTAAACGTGCCTGCGGTCGGGCCTCGGCGTGCAGCCCCTGAGCCCACACGCGGTACCTGCCGCGGATCGCTCGAGTGGGCGGACGTATCGAGTGTTATTACGCGCGCGCTTGCCAAAAGAGCGACGAGAAGCGGGATGCAGCCTCTCCCGGCCTCACTTTCCTCTTTCTCGTCCGGGCTCACCTGTCCCTTTCCCTCTCCGACGCGTATCCGTTTCGACGCGTCGCGCCGGCCGATCGATGATCATGCTGGTCGTGCCTTCTTCCCAAGGTAGTGTACTGATCCGCCGGTGGCCTTTCTGCAGACGAGGATGAGAGGGATGTGCTGCTATTGTCGTGGGAATTTCAGTCGAAAGGGGAGATTGATAACAATTCCGAAAAATCATAAAAAAAGGAAAATCTTTTAATTAAAATTTATTTGCCCACCGTATCTAATTTTTTCCAAATGAGAAAGGTTGATAACGTGCAGGCAGACGCGCATTGAAAAACCATACCAATAAAATAATCGTAAATTTAGGTTATTGATGAAAACTGTGTGATTAAATGAATGTATTCATTTAAAACTATAATTTTTAATTTATGAACTCATGTTCGTAAGCATTTATGAAAAAAATGTCCACTAAAAGCAACGATCTGAATAACTATAATCATATTTTCCGCGGTGCATTAATAATGAAAAATATTTTCCCTTTTCTCAAATCGTTCTCATTACCGTCGAGCTCGGCTCCCATACCCCTTTCTCCAATCAAGTAGCCTCTAGCGCGTTTTTCACCTTGGAACCGCGCTCAAAAGCTCCGCGCCGCGGGAAAACAAACATTCATTAAGCGGAACAAAAAAAGAAGGGGCAACTATAATAGAGAAAAATTAATTCCACTTTCCAACGCGACGACAAAACGCCCATCAATCACACACCTTTCCTTGGCGACTCTTAAAAAAAAAGAGCGGGCCCATTCAACCGATGCCGCATACAAAACCGGCGGCCCTTATTAGCACAATCGGGCTGCGTCCTCCTCTCTGTCTCTCTCTCTATACCTTTTGTATCACGCACTCGCGCGCTTTACTTTTTCTTTCAACTCCCGGAGTCACTTTCTTCCTCGCCTCCGTCTCCGGTGCTCTTCTCCCGCGCGCACGATTACTCTCACTTCGCTATTTTGTTTTCTTTATTTTAGTTTTTTTTCATTTTATTGGGAGTTCGACGGGTGGGTTCGCTTACGTAAAGTTAAACAGTTTGGTCATTTTTTAACCTGAAAATTATTTTTTCATTTCGTACCGTCGAATTTTAATGGGATTGGATTATGTAAAGTACCCTTCGTTTACAGACAATGTTCGCTGATAATAAATTTGATATTAAAACGAAATGAAGTTTCTTCACTCATTAATAGAATTGAAGGTCCTATAATACTTTGTTTACTTTAACAAACTTACCATATCAGCGCCTATCAAATTGTTCAGATATTCTACCTTTTTTTAATAGAAAAAATATTATTTTAGTATTTCATTATTTTTACCAAAGGAGAGATGTTCTCACCCCAATACACTAAATTTAAACAGTTGGCTACTCTTTTAAATTTACTTTAATTAAATTATTAAAGATGAATCAATATATTAAAATGAAGGAACGAATAATATAATATTTTGGTCAGCGCTGATCAAAAGAAAAAAAATACTAACGTAATACTAAATCAGCCCAGAGATAATGTTTACTGCGACATGAAAACGCTCGCGAAACGAAAGAAGAGAAAAGGGGAGTTATCGCAAATCGGGCGGCGAGGAGCGGGTACGGTATCGCGTGTCGAAGCCTCGCTCCCGGCTCCAGTGCGGGACACACCGGAACTTTCGGTTTCGTGTGACGGCGACAAACGACGTCGCCGACGCCGACGACGATGGCCGCCTCCTTCGGGAAGGGGGAGGGCAATCGGAGAGTCCCGGGGGGATTTGAATTACGCGAGCGAGCCGAGCGACTAGAGGCGCGGGAAACGAGGTCGCGCAATTATTGTGTAACGAATTACTTAATGAGCGATTTGTGCGAATGGCGAGCGAGAGCCGTTGACTCGGGGGCCCGGGCCCCTTCTGTCGTGACGCCAGCCGACTGGAATGCTAGAGTCTGCTTTGCGTTGTGTTTTTTTTTGGTCTTGAAGAGGAAGTGCGCCCAAGTGTTCGATTTGTAATTTTGGTGGGGAAATTGTTTGGTGTGATTTATTGTTTGTGGAGGGGGATATTGTATCGCGTAGGTCATTGATCAAATTAAACATTTGACGGCTTATTTGAATGATTCATTTTTTTAGATAGGGAGTTTGCTAATTGGAAATACTTTTATTTTAACTTGTATGTAAATGATGTGTATTAAAACTTAAATCTTGGTTTTATAAAAAAATTCGCAATTATAAATTCACAAGAATGTATATAAATAAATGTAAATACCTTTGAATATAAAACTTCAATTTAACCGATATTTGTGAAAGTGAAAAAATCCATCACGATTTTGTAGCACAGTTTTTCGGCACTTTCAACATTTTAATACAGTTTTGCTGTTTGTTCCGAATAATACACATTTAGTAGTAAATTTTCAATAAGATCAACCACACTTGTTTTATCCGCAAAATTGTTTTATCCTTAGATACAGTTATTAATAGGAACACACACTATTAATTTAAAAAGTAATAAATGAACGGCAATTTTTTCCTTCAAGACTGACGTATCTCGAAGAAAAAAAGTCTCGAATTGCGTATTAACAAAGATACGGTGCAGTCAGCCGGAAGCGAGCAATTCTCAATGATGAACGACAATGCGAAGAATGCCGCGTATGAAAACAATCCCGCAAATATAAAGAGTCACAATGAATAAAGCGCGAAGCGGGCAAAACAGCTGACGTCCTTCGGTCCCTTCCCGCACACTGACACACTTCTCGCCCCGAAGGAAAGCGCCTTCTATCGAAAATCCGCTCGGAGTCCTTAAACAAACGGTGCCCATCAATCAGCCAGCTTTCCAGCACTCGAGCAAATTTTTCCGCGCACCGAAAACGGGGATACGAGCGAGCGCGCGCAGTAGAAGATCCCCCGTCAACAAATCACTCGGCGAAAAAACACCGGGCGCGCGACAGTTCGCGCGTTTCCCGACGAAGAAAAAAAAGAAGCGGAGCGACACCAGCGGCGAACTGGAAGGCGCGTCGGCACACACGCTGGCTCTCTCGCGCGCTCGCGGGCGCGTTGATGCTGCGGCAAGGAAAGAGTTACTGGTCCGACGGATCGGATCTCGGCTCACCTTTGCTGGCGCTCGCGGCGGCGAGAGCGGCGGCAGCGGCAGCGGCGCCCCTACTACCTACTATACCCATTTAAAAGCCGAGCGAGACGGAGAGATACTCGCACTCGCCGCCTCGTGCAGACACGCACCGCTGCGCCGGGATGAATGACTTTTAACGCCGAGGCGGCGCGAACGCGTCCTCGTCGACGAGCCTGCCGTCGCCGAAACTTGATTGTGCTAATCAATTAGGAGTGCTGAATTTATAGCCTTTTTTTATTTCCTTTGGACTTCATTGTCACGTTGAAAGTGAAAGAGCTGCTTTGTATCCTCGAACATTATGACTCGCGAATTGTAATATTCGTTAAACTATTGATGTAGAAATTATTAAAGCTAGGATCATTTACAAGAGATAAAAAATAATTATAAAACTTCAAGGAAAGCAATTAATAATTGTTTTATTAAGTTGTCGAAAAAATAATTACAAATTTAAGAAATTGCTAAATATTTAGACGCTTTATACTACCACCCTTAATTCTTTTCTTCCTTTTGGAAATTTGTATTATTAACGAATGAAAAATTTATATTTTATTTCAAAAATGTTGTTAATCAGGCTTGAAATACTTTGAAATACGATTCCTTCTAACTGAATGAATCAATACAAATAATATACAAGAAATAAGTAGAACAATAAAGTCTAATTATTTGTGTGCAGGCACCCAGAGTGAAATCTCTTGAGCGGTTCGCTTTAAAAAATAAAACAATGAAAAAACGGAGCCTCCGGTAATACCCGAGGCGCGTGCTCGCGCGTGGCGTCGGACCTGCACGAGTCACGAAGGGGCCGTCGATCGGAAGAGGCCCCGACGTCTCGGAGAAAGAGACGCGCGCATCCGACCACCTCGAAAGGAGAGCGTCACTTGCTCCGAAGACGAAAGTGCCTTTTTTGTCGGCGCGCGGCCGAATTTCAGCCGCGGCGCGGTGACGGATGAGGAGCCCGACTCGGAGCCCGACCGCCGCGAGGCGAACCGATGCAAATTATGCGCCGCAAATGCACGGGAGGCGTGCGCGCGGCTTTCGCACACCGGGAGGATGATATACTCGGGGCCAATTTTTTTTAGGGCTTTTGTCGAAAGTGATTCTTATTTTTAACGGACGTGTCGAACGAGGATATATCGTTTGACATAGTTCTTTTTCAGGTGATCGGGTCGGGCGTTTCGCCAATCGGAAATAAATCATTATTGACTCTGCACTCATTTTTCTGATATAATAATTGTTTTAAATGCGTCCTTTTCAATTGATTGGAATATAAGATATATATGTAGATTAAAGTAAATTTGACAGTCGTTAAGCAATAAAGTGAATAAAAGAAAGTAGCGCTGACTAACCGAATAGTTTTAAAGTTATTGGAATTTAATTTGCTTGATATAAACCTGGTTTTGTAATTCATAACTGAAATATTAAAACGATTTTTAATTTTTTTTTTACAAGTGGACGTAGATAATATGACACATTTTTCAGGTAGCCGTAGGAGATTTAATGCGAACGGTATTGGCTAAAACATTTAAGTGTCGAACACTTGTCAATGAATCGATGAATTACAGTTTGAAAAAATAAATCAATTTAATCTTGCGATACATGAAACCAGCAATCTTAACATTAAAGTAATGCAGCTCTTAACTCGTTTGAATTTAACCAATACTTTATATCGAATAAATTATTAGTTCATATTTCACGATTTCATCATCGAACTCAGCATTTTTACAGCATTGAAATAATATAGATCAAACAGGAGGAAACAATAAATAACCCAAAGCTATTGACATAAAAAAAATTCGCGCAATAATTTGTTACGCATATAATAAAAAGTAGCAAAAGGAGAAACTTTTTTCTAAGTAGTTGAAAGAGCAAGTCGGATCTAAAGCATAACTCTCGAGGGGAACAAATCGTCCGGCTGGTTTATCCAGTGTACCTGCGACGCGCATGAATTACGCGAGCGCCGCAAGATTCCGAGGGCGGAAGAGACGGCCCGCGCGCGCTGCTCGCGCCTTTTCAATCGACGCGCGAATAAATCATCGAGGCGCGCAATCTTATCTCCGCGGGGAGGGAGAATAGGAAAAAAAATGAGCGGTGAGGAGGCCTAGGTCTCGGGGAGAGGATAGGCAGAGGAAGTTACGTCACGGGAAATTGATTTATCAGGTCGAGCCTATGGGTTGCGTCTAAGTTCGTTAAGTAATAGCGCGGAGCCGAGGAGGTGACCGAATCGGGACGTGCATTGTCCGCTTGACCGAAATTCTCCTGATGAGATAATCTAGAAATTCTTAGGAATTTTTCCTTCTTAAGTAAATACTACGATTAATTTTATTAGGTTTTTATTATATAATGTTTATGTGTATTATGGTGGATTGATTACTATCAATGATATCGAATAAAATTACACTTAAGACTGCGGATAAAAACAAGTGGCAAGTTTTTGTAGAGTCTACAGTTCAGTTTCTGAAATTTCACGCTTAAATCTAAGAAAATTGAAATTAACGGAATATATCAATAAATATACTATTTTATAGATATGTTCCGTCTCGTTTTTTTAGAAAAAGAAAATTTTTATCAGCAATTATTAAAAATACACAAGAAAGTTTTTGTTTGTCTTTACGAAATACTCCAGAAGGACTTGAACAATTTGCAGAAATAAAATCTACTTAATCACCACCAATTACAAACTGACATAACAATTACGCTGTTCCGCCGTCCAACTTTTTTTACCCCGTCAAAGAAATAAACAAAGATATCACGCAATCTATTAAGTTGAAATCGCTTCATTAAATTCCCGCGTCGCAGTAGCGACAAAACCTCAAATAAATAACGGAGAGAGCTCGGAGTGCCTTCGGCTCCATCCACGCGAGATTTTTTCCAGTTCTAAAAACTCGAAGGCTCGCGATTTATTTGAACTACTGGCGGGAATGTAAGAGCGCGTCCCGGGCGATGATGGTCGGCGAAGGTTTGCACGCCGACACTTTTTGCCCTCTCGAGGTAAATAGGCAGGCGAAAATAGCCCCGGCGATTATGACGTTTCGAGCCGAGCGTCAGCCGTGTTTTTACGGCGAGCGATCGGTCCGAGACCTTTTGCCGAGCCTTTTGCTTTCGGCGAGCGATCGCTTTTCCCGCGACTTTATTTATCGATTGTGAAAACGTGCATAAAGCAGCGAGAGTGCCAGCTGACTTTTTTCCCGCGGTCGTAACTTTTCCACAGGACTTTCCTACCTAATCGCTGAAAAAAGTCCAGCTTCATCCTCGGTTATTCATCGAGAAACTCGAAACTGGGCCTAATCCCGCTCGGTATTTTATTATCCCCGAGCCGAGCTCGCCGCTAATTAGCATCAAGATTATCGCGCGATATTGCGGGACTGGTTTCGCGCGGCATCGCAAAAAAATTAAGAAAAGAAAAACAAAAAGAATCCTCTTCTCGCGAACTATTAAAATACAATAAAATAGATGCGCGGCCAGGCTTTGCGGGACGCTCGATAAATTTGATCGAGCAGTCGGATAATCGCGTCGCCGTGTCCCAATTAACTGCCGGAGAGGGTAGGCCGAAGAATAAAAAAGGAGCTGCCCCGCGAGAAATGCACTTACAGATGTTGCGGTCTTTCGGCTTATCGCGCACAGATTACGCCGTGAAAAAGCAAGGCGCGACTAGCGGGAAGATCGAGTAGCGGTGGCAATCTTCAAAGGACATCGGAACGCGGCGCGTAGGCATGACTTGTGGCACTTGTGTGCCCCAGAAGAGAGCATCAAGCGTCGCTAATATTTCGGCGCGCATAACAAGCCGATGAGCCCCGTCGGCGCCTCGGCTTTTTTCTCCCGCTCGGCGATTATCGGCGCGGCAAAGTGTGCGCCTCGCTAATTACGTTACTCGCGCCCGTCGCCTCGATTTTCCCAAATAAATAAAGGCAGCGGCGAAGGTGCGAGGGAACAATGCCACGGAAGGTTTCGACAGCGCCAGGCAATCGAAACCGCGAGCTATGATTTAACGGGGAACTGAAAAATTCTGAAACACAATGAAGCCAATTCCGAGGTAACTAGATACCCACATCCGCGAGCGTAACCCCCAGGGAGGGAGGGAGCGAGAGGAGCGTGCATGCGTGATCTCGTTGGAAAAGCTGGCCGCGCGAAAGCGCGTCTGTACCAGTTTGACACCTATCTTTCGAGTCGCGCCGGTCGCGCGCCGAACCCGCGGAGGTCTCTCACGATCTGAATCGGCCTGGAAAGACTGTCGCCGTTCACGCTTGATCGATCCAAGAGCACGTGCTGTGCGCTGACGAAAGCCAACGGTGGATGCGTGTGCCAAACCCCTTGTGCATGCATATACGCCTGCAAATTTAGTACTACAGCCTGATTGCAATTAGATTCTTGTCTTTTTTAACTTCATGTCTTTGGTTCATTTAAAAACATTCCAAAAGATATTTGAAAAAAGAAATAGACGTGTTTGGTAAGACAGCGCAATTTATAATAACTACAACAACATCCTACATTATTTCAGTTTTCAGTTTTCTCTAAAGATTTTAGTATTTACATAATTGTACATTTGTAACAGGATAGTAAAAGCGAAGAAACGAGCTAAACAAATGGAAAACGCATGCTTTCACTATCGGTACGTGAAGCTAAAAAACAAAGTCAGAGCTCGGCATTTCTCGAAAAAAAAGGAGCTCCACGTGGAAGAGGCGCGAACTGCATTGGAACATGTGTGGGTAGACGCACAGCGCCGACACCTTGAATCCCGCGCAATTAGCATACTGCAGCGTTCTAAGAAAGTGGCCAGTCACTGCGCCGGCAGTCCCGGTGACTCAGAGCCGCGCTCGGATCTCGAATTTGTGTCCTGCGAGCCTAGAGAGCCGAGCGATGGGGCCGCCATGGGAACGCGCCTTTCGCGTTTCTTTTTTTCTACGACGCGAGTCAAGGTCGGGGCGCCCCCGGAAGGCGGTGTGAATAAAATTGGAGGGGACACCAGACACCAGGGAGCAGCCGAGTACGAAATCGGGACATGCACGCGCATACTGCTTAGTCAGGCCCGAATTGGAAATAACACACTTCAAAGTTTGATTGTTCTAAAAATGAGGCCTACTTCCAGCGCGGCATATTCGACTCGTAATTACGAGGGGCCTTTCGTCCTGTGTCTTGACTGGGATGTGTAATGACTGGGGATAAGCGAGCACACGATTGCTAGGTTCTTTTGGAATTTCGTGCTTAAAGTTAAAAATCATATCGCTTGTAAGAGCATTTTTTTGCTTTTTCACGAAGGCTTTGAATACCGGCGCCGTGAATAATGCGTGCTCATATGCAAATTGGGCGATAGAAAAAGATCGAAATCTTTTCTGCGTTGTTAGGTGCAGCTTGCAGGTTTTAATCGCCGGGGACGTGAAAAGTGAAAAATTCGAGCGGGTTCGATTGCTTTGTGTTACTCATATACCAGCGAGTGATTTGTGAAGGAAATAACTGCACGCGTAAATCCATAGTCGTTGCGCGTGTTATTGAACCCTTCTTACCGGGATATTTTTCGAATATCATAGCAGTATCATAAATAATTATTTGCGTAAATTATTGTCAATAAAACACCGGTATAACGTGGCCAGTGCTTAATTTGTCGGTAATACAAGTTCAAGAAGAGAAGAAAATTTGTACGAAAGGGGGTAAAGATAAATAAAATTGCACATTGTTACAGAAATGAAGTAACACCAGTGTAAACGAGCAAGTGAATCATTCGGCCAAAAAAGGTTGGTGGCGCCAAATTTTTGTTTTGATCCTAGTTTAATTGAAGGTTGCGATTGCTTGCTCATCGGCTGGAAATGAAGTAGCGCCGGGGCGCGGACTCGTTTTAATTACTTATCGCTATCCAGCCAATGTATCTTCGCGATTTGATTATTTTTCTCCGTTTTTACCGGCGATTAATTGCTTTCATAACCTGCTCCACGTGCGCGCTCATTTGAAATTTGACTTATTCGATTTATTAGATGTGTATCTATCATTGTAAGTATAGACTGTTAGTCGAAAAATCCTATCTTATCTTTAATGTAAGTACTCCTATGTAACATAAACTCTAGGATGAACCTTCTTTTAGTTAACATTTCTTCTTTTCATTCGTTTTAAATTAAGGCAAGTCAACGGAAGTATAAATAAGATAGTGTCATTAATGAAATTTTTCAAGTTTATTAATAAGAAAATTTATTATTATCTTATATCTTCTATTCCTTGATAAACAAATAATTTGTAATTGAAATTAACGATAAATTACTAGTCACATGTAGTACGAATAAAAAAAGCGATCAAAGTATCAAGAGACTCACAGCGAGCAAAGAGGAGAGCAGAAATAACATCGAAATCCCGCCATTCATCTTTTAACACGATCCATTGAGCCCTCGATTCGCAAGAGCCAGGTCGCTAGCAAAAGATTCGACAAGGTAGCGCAGATTGGGCAAGATCGCGGGCCGAGACAATGCATCGCGTGTCGATCGATCTATCGATCGGGCGATCCATTGCCGATACTCGTGGCAACCGCGTTGCGCAACCGAACGGCGAACAAAAGCGAGCCGCGCCGGCGGACGCTCGGCCACGGGGGATGGGGGGAAGGGGCGCGAAAGATAGCCGCGGAGTGACGCGCTTATCTCTGGAAGCCGGGCCTGCCGCGCGCGACTCCTTTCGCAAGAGAGAGTGAGGGCTAGCCCGCGGGATGCAATTTATGAAGGCGAGCGCGCCGCACGCGACCAGTTGCACAAGAGGGGGAGCTACGCGCGATGCACGTGTGCACGCGGGGTGCCGGGGGGGAATGTGTGTCGCGGGGCCCAGCTGCTCGCCGAATCTGGGCCATTGGGCCGAAAAATCGATCGGATGCCGCGCGATCGTGTGTCGCCGCCGAGGCAGGTATACACCGTCCACGAAGTGAGGAATGTGTCCACTCGGGTTCGCAGGGGATAAGGCTGCACTTCCTTCCAGCGTTTTGTTTTCGTGTCTTTCGCGCCGGGGATTTGACTTGCCGATCTTATCGCCGATGGGCTTCGGGTTACCTTGGCGTTAAATGTCGCCAGTGCAATTCTACATGAAATAAGAAATTTACTCACTCGCGTTATTGGAGTACTTTCGCTAATAAAATTTAAATAATATAATTTTTTCTTATTTATTAATATCCAAAATGACCTTCGTACTATACAAAAGTCCAATGAAAAAAGCAATAGTTTCTATTTATTTGTAAAATATAAAACATAAATATCATAAATGGAGCAGCTATTTTTATTGCCAACAAAGACGTTTGATGGTTACAAATTGTCGTACAATAATCGTACTTGACTCCGATAGCCCATGAAAAGATCTTCTCCCTTGTTACTCGTGCATCGGCGAGTGGAATTCGGGTTAAGGATGTCGGCCAAGACGACGGGCCTTATCTCGACAGATATTGCGACTTGGCTGCGCGTACCCCGCAATTACGAAAAAATTTTAATCGAAACGACAAGATTGAGTGGATCGCGCGAAGTCGTCTCGCTTGTACAAATAGAAGACGAAAGTAAGCATCATTCTTTCCCCCTGTCGAGCACATTGTTACCGACGTTAAAAGCCGACGGTTCATCTTGCAAAATGCAAAGGAGAAATTTAAAATACCTGCGGTACTTGGCAGACATTGAGAATGGCAATTATTTAAAACCTGTGCACATGAAAGTTTAAAAAATCAAATGAGTAGCAAAAATAGAAGCTTGGAAAACAGTAATAATAGAAAAAGTAGAAAATGATCGACTCTAATTTCCGTGCTGCCTTATAAATTAAAAGGAAAACTGCAACATTTGAGTTAATAAGAGTCGAAATTTTTAATATAATAATAAACTAATACTTTTTAACATTTGCAAAAGGTACAGGAGGATCACGACACAAGAACATAGCTATGTAAAAACAAAATTTTGAGTTGTTTCCAAACGAACTACTCCAACGAAGTGATAAGTACATACTTCTGAAGAAAAAGGTAAAGAAAAATTAGAAGCAATCCAGCAGTAGTGTCGAAGCATTTATCAGGCGAGCAAGCGAGTCCCCCCCTCGCAAAAAAAGGATCCGCGATAAGAAAGCCGTGTTCGCTGTTAACCTTACAAGTCGTCGAGAGTCCCATCCCATTGGCGGGGCGAAAATCGCGTCTCTTTGGAGAAAAGGCGCCGGAAGCGGGTCAGCAGCACAGTTAGATAATCGAGGCAATCGGCGAATATTATCCCACACTCGGCGCCCGCTTTGATTTCTATTCCCTTATAGATTGGCTTGCACGCGAGCGGGCTGCTCTCACCCGCGGCGCGATGCCGCTCGCCGCGCCTTCCTTTTTTCGTCGCGCGCGCAGGGGCCGCGTGTTTACGAGCCGAGGCGTCGGCTACTTGTTTATGCAGATAAGGGGCGCGACGCGCGATACCGTCGCTTCGGCGGAGCTGTAAGGGACTGCGACGAGGCTCGGCTCTTTTTGCACGAGTTCTACCTTCTATTCATGCGTAGCTTTGCGAGCGGGATTGTGTTCCTTTTGTTCCAGGCCCTGTATCTACTAATGTGTATTTTACTTTTTTTCCAACATTTTTTCGGGAGCTTATTACAAATGCAAGTGCAGGATTAATGGCTACTTGAACTTGTGGATTGTTATTATTTGTGTCATTTCAACTTTTATATTTCGATTTGATTTATAACATTTGAATGTCAGTTTAAATGGTGCGAGAAACAACATAAGAAACTACAAGTAGAAGGTGCGCCGAATTTCTTTTTCTAACGAAAACGTGCCTCTATTAATTTAATGTCAGAAGGTCTAGACATGACCTCTACATTTTTTGCAAGTTGATAATAATTTATAAAATGAAGCACGCTGAATAGATTTTTTAGGAGAATAATATTATTATTTTCTGTTCGTACAGGAAGGTCTTTTTCTTTGAAAAATTAAAAATATATTAAAAGATAAATTAAAAATGGAATACAATAAGAGCTATTGGACTGACGTGTGTTTTAAGTTAGAAGCGAAACAGGATGCAAGTCGTGTGTGCGTATCGGCATTTCTGGCCAAGGGAGTTCGCGCGCTCGCGAGCGCGGGATTTATGTGCGCCGAATGAGGCACTCAGTTCGTGTTTTGCAACGGCCGTCCAACCGATTAGCCCCGACACGACAAAGAAACTTCATTTAATGTGCCCGCCGCGCTCCGGGCACTTCCGAAATCGCCTGTTTATCTCTTACTTATCCATTGTCGATTGTGTGTCACTAATTTTTAAAAGTACTTTATAATAATAAAGGCGTATCTGAATCAGCCTTAAATTTTGATAGGTTATTCGCACGAGTCGTATAGAAAAAAGGAAGGAAAAAGGAAAATACGATAAATGCAGTTAAGAGTAAATGATTATAATTAAGGTAATTAAATGCCGTTGGTTAACCGAGTGGAATCCTTTTTACTCGTGAAACTTTTTTTACTCGATTTGAAAGAAATCAATTACGAAATAGTTTTAGTTGTATGTTTTATAAGCTAGCAGTTGTAAAGTAAGTAATGAATGCTATTTGAATTTCTAATTATTCAATCGCACGGCGTTTTACTTATTAAATAAAAAGTGTGTCTCCTTAACAGGAGTGATTAATTGCTCTACAAGCACGGTAGATAATTTATTCTGTTTATTTATTTTGCTAAAACGAAGATCGGCGCTTTTGCATGTGAGAGATAGAAAGAAAAAAATTATCTTCTCCCGGAATTTAAACTCTTGCGCAGTTTGCAAACCGATAATTAAGTAATTTTAGTTTCTTCTACTTTCGTGAAATATAATTAAAAAATTTATTTCGAGTTTTTAATTTATTGTTAGTAAAATGTTGCAACGAATGAAAATTTTCGATTCCATTTAATGAATGTCAACCTTCTTTTTCTTCGTGAAAGCGCAAAATAATCCACTAAAGGGTCATTACGCAAAATTGATGTCAATTATTGTCCAGACAGCCGACCGCATACTCTTCCGGATCCTTACTCTCCGAGACGTGCCGCATTAACTCTTTATAAAATTAAAATAAACAGACGCTTACGTGCAGTCTGCGTGCTTAACGGATACTTGAAAAGGTAACGAAATTGCCGCAACCTCCCTTGAAACATAATTTCAAGAATGAAATTCCGTATTCGTGGTATTCAATCTTTTTGTAATCAACCTTAAATATACATTGAATTAAAACTGAAATAAAACTTAAATACAAACGATTTAAGTGTACTTTATTCAGGCTACAAAGAATAAAATTTTCTATTTAATTACACGAGAAACATTGATAACATCTTTTGGATTTTTCTCATTCGTTCAAAGGTGCTCGTTCAAAGACGCAAAAAGGAACCCTTCTAGCAAAGTACACCATCCACGAAGGAGAAAAAAGACTAAAAATTTCCCTACAATTTTTGCCCGTTCCACTGCAATTTTTCACTCGTCTGGTGCGCCGCAATCCACTTCTCCCCTCCGTGCGATGCGATCGGTCGGTCTCCTCGGGCAACAGCGTGGGGAAGGCGGCACTGGTAGCCGGCTTGTCGCCCGCTTTTCGCGACAAAGAGAAGAGCAAGCCCATCAATTTCACGACGTAATGCTTCCCCTTCTTCCTTTTAAGATTCTTTCCTCCGGCGGTCCTGGTTTTCCCGTCCGCCGACGAATTTTTCTCGCGGAAAAGGAGGATGTCGTAATGACGGCTTACTGCTCTCTGGCAAATTGCCGATTGATCTTGACTCTTTCGAATCTACGTCAAAGTGGCCAATCTCGCGAATTGTGCGTTACATCAACGTTTTTAATTCGTTCGTCGTAAAAAAATCCATTTTTTTTCGAATCATGTAAGAAAATTATTGAGATAAAGTTACGTAAGAGGAGGAGATTTATTATTGTTTGTCCACGGGGAGTCCGTTTAAAGAAAGTAATTCTTTCGTCGGTCGAGTAATAAGAGAAGTGCACTTCGGGAAGCTAAGATTAAATTCAGTTTACCACCGGCGATGCCCGGAGAGAACTGTTAATGCGTTCGAAAGAGAAATCTTTTGGAGATCGATAACAAAAAAAAAAGACGCTCGGCTTTGAGAAAATTATTAATACCCGCTCGTTCGTCACATCGAGTGAAATCCTAATGAACTTTTCGATCGAGTCGCATTATCGCGCCGTCTAATTTTCGCGATAAAAGCGCCTGCCACGAGGAAGGCGAACGAAAGCAAGAATTCGACCTAAAATAAACCAGGGGGCGACCGGCAGTCTCGGCTGTTCAACAAAAAACTGACCACGCGCGCGCTCCAGTTCCTCTCGTCCTCTCCCCGCCGCCTCCTCGAATTTTACTGTCAATTTTCGCATTCCACCGGGTCTCGCTGAAAGAGAAGAAAAAGGAGCGTGCGGCGCGCAAAAGGCGCTGTGCCGCAAAAAAAGCTCTCTCGAAAAAAAAGATGAGGCGAGGAGAAAACGAAAGCGCGCGTGCGCGCGCGCGCGAGAGAGAGAGAGAGAAAAGTCCGCGCGATAAATCGTCGATTTGCCCCGTCGAAGGAAAACTGGTCTGTCGCGCGCGGCGGCCAAGTCCGGGATCGCGACTCTTCCATTTGTCGGGCCGCGACGTTACGCGCGCGCGCACCCTGATAACGCTTAATCGACTGATTTCTTGCTTTTCTTTTCGTCCTTTTTTTAAATCCTTAATCCGGCCTTTTTGGTCGGTTTTATTTTTAACGACCGCCGAGCGAGTTATTAAGTGGAGCGACGCCGCGCGCGGAGGAGATGGTCGCCGCGTGAAAAATTTGCCTCCGAGCGCTTCGATTTTTTTTTTGCGATACGCGTAACGCGAGGCGATTTTTTAATCGGGTATCGGTTTTACCGTAACGCGCATTACCGGAAAGGTACTTGTAGTGTGTCGGGGATACTGTGCATTTTATACGCTTAATTCGTACAAGCGGGCGCTGATTTTTTTATCAGTGAGCGGAGGGTTCTGAAAGCGTTCGAGCTTTTTTCGCTCTCAAGGAAATGAAACGTGTAATTATTGTGGTTTCTGGTGAAAATGGGTTATAAAATTTCAAAATATTACTTTATTACTTTACCAAAATTGGCGAAGCTGCTTGAAACACCTACCTGAAACGTAATGTAAGAAAGATAAAACGCTAATACAGTCATTTGTTAAAAAAAAAATAATGAAAAAAAATTGATTAAAATATGCAATTTATATATTATTTTGATACGTAAAAGTAATTTATATTTTGAATTTAATCCTAAAATAAGCGCATAATATTGTTATCTCTAAGGCAACATTCAGCTCAGAATTTTAGCAAAGAAAACAGTTCCTTACTCTGTGCACCTCATCCACTTATATATGGTTTTTGATGAAACCGACAGGCAAGCAAATGCCGCTCCAGCTCGAAAGCTCTCGGAGCGCAAGTCCATTGTGCGGCACGCGCGCGTGCATATACACGAGCAGTCAGAGCAAACACGCGAATTAGTCGTGCGTCTCCGAGTGGGGCTGGAGATCGTTATTACGCGGGCGGATGACTCGACTCGCAGATGGCGGCGAGATAGACGACGAGCGCGTCCCGTGCAAATATTTGCACGGCCGGCTGGGCTCGCGGGCAAAAGGCAAACGCCCACGCAGGCCCGCTCGCTCTGAGTAGCGGCTTTTTTCGCGACTATCGTGCCGTCTTATTCTTTTGCTAATAATGGTGACTGTGCTGAAGGAGGTATGTATATGTGCATTGCGTTGAGATATGGAGAAAAAATAAAGTATTTTCTTATGAGAATTTGCTGTGTCGTTGTAAGCAAAGTTAGAGGAGTCAAACGTTCCAGGTAATCACATACGTCTTTTAAACGACAGCCTTTGCAAAAACGATTGAATAGTAACTATTGAAAAGATATATTTTATTAAGAATTAATAAAAAGGATATAGAAATAGCAGTGAATAAATTATGTTTTTTTCTATGTATATATCATAACGTATTTTGCAAATTGATAAAAAAAGGCTATCAATTTAAATAACATTTTGGAAAGATCTAAAAATAACCGACATTAAGTATTCAATTAACTTTGAATAAAAATGTTTTAATTTAATCCGCAATATCGTCCTGATTATCCCCTTGAGCGTAACAATATTGACGTCGGAAGTGATTCCAAGACCCGGGCAGCTCGAAAAAAAGGACGTCCCGCAGTTGTAATTTTATTAATTGCCCGTCAAAATCGCAATCAGCGAAAAATAATTTATTGCGTGAATTGCTCGCGGTTTTCGCATCAGGCGTCACGGACACTCGTCTCCAGCCTCGGCTGGGCGGAAATTGGGGCGCGCAATAAATAAGCCAAAAACGGCATAATGAATTGAAAGCGACCCGAATGTTTCCCCCCGGCAGTCGTGCGCGCACGTACCCCTCGCGTTGGCCCTCTTCGAAAACGCTCAGTTCAGAGAAGTTCATTAGCCCGCGCGTCGAGACTAATTGCCGACCCCGAAAATTATGCAAATCGCTCTTCTCTCGCTGCGTGAAGGTGAAGCGCGCGAAATTTGAATTTGAATTTCGCGCGTTCGACTTTCGACTTTAATTGCGCGCGTTATCGCGAGCGTCGCCTGCGCCGCGCCGCCCGCTTATCTCGATGCCTCCTTGCACCCTCGCCTTTATTTATCGCCCTGACCGCGCTCTGTTTAATTGAGCGTATCTACAAAGCTCCGCGGGAACGCGATAAGCTGCACGCAATAAAGAATCGTCACCATTTTCTTGGAATGCACTTTTTCGGCTTTCAATCGCGAACTCAAAGACATCGAATTCGTGTAATTAAAATTGATTTATGCATTTTTACGGAAATCGCGTACAACCTGTGGGTGAGACTTTTTCTGCTCCTTTCACGATTGTTTCGTAAGAAGGAGATTTTTGGTGGACTGAAAAAGATGCGGGTAGAACTGTACAGTGCTAAAATTCCGTAATTCTCCTCCTTACGTAATTTTCAATGGTTTTAAATTATTTAAATTAATTTAAAACATTTGGCTAATAAAATATCAACAACTTTTGAGTAAAAATATACTTAGTAATCTATTAGTGAACATTAAACACACTTCTTCACATTTTTGTTATGAAATTTAGTGTAACAACTGCATATCTTTAAGAAACCTAATTTGGTTTTTCAGCCGGAAGTGAGTTTATTTATTAGTTAGTATGATTTGTCATTACAAACTTCTTAATATTTTAAGTTAAGTGTGCACATTGTCGTGAACGTGCGTTATGATGCATTATTCTCAAATTTAAATTAAGTTCATGCCGTAGCATACTAAAGTCACAAACGACCGATAACCGCGACTTCGATAACGATGAGAATAGTTTTCAGTTGTCGGCAGTTCTTCAGCTGTAAAACTCCGGATTTAATATTCTTAGAGTCGAATATCGAAATATATTTTTATTTTTAAATCAAGAATAATTTCAAATGAAATAGAGCCAATTAATAAACTAAATTTTAACTTATTAATTTTGCTAATTTTTAGAACTCGATAATAAACTTGCTATAAAAGTTGTTTAAATTGCCACCAAGAAAAGTAGTGTTTCAATTACCGACGTGGAGATCTAAAATTCGAAAATGTGTTCATAAAATAATTTAATTATTATGAACTAATAAAAGTGAAAAGAAATAATCAAAATTTAAATACCTTCTATTCGCAATGGAAGAAGAAAAAAATGTTGTATCTTATAGGTAACGTTAATTTTAAATGTGAGAGTAATATCAAACTTTAGTACTAATAAATCTAACATTTACAGCGAAGACATCCCTAATGAAATTGAAAGATCAGAAAGTGAAGATATACTTAAAAATGAGATTTCGAACGGTAGAATAATTGCTTCACAACTTTTAGCCACACTTCCAATAATTTGTTTTCAATTTCGTATCGGTATGGAATTGGGATTTACTGCAGTACTCACTTCTGAGATATTTAAGAAAAATTCGGAAATAGATGTAACATTAAGCGCATTAACTTGGTTTAGTAAGTATGCGGAATATTGCTCATAAGATGTCGACATTATTAATAATAGTGGATGTATTCAAATTTAAGGTAGCTACTGCTTCGTCATTCCTGTAGCTGCCATTTTTGGAGGAGTACTAGCGCAGTATGCAGGCCTTCGTAAACTTCTAATGTGTTCTTACTTATTTTATATTTTAGCAGATTTGATATTTCATTGGGCAAACAATGTTGCAATGATTTTATCTGCGCAGGCTATTGTCGGTTTTACAAAAGGAATGTCGAAAATGCCCAGTTATACGTACGCTGCTGAAATTACACAGTCAAAATTTAGAAGCACCTTAATGGCAGTCATCAATTTATCCGCATTATCTGGAATTTTTCTATCGACGCTTCTCGGAAATTTCCTTTATTGGAGAACACAAGCTTTGGTCTCTCTGATTTGTCCTGCTTTTGGATTTGTGTGTATTCGTTTCCTACCCAATAGTCCATATTGGCTTGCAAGTATTATTGATTTGCAACCATTTTTATTATTCTTTAATTAAATTTTCTTAGCGGAAATAATAAAAATGGGACGTATGTTTTTAGGTAAAAAACGATTTGATGATGCGGAGAAATCGCTCGCACGTCTACGTGGTTGGACAACACAAGAAGCTATAAGGACAGAATTTTACTCTTCTATTAGTATTGTCCCAAATTCTTTTTCCTTAGTGGAAGATGAACGAAAAAAATTAGATTTAAATTTAAGAAAACAGTCAAAATGGAAAAAGGCATTATTGTTCTTTGATAGATCGTTTTATATTCCTTTTTTTATAATGATTTGCATTTTTTTCTTCGGTAGCTGCAACGGCGCATCCTCGCTTATGTCTTTCTCAGGAATAATATTTGATAAAATCAATTCTCCCATTACTGGTCACGTTGGAAGCCTTATATTTTCTGTATCGATTTTAATTGGAGCATTTATTTATATTTTGATTATTCGTTTTCTAGGGATAAGAATAGTCACACTTGCATCTGTATTCATCATTAGCGTCAGCTTTCTAATAGCAGCAGCACTTCTTAGTGCAATTAATAATAATCAGCCGACATTCGCCGCTTATTCTTGGACAGTATCTATTCTTCTCACAATGGCAGTATTTGCCCATCATACTGGCATAGGAAAAGTTATTTTATTCCTAAACAGTGAATTATATCCACAAAAATTGCGATACGTTGGCAGTGGAATCGGAATTTTTCTTTTTGAAATAATGGTTGCCACTTCGGATAAAGCTTTTTTATACATTGTAGATACAATTTCGTTGTCAGGCGCATTAATACTTTTTGCAATCGTTAATATCGTTGGATTTGCTGTCATTTATTTCATACTTCCTGAAACTGTAGGTCTTTCATTGCCAGAAATCGAAGCGCATTATGCTGGTACACGAAATTTACAGAAAAGCCGCATGAAGAATTAATTACATTATATAACCTTAACAAGATTTTCTTTGTGAGCTGGTTTTTCGCTGATACGTCAATAAAACTTAAAAAATAGTTGATTGATTATTGATAATTGTTTACTATAATTTCTGTATCAGGTTGTATTTTCGATTTTCCAATTAAAATTATAATGAATTTAACTTAATTTTATTTAATATTATCGTTATCAGGAATAGTTGAAATAATTATGTATTATTATACCCATTAATTTTAAGCAAATCAGATTACTGAAAGGTTAAAATTGTGGCATTGATTATACATTACAAAATTTGAAAAAATTTTTGCTTCGAAGATAAGTCAGGTAAAAGCAGCACCGAATTGCAACATGCAACAATTTATTCGAATGTACTAACCGACAATTTCTGTTTTTTATGTACAATATAAAACTGAACACTCCCAACTCCCAGTAGTAAAGCAAAACTGTCGCGTCAATAAAAACGAAGATCAGCTTGGACAAATTTGGTGCCGAAAAAAAGCAAAAACGTAACAGTCTCCGACAAAACGTTAAATCACGAGGTTGCACCGTGGCCGCAAGATGCCATTCCCACTCCGCCCCACGGGTCCGAAAATAAATCTTGGGCGAATCACGAATTTCGTCCCGATCGCCCTCACTTTCACCGTTATCCACCGGGTCGTCCCTCTCGCTCACTCCCGGGCCGCGCTAAACGCTTTGACCCGCGCGACGCGCGCAGCTTACCCCCGCGAGTCACGCAACGCGAAAAGAACCGGTATTTACGCCGCGGCGGCGTGATCGAAGATGCTCGCTCGCGCGTGTACGTGCACACACCCACAGAAGACGCCGGAGATCCTAATCGCGGCTGCACGATTTTTGACGCCCGGCCCTCCTTTTTTGCGAGGCTGTTCGGTTATTGGCCGAGGACTGAGTTACGGCGAAGGAGTCGCGGTGATGCAATCGGAGGCAGCCATACACGCCCGTGAGGTGCGTTAATCGAATTTTGCGCTTTAGGCTCGGGTGCCGGTTTTTTATTTCGATGGCGGATCTTTACTGGGGTTAATTGTTATTATTCTCTTTAAAGACAAAGGCACTGTTATCATGCCTGTAATAAGTTTCGTTTTTAAATTCAAAGTAATTTAACTGTACAAAAAAGACTTTTCTTCTTTAAAAGAATGCTAATGAAAAAATTGATAACTTATTATTTTAAGTAAATAAAAATGTTCAGAAACGGCGTGGTATGACTTAATAGGCATTTTACATATTAATCAGGAGAAATTTTTTAAGTAGATTTCACCGTACTCAATAAATCTTACGGTCAGCGATAAAGATTTCCGATAATATTCATGCATTTAGAAAATATTTAATTCGATTATACGCCCACTTAAATTTCAATATTTCCTCTTTCGATAATTTTATCAGAAATCTGCCCATTGTAAGATTGACTCGGTAGCTCAGCGAAGGAAAGCTGCCGGTGTTCCAGGGACTGCAAGGCTGTAAATCGTACTTTACTGCAGGCAGCAACACGATTTGAAAATATAACGTTGATAATTGCAGTTGGACGGGTAGCAATTGTAATCCCGTAATAAGTCACAAATTTCCGTAAATACACAGCAGCAGCCACCGGGGGAACTACGAATTTTTTCCCTCCATACGTGCGAGTTACTCGAGCGATCCGTGGCGAGAGGGAGAGCAGGCCTTTGTCGGCTTGCATTGTTCGTCGGAGCCTCCGTATGCAAATCGCTCGTCGTAACGCTTCGCGGCTGAAGCCATCGCGAGCTTCGACGTTCTTTCTGCAAATTTTTTTCGATCTTTTTCCCGAAGGTCGCAGGGGCATTTCAGACTTGGGAAAATTCCGAAGGATTGCGGAATCTATAAAAAAAAGTTTATGACCCTTTTTTCCCTTCGCCTTTTTTTAATATTGAGTGGACGCGAATGCGAAGCCGGTATAAAGACTTTAGAGAACATTTTGATCGATATAAAAAGAAGGGAAGGCGATTCGCGTCGACCTACTTCGTATCGGATATGTAGAAACATGAAAAACTGGTAGTGTAATATCGATTGCGCTCCGCAGGATACTTAGCCGCGAAAAGTGCAACCTTTAAGACTACAGGTTTTCTTGATTGGCGGAAGTGCGGAATGGATCCTAAACGGACTCTAATGATCTCGACCGAGTCAGCATTTTCTAATCTTACCGACTCTATTGGGATATAAGCACCGTAAACTTATTTTATAGATGTCTTACTCAACGACGGCTGCGAGTATATTATATGAAAATGAGTCGCGTTTCTTACGATTTTATGCGCGCAGGTGAACATGAATATTTTGCGGAATTCAGTGCAGTTTATCGGTAATTAGCGAGGGAGGCGTATGCATTTTCAGGACTAATGAGTAAACAAATATTTAAATAATGTTTATTGATTACTCGGCTAATCTACTTTGATTTATCATTACCAGTCTATTTTCCTTAACTTACTTTACATACTTTTTCTAATACATATTTAAAATTATCTTTTTCTAAGCATTTAGTTCACTGTGTACTTTATAAATAACTCTGATTCGGAAACAAATTAATTTTTTAGATAACAAGAAAAGCATCCTTTTAAAAGCTGTAAAAATTTTCAACGATTTACTTTAAAAGGCGATATCTCAGCTTCACTCTTTGACGTACTAAAATACAAATTTCACTTTTCCAACAAAAATCCCATTGCAACTCCCCTGGCTTTCTTCGCTTTTGAAACTTGAAAAACTCATAAGGACTGTTCTTTGACTCTCCAACTGTACTTAAGGGCCCCGAGCCCTTTTTCTGTAAAAGTCGAGAAAATCTATTTCGCAGCTAGGACTCTTTTCTCGTAAAACACTTTTAATATTCGAGCGCGCCTTGGAGGGCCGCATTTATCACTCGTTCCCAGAAGGGACCGTCGCCGGCGGGTCATTCACGCTTTCGTTCGTTAAGTACATACCCACGTGTCTCCTCCGGCTTTTCGGCTCGCCGAGAGTCGACGATCGTTAATGCTCGGGACAGTCGCTTTACGACGTAGTCGCACTGCGGTTTTCTAATCGGAGCCGCGGTCTCGTTACCGAACGATACCTTTTTATGTCGCGATAAATAAGTGCCGACATAATTCATTTTTTTTGCAGATTCGAGTAGGGAGCAAATTGCGAACTCGACTGATTTTACGCTCATTTGGTAGTATGCAGAATCAAATGGTCTATTATTAAATGTGCATCTTAATTCATTCTGCTATTAGACATGTGTGAAAGAAGGAATTACTATTTTAAAATATTTTTATTTAAAATTTTGAGTGACAAAATTCGATGTCACGAAATTATCTGTATTGAATTGATATTTACTAAAATTTCGAAGGAAATTAATTTTCAGACATTCAGAAATAAATAAGAAAATATTTATTAACTTGTAACTTATACTTTACGAAAAATTATTGTTTTAATATAACAGCAAACGAACGTTGACGGCAAATACTACCTGTTACACATAAATAAATCGACACAGTTTGCAAAATAAACGGTGAAATTAGCGCTTTTGAATAAATGAAAAAATCGGCTCCTAAGCGAAATTTAGCCGGTCTAATAAAGTATGCAAATAATAACCGCAGTAAACGCACGGGTTGGAAAAATGCTCCCCGCGTGGTAAGGTAACGGAGGCTCGCGCGAAAATCACCTCCGAGTTTATTATCTGCGCGTAACGGAGGCTTTGAAGGAGTGCGTCCCGGAGCTGGGAGGACCGTAGGCTCTCGAACAACTGTTACTGACTGAAGAATGAAGAGGATAAAAGTCAAGGGATAAATAGTGCAGATTTTTCCGCGTCGCCTCGACTTTGACCGGTTTTACGCGGATATCAATAAAATTACAGAGATTACAGTGCCTGACTCACGCAGTCCTTAGACAAAGCATCGATAAACATGCTTTTGTTACAATGCAAAGAAAAACTTTGGAAAAACTTTGCTTTCTTTGGGGGAGATTAGAATCATTTGTTTAAAAATGATTTCTTTTTCGAGAACTCGAGAAAATGATCGGGAGAAATGGCTATTTTGCATTAATACGTGCTACTGCATATTCAAATGAGGTGCGTCAAGCGCTTAAGAAAATGATTTTAGAATCACATTTTACGCGTCGAATGGAACCCTTGATTTAGCAATAATTTATCTCCGCGTGAAATGAAATTTAAAAGTTGAAATAAAAAGGATAAAATAAAGAAACAAATAAGTAATAAAGTGCAACGGCGCGCGACAAAGGAAATAAACAATGAAAATTCATCGGATGCATTAATAATGCAATGGGATAACCGTGAGCACGACACAATGTACTTTCGAAAAAGTACTCTCGTTCGAGATAGTCCCGGAGCCGTTGGACTTTCCATCGCCTAACTCTCGCGCGAGAGGGGGGCCCCGGAGCGCGCGCCGCTGCGCCGAAGAAGCGTAGGTACACACCGAGGCGGTGCCTTTCCATCAGATAAGAGATGCACTGAGCGCGCGAGCAATGAGGGCGAACACCTTTTCCACCGCGCGCTGCTCCGTCGCTTGCATTAAACGGATTTCGAGTTTCTCACGCAGGGGACCTTTTTCTCGCCCGCGCGAGCCGCCTCCTTCCTCCTTCTCTATTTTTTTTCTGATCGTCCGTCGAGTGACTGCGTTTTTTCGCTCGCATTGCGCACGCGAGCTGCGTCTGCTTTCCGCGCTTCGAATTCGATCGGGTGCCAAGAGTTTCTAAGAGAGACGCGACCTGGTTCAAATTAATTTGTCGCTTGAATTTTCTACCAATTTTTTTTCATTCTTTTAGATGGTGAAATCGAGTTTGTTACTTCCAACTTTTTTTTCAGATTCCAACATTTTTTAAGGAAAAACGTCGCATAGAAGAATGTGCTGGACATGTAATTAATCTCGACAGCTGATAAGATTTATCATTGAAATATATCATTGGACATTTAGAAAAACTGTAACCTTGCTGATAATCTTAGCAAAACTGCTTGTCTGCGTAGTTTCTAATTTATTTTATAAACAAATCTTTAGAAAATTCATTTAACAACTTTTAAGTAAGAATTTTAAAAATGCGAAAGAAATTTGAGCAAAAAGTACATACACGCTAGAAAATTAATCATTTCATGGTTATACTGACAACAAACAACGTATTATGCAGAGTCTTTTCGCTCGGGCGACATACTTGATTCGGCAGCGTCACCTTGTATCCGGATTGCGTTTCTCGTGCAAGCGCTCTCTAAGTGTGAAATTTTTACTTTTCTCTTGAGAATGGGAACCAGGTACTTTGCTAGATGATTAATTCTTCAACTTAATTGGATAATTTACAAAGTTCCATAAAGTCTTAAAAATTGACTAAATAATATAAAAATGAAGATTTCTATGAAAATATGAAAGCCGTAAAATTCTTTAAAAATGGCAGGTATAAATTAGAAATCGAGCACAGCGTCTAAGCAAGTGTTTACGCTCATTATAGAAGGCGCGGATTGACACGCGGCGGTCGAGCGTCAAACGGACCGTCCGCGCGCCAACGACCCCGGGGAGACTCTCGCAATGGGCGGCGGCCCTCGTTCGAGCGGCTCGCGCGATCATCATTACGCGCGGACGATAGCGGAATTGCCGCGCGGATAATGCGCGGCCAATCCCTCAGAACTGGGAAATCGAATAATTCAATTGGACTTTCCCTGCGACGCGGCCCCGTGCCGCGCGAATAGTACAGCTAGCCGCAAAAGCTCAACCTTTGGAGATTTACGATTGATTAACGGAGAATACCATGATTTTTTCCCTTCTCTGCATAATTCCTGGATTATTTATGTACTGCTGGCTAAAAGGTATATTAAATATTTTTAGAATGATGAGTGAATGAACTCCAAAATTATACTTATTAAAAATGGGAGTATAGTATTTTTTAATTATTCATTTTAATTCTGCTAATGCATACCAATCATTTTGACCCACGATTAAACTAATTAATTTAAAAATCATGTAGTACGGTAAGAGCGATGGAGTTTCCGTTAATTAAAAATTAAACTTAAAATAGAAGGGCGAAAAATATTGTTTAAATAAAAAAAAAACGAGCAGGTGTCTGAAAGATTGAAAAGCAAGTCACTAAGGCAATCGTGGAGCCGAATGCACGTGGAAACTTTCGCGGGGAACTGTACCCGAACGTATAGGAGCGGGACCGTAAGGATCGGCGGGCGGCACTAAGCACCGCTCGGGCAAATTGAGATTAATTCGCAGCGCTCAGGCGTGGACTGAAGGAGCGGAGAAACCGGCGATTTAGCACTTTTCCGCCGCCGCTCGCCGATTAATGACAATGAATGCCCCGCGCCACGGCTTTTCCCACCTTTTTCCAGCGCGCGCCCGAGTGTCCGCGCTACGTGAGCGCGATCCAATCGATCGACCGTGATTCATCCCCTCTCCCCCTTGAGACTCCCGTGCGCCTAATGGACTCGTACGCTGGGATTCCGATTTCTGCGTGGATGCGGAATTTATACGTACCAGGTACCGGGAATCATTATATATTGACCTTCATAAAAAGGAATTATTTTACTATTTTTTAAACGCTTTTTTAATTATTTTAAGTCTATAATCAAATATTTTCACCGAGCAATAGTTCATGTCTAGTCATAAAATAGAGGAAAAAAGAATTTCAAATATACTTTAAAGATGGTCATTTTTTGGTACGAAAGTTTTGAAATGGCACATTGTAGTGTGGAAAGCAGACAATTCGCTCATAAGTTGCGTTCATCATCCGAGCACAGCAATGTATCACCTGCTTTATTAATATATGAGTAAAATCGAATAAAATCAATAATGTACAAGAGAATTATAGTTTAAATAATTTATAAAACGATAAATTCAGTAAAAAAAAAAACAAGTACTTTAAACACTGCATGTAGGTATATAGCAAATTGCTTTGCATTCGAAGAATTTATTTTACGGATACTCCAATAAAGTGACAGAATAATATTCTCTATCCACTCATAACTGGCATAAAAATTTTAAAGACAGATTAGATATAAGGCATTTATTAATTTGATTCGATTTGTTTACAAAATCATACGCTAATTAAGACAGATAAATTTGTTTATCGCATGATCTATCGAAATAGTAATTGCTCACATTAGCAACCTCGTTCTAGAATTTTTTGCAAGCAGATACTTTCGATGAGATAAAAAGTAAGCCAATATATTTATTTGCAAATAATTGTAAAGGTTAATGAAGAAAAGAAACGACTCGTTATCGCAATTTCACTCATGGGATTTATGCAACTTGGAAAATAGCTGCAGCATTAGTAATACTTCAGCGCTTTTCTGTCAATTTATCACTTTAATTAAGCAAAACAATTTAGAATAAGTATTTCTCGCTTGGTATGACTAACGCATTACTCAGCCTTATGTACCATAACATAACTATTCTAAATTTATTTACAGTTACTCGAAAGAATTATGTGTATTTAATTTCATCAAAGCAAATAGAAATTAGCGCCGATGAAGATTCAATTTTCTCACGTATTGTCAGGATAAACAAATAAGAAACTTACAAATGAACACTAATTGACTAAAACATGTATTGAGAAATTTAGCAATAATCATTTTTCAAATAAGTAATTATACGATTAGCCAATTTAGTAGAAATTTTCACGAATAAAAAAATTTAAAAAAAATTGTAAATTCTAAAACCACAAACGAATTATGCACATAATTAAACATTCATTTAACCCCAACAATTAAAATACCAACCTTCCAAAAACCGCAAACTCCAATTCTAAATATCTCGGCCAATTGAAATTACAACGCGCTGCACAGCGACATCAATGCGTCGACCAAGTTGAAGAATCGCCCGATGAAATAGCGCGCGCCGCAATCGAATGACTGACTAACTGCGCTAACTGCAGCAAAGAGAAGCCGGTACCAACAGGAAGCCCGCGGCCCGGGAGACGCAATCGGCCTCTAATCGAGGCATCGTTTCGCAAGTTTTCGCGAGAATAGGGGCTGGATTCAGGGGAATGGAGAACACGAGAACAGGAGACGAATCTAAATCGTGACGCGGTTTAGCCGCGGGGGCGGGGATAATGAGGGAGCGGAGAAGACGTCCCTCTCGCCGGATTCCAGGACCCGGGCAGTGCGCCGCGCCTAACGAGTCGTAATCGCGGCGTTCGATTGTAAAAATCGTGCCGCGACGTAATTTTATGTTGCGTGTCTATTAAGAAACCTTGTCTGCTTACACTGCCTGTGTTATATTCTTCGGATGCGGATTCTAATTTTTTTTTTTATTTCAGATTTCACCTTGAAAATTTTTAATTTATGGTGAGAACATTTTTTATTCAAGCAAACGTTAAAGCAGCATACTTTTACTTTACGACGTTAGTAATATGATTTTTTTGTAATAAAATGAATTTTTTCTTAAATGTTGCAAAGAGGAAATGATATGCTGGCCACTGCGGCCATTACTTCAAACGACTAGTGATTAAAAAAATGTTAAAATGGTTCATTTACTGGAACGACGCTCATGGTGCAATTAAAAAAACCAGGTGTTTTGTATTTATGCAACAAAGATTAATCTGGGATCGTCTAATATTACCGCTCCGCTATGGACGGATGAAAATAGCATTAATTTAACAGCGAAGCACTAATTTAGATAAAAGAAACGCAGATTAAGCATGAAATAGCGGCGAGCCGAGGTAATAGAGCAGTCAGAATCCAGGAAATAGGTAAAGTTACACGCTCGATTTTTCGCTCCGCGCATGCGAGAGGGCAGGAGGTACACAGCCGAGTGTTTAGGAATATTATGTACTTTTACTTTCCATTTATGCAAGTTAAGCACTGCGTATCGCGATAAATAAAGATATTTTCGTAGACGGGGGGAGAAGCTCGGCCGCTGCAGAGAAAGTAGATTGATATGTGAACGATAGTTGTAAAAGTATCTCGTTTTATCACGAAATCTCCAGAGTAATGTTCTATTATTAAGTAACAATGCAACATTATAATCCTCCAAGACTAAAATTATTTATAAATTATAATCTTTTCTTTTTATGATTTTACTATGCAGTAGTTTGACAAAGTATGCAGATTAGAAAATAAATTGCATGTTATTTCGTTAAAAACACTTTATTATTCCTTTTTCGAACAACCAGAATATTTATCCTTCATAATAAAAAGATAAGTAAAAAAAAAAAGATAAATTAAAGGAAGCTTACGTTTAAAAGTCAAACTTTCGCCTCGAAAATCGTCAAGTATCGGTATCATTATCAATTATCCAAGGCGCTTTCAAAGCAGTCCGAGACAGATCGCGCTGCACATTTCGCTCTTCCCGGACTCGGGCGAGACCCCCTCGCGCTTTATCAATCACAATGATCGGCGCTCGATCGATTTAACGGCTTATCGGCAGCGCGATCGATCCGAGTCGCGAGCGCGCGTGCGGCTCCTTTTGTGCGCCGTTTTCCCCGCGCGCGCCGAACGCCGTTGTAAATTAATTGGCCTCTTCCCTTTCTCTCCACCCGTGCAATTTCGCCGCTCGCTCGGTTTCTTGCCTTTTCTTTTTGCGACGAGCCGATTTTCGGCTGCCATCGATACATTTTTCCATTTGTCCTTATCATTCTTCAGCAGCTATTTTATTTACATGAGTGCCATTTTTTCTTGAAGTAACGTACTTTATAAGACTTTCATATTTAATTAATACAAACATGGAGTTTTTAATAAAGGTAAGGTAAAATGTTTCTCAATTTGCATTAGTAAGAAATAAGGAAGCGCAACGTTGAAAATAAAAATAAATAAAAGCAGCACGTTCCCCTTTATCGAAGAGATACGGTGTAATTTCTACATTAACCTTATCTTCAGAGGGTCTTTTTATACCCGCCACATTTTATCTCCCCGGCTGAGCGGGGACGCCGAAACGTTAAAAGCGAAACAAGATAATCAAACAAGGAGAAAATAAAAAAAGGCGCGCTCGCGTGTGGAAGATGAAATTGTACGCAGTCATTCGTAAAAATACACGGGTTAACAGTACCGGTTGCGCGTATGCGCATTCGCGAATAACCGTAAGCCGGGGTGGTAATAACGCCGTATTATTATAAATCCATTATCGTCATCGAGCGAGTCTCGATCGAAGAGAGGCCGAGCCCGCCGGTACCCTGCGGATTTTCTCCGCTTCTCTCGTGGCGCGCGCGCTGATTAAAGTGGAACGTCGTACGTCGCTCGCCCCGGGAATGCCGCCAGCGCTTCGGGCCACAAAGCAAACGTGCACCTTACGCTTTATTCGGCCTTTTGCGCCGAGAGCGCAACTGCTCCCTTCCGCCTGCTTCAGCCTTCGCTTTTGCTTCAATCTCATTCTTCAGCGCCGACAGAGAATCGTGTTTGGCTCTAATAGTGACTAATTTCTAAGTGGTGAATAGAAGAAGTCGAATAAATTCTTTTTCTATTCAACTGCAAATCAAACAATATTAGGTTTCAATTCAACATACCTATATTCTGTGAGCAATCAATAAATTCACTTGTAAAAGGTGCAATCAAATGTTCTAAAAGTTGTACCCAACGTCGTCGTCACTTCCAAAGTCAAACCGACAAATCGCACTTAATAACACGCCTATCACTCTGAAAGTCTCACAATCCTCTTCGCACCTCGCTTTCTACGCTGGAGCTTTTGTTCTATCCTCCCGTCCGCTCCGGCAGCTCCGGTCGATTGTACCTCCGGCGCCTCGTCCACGCACGTCGGGGTAGAGAGAGTTTCGAGCGCCCGGCGCTTGCAAAAAAAGTCGATCGCGTGAAAGCGCGAACAATTAAGCGTATTGTCGCGGCGGCGACGACCCACTTCCGATTACATCTAAGGTGCGGGCGCGAGGTGTGCGGTCGAGAGTCGCGCCGCGGCGACAGTGCGCTGCTAGCCGGGGCTCTTTAGTGTGGGACTCGCGCGGGGCCCACGGGAGGAGCGTGTGTTGCCTCTAACGGTACATCCCTGTACGCGCGCGCGCCTCCGAGCCGTTCCCGAACAGCTGATCGGGATGAGCGAGAGCCTTTGATTCCACCCGAGACGCCGACACGCCGGCTGCGGGGAGCAAGCGACAGAGATGCGCTTTCTTCATATGTGACAGAGCTTTTTCCAGCGACTGCTCCGTTCTGAGTTATAGACTGTGCGATTCACGATCGCTTCGTCTTACAGTGATGAGGTGCCGCTTATTATAATCATTTTTAAGTATTTCGATATTTCAGTTACAACAATGCAACCAATCAAGTCTTTATAATCTTTTAATCCGTTGATATCGAGCTTGATATATTAATTCAATTACTTATCTTGTAACTATATTTAATAATTTGATAAATTAAAAAAACAAAAAAATACTTCATTTTTTTAAATTACCCAATTGCTTTCATTAAATTAAAATACATTCGTTAGAACTCATAAATAATGAAAATGTATTGCATCAGACACTGATAACCGCTCGCTCCTCGTATATCGGATACCGATCCCAGAATCTCCACTCAATCCTTCACTTTTCCTACTAAACCAGTCTGCCGCTACAAAAATAGAATTCCAAAAGAAAAGAAGATACATACGAAGGACGCGACACTCCGTAATCCAAAAAATCGAAGAGCAGCCGTCAGCGGGGACTGACCGGTAGCCGCAGCCGGAGACGTAGGTTAGCGTGCGCGCGCCATTTATGGAGGTGGCTTTTCAAAACAGCCGGCCGCTGCCGGCGCGCGCCTCTTATCGATCGAGATCGATTCGATCGATACCTCAGCATTTTTCGTCCGGCACTCGTTAAAGTTATCGTCCTGCGGCGCGGCGCCGATGCATCGACGGAAAAATTCAAATCGACGTGAGCACAGATGCGCCGGGAATTAGCCTGTACTGTTATCTCATAAAGGTGCGATCGTATTCATAAATTTTGATATCGACGCGGGAAGAATTAATATGCATTTTAATTGGTCGCTTTCAAAACGAAGTTTTGTTGCGTTAATTGCCCGGAGTCAGGAGGACTTTATTAGAAAACTCGTTTTTTTACGATCGTTACATAATATTTCAGATTCCATAGACTTTTGTAACTCTTCCAGTTTTTGGGTCTCAATAAAATAGAAAATATTTTGTAGGTGTGGTGCGTTTATTGGGTAAGGGTATATAATTAATCGTTAAGATTCATCAAAAGGAATTGTTTTCCGTTAGAATTCGATTACGTCATTAAGAATTAGTTAATGCATTATGGCACTGAGCGAGAATCGCGTATCAAGTATCTCGCCCCGCATAATTCAGCATTTCCATACTTTCCACATACAGCGTGAAAATCACACCACTACCGTCTTAGCTAATCCATCAGAAAATCTCCGGGCCATTTTGAAGGAAAAAGAGTGTTCGACTTTAAAGAAATGGACAAGCAGTGTACAAATCGGCTAATTTTTATCAGTGTCACCAAGGTGCCACCGGCCTTGCGCAACGGTCGCACAACGCGGGACGGCCAGCGAGCGAGCGGTCGAGAAGCCGAAAACAGAGTCCCGCGGGTGATCGGATGGCTAGCCAGGCGCGTGACATAAAGCGACGCGTAAGAGGTCGCCGATCGCGTAACCGAGCGACGAGCCGGTTTATCACGCGGTGGCCCCGGCGCGTGGGTGCGTTGATTAACGAGCGCCACCACCACCGGCGACCGTTACGCCGCGGGAATATTCGTTTCACGACGGACGGGGCTGGACCGGGACAATGGGAGTCCGAGCGTGCGCTTTTCTTCTTTCGAAATGAAATACGCGCGGCCTTTTTCCCCGGGAGATGCGCCGGAGGAGGAGGCTGAATCGCCTCTTTGTGAGGGAGTGACGGGAAGAAAGCTCCGCGGGCCCTTTTCGCGGCCGGTTGTACGGTAAACTTTTGACGCTGTCGATTTTTTTTCTTCCTCTTGTTGATTCAGCGAGCGAGCTTGCCCGGCTCTATTAACCGAGCGTACGGGAAGTGTCTTTGGACTGGAGATTTTCATTCCAGAGTATCAATGGCATGGAAATGGGAAGGGATTTCTGTGTTCGCCCTTCTTTCATGTGTATATTAAGACCATCTGCTCTTCTGATCATTTTAACCCTTCAAGTGCATCATCCACTTTCTTTAAATTTTTTCGTCAGTAACAGAATTTATTTTTTTAATCATTCTTACTAATAAACACATCTTGATTTCATACATCCTTTAAGGTAAATATTTAATTTTTTTATTGGTCAATTTAATATGTAAACGAGACAATTAAGTTTATTTTAATGGTACCATTAAAAAATTGGACAAGGGCGCCTTTATTGTTAACGACTTCATAAATTCATTGTTAGTTTGCACAGTACAGCTTTTTACGATCTTCCAGAAAGCATCGACAAACATGATGGAAAAAAAGTATGCTCGTATGTGCATATGATTATCGTGAATTTTTCCAAGACGATGTAAGAAAGATCATAAGCTTTAACGGCAAAATAATGCACGCGCCAGGGTCAATCTTTTTTGTGCGTCTGAATGCAATTGTGCAGTTGCGTAAAAACTTGAGTGAACTTTTTGAGAATAAAATTATTGGTTACTATAGCGCTTGAACATTTCAAGAAATTAATTTTAAATTATTTACAATTTAAAATTAATAATTTTTCTCTTATAAATTAAAAATGTTCATTTCTTTACCGTCAGGTGATGAAGCGGGTGTCTGGTTCATTGTTATTTTTAGATATGAAAATTAGTTTTAATGAAGTGCTCATTCATGAAATTTCATAAAAATTGATAAATAAGTTTAAATATATCCTAATTTACGGCTACAAATTGAATTTTCGTAACATTACGCCCATATTTTCATTTTAAAGTTATGCGAGAATAATTTCACTTATGATTTATATTTTGTCGTCGTAAAACCGTTACGACAAATAATGTTTTCATTGGTATAAATCTAAAATTAAATTCATTTTATAATTTGTAACGATTTAATTAAATCCGCTTATATAAAATCTTACGAATAACATAAAAGTATTATTTAATGTTCATAACCAAGTACGCATTAAAAAATGATCAAATAGAAACAACCGTCGTAGCTAAACCTTGAAGAAACTGATTAATCAGAATCGGTTGTCAACGCGATTTCGCCCGCGACTAAAGATCCCACTATCGTCCCGCGAGCAATCGCCGTTCATCATCTAACTTTTATCCGGGCAAAATCGCGCGGCAATCGTGGCCCAACTGAGCAATCACGATACCTTATACCCAATTAACCCCGCATCAGAGCTAAACCGAGAAAATTCGGGCCTGGCAAAAAATCCGACGAATTTCTCCTCGTACGTAACGGCAGTCCGAGAGGAGGCTCGCGCGTATCAATAACTTTCTGGGCGCGCTTCTTTCCCCCCTCCCGCCGTCTCGTTCGCGAATCAATTTGCCGTAATCTGCGGGCGCGCTGCGGTTTTCCGCGCGGCATGTAACCCCGTTTCGGGACCTCCTTTGCCGGCGCTGACCTCCCAGTCGATTGCCGACCGATTAGCACCCGATGATGTCGAACGAGAGACGAAACGACGCCGCGAGCGCCAGCCCTTCTTTCCAGTCGACCGCGCGTTTTCTTCTTTTAAGCTGGGCAACTGCTATAGCTGTCCTTTTTTCTTTGCCAATGCGGCTGGCGATGAGAAAGCAGCTGTTGTTCGATGTGTACTGATAATATATGCGATATTTGTATTTTGATCTTATCGGACGTTAACAGAACTAAAAAAAAACGCGGGTTGTATGTAACGTTCTTATATTACGTTAATTATTGTATTGTCATTTTAATTAACGCAAGAAAAATTCATGGTAAAATGTTAATGCAGGTTTATTTTGTCAGATATTTTTATCTTCTTCATATTAGAAGATAGAAGTGGAATAAAAAGTACTGTTTTTTTTAAAGATAAATAACAGACTTAATTTATGTTTACACACCCTTAAATAAAATAAAATTTGAATCATATAATATTTATTCCAATTGAAATAATAGCACGTTTAACCAAAAACTAATATATGATCAGTTAATCGTCTTGAGCTTCCTGCAAAATTCGTAGGAAGCGGCGTCGATAATCGATCATTCCTAAATGTAGCAGCAACAAGAACAATGAGCAACATAGTAAAAATAAAATATGCAGAAACTCACCTCTCGCGCCTGATCCTCGATGCTCCTGAGCACGGCGAGGTTACGTATGGTGGCGCGGCGTGACTCGAACGACGATTCTAGCCTCGTCGCCGCGTTGCCGACCTCCTCCAGCAGCCGTCGCGCTCGCTCCAGCGACAGCCTGCCGACAATGGAACAGAGCCATTTTCATATTCCATATCGCGCCGAACTGCGACAATCGCCATTCTCAGCATACACCCGGACGCGTTTCTCCCTTTCTACGATTGAACCGATTCGCCGATTGCGCGCAAACGTTTCTCTCTCAAGTCGAGTGCGATTTCTCGCCGGAGCTTGTAGCTTTTCCTGCGCTCTTGAATTAATTCTCTTTTTTCTCGCTTTTAGAAACTGCGGACTTTGTTTTTGTGCAGCGAATGCAGTGAAAAGGAAGAATTTTACAGAGGACAACAAACGCCGCATTCAAATCGCTATAAGAAATCGACTACAAGCTTTCAATTCCAATTAAAAATTTCAACAGCGGTATTTCCAGCGGAGTAAATTTAAACGGAGTAATAAATAATTAAAAATGTAAAAAAAAATAACTGTAATTATTATCAATCGTCAATCGTAGCAGGAACTCACCTGACGTGATCGACGTGTGCGAGGGACGCGGCGCGCTCCTCGAGCGCGGCCATGGCCAGCTCGGCATCCCTGGCGGTCCGCCTGAGGGTCGGGTCGGTGAGGAGCCGGTTGAGGGGCGTGAGGCTGCCCGAGAGGCTCGTGCACTCCTTCAGCTCGGACATCTCGAGGGCGAGCCTGCGACCGGCCGCCTGCCACTCCGTCATCACGCTGTCGTACTCCTGCCATCGGCAAAGAGACCAGCGTTAAAACCAGTGTCAAGATCAAGGCTAGGAGCGAGCGAGCGAGCCGGGCATTGCGTAAGAGCCGACGGCCGAGTGCCGCTGGCTTGTGTAACCGACCGGTATGACGCCCGTACAGCCGAGCCTTTTCCGATTTTTTGCTTTATTTTTTATCCAGGACTTTTCGCTGGAATTTACATCGATCACCGATGATGCTCGACTTTTTCAACATTGACCTTTTGTATGTAAATTTATAGGAACATTAAAAAGGGTATGATTTATTTTTAGAAGTCTATTTCTCTATAAGTATATCAAACTTGTTTTCTTATTTAATTAAAGAAACGGGTTAATTTTCACACAATTGTTAACACTATTGAAATGGTAATTGCAAATTTAAAAAGATTAATAGATTTTTTCTCAACGAATAAATACATGCCAAAATAAAAATTAATTACAAAACGCAATTATTTTGAAAATGAAATAATCATTGCGCAAAGTGATCGTCAGGTGTGCATGCATTAGGTGTAATCGAATTAAGATGAAATAACGAAAGATTATTTTTCGCAACGCCGAGCCTCGGAGCTCCAATTAGCGCGCGGCGATCGAATTAGAAAGTAAAACGGCGTCTCGACGAAAAAAAAGACGACGAGCAGGATAATGGCCGGCTGTACATGCGTTCGCGCGTTAAAGGCGATAGGAAACGCACTGCCGAAGTCATAAATCAAAATAAGCGCATTAGGCGCGTGTATACTTGGCGAGTACTTCAAATGCAAACGTGGGTAGATGATTTTTATCTCGAATGGTAATTCGGCTTTAGTTCAAGTACTTGTGTTTGCGAGTAGTTAGCACAGAGATTTGAGATTTGATTATTTTTACGAAACTAGATTTTATAGATAACTGGAAACAAATTATTTACGGAATTTCCAAGAACCATTTTATTATGACCTTTTTAACAGCCGTTTGATTAATCTAAACTAGAAATGTCTAATTTATGAAAGTAAATATAAAGACATTCTAAACGTACCGAATTAATCTCATTTAGATCTTGATCAACAGAAATCGAATTAAATATACTTGGTCTGGCATTTGATATGGTAAGAAGGTATTTTATATACTCAACTGAAATACATTTCTAAGCTACTTGTCATCGATAATCGCGTACAAAAATGTCCACCCCTATCTGAATTTTTCAAAACTATGCGACAACAAGTATTGACAATTGGGATAATCAAAGTACGATAGCGAGTGCACTCGAGGAAATTAGGTCCGGATGAAACGGGAGCTGACGGCAGAGCGTCGGCACGAATTCGGCATTGTCAGCGGCGTGCTACAGCTGACGAGTCCGCTTGTCGGCGCGGGCGAAAGCGCGAGCCACCCGCGGGACACGCGCGCCTGTGCATCTACTCCTATTGTTTCATGACCCGGCGCATTTTCCCCTGATTGGACATTCATGGATTTCTCGGATTCGGATTTCGAGATGGAAATCAAATTCGAACATGGATTTCGTGGCTTATTTTCCGACGAGTACACTAGCTGAGTTCCCCCATTGTTCCGCTCTCGAATTATTTCGAATTTCAACGTTTCATTTTCAAATGGAAATTGAATAGATTTTAAATGAATTAAATGGCGGATCAGTGAGGCGGAAAATTGTTCTTTAAATGTAGAACAAATTTAGATTTTAGAAAATTAAGTGCTACCGATAAATTTGTTCATTATAGCAATTTATCTTTTAGGTCAAAGCAGTAAGAAGCTTGTGATCTGGCAAATAAATAATTTTAGCAACATCAGGTAAAAAAAATCGTTCGTTAAA
>JAXIUT010000001.1:6510380-6520616 GCA_035586675.1 Eurytoma californica
AGCCATTTTTAAAGCGATATTTGAATATTCTGTTTAAAGTTTATGAGAAAATCAAATAACGAGCCACCCCATTAAAGCTCGTAAATCGCAGTAAAGCGATAGCGCGGTGAAAAAAGGCGCATCCTCATCCCGCGCGTTTAAAAAGCGAAATTTACGCCCGCATCCCGTATAGCCTCCTCTGTGCTTCTCGCGCTCCCTCGTCCGCAATCCGAGCGGAAAAAGTTCACCGCTCAAAAGGGAGAGTGCTGCTCTGCCCCTCGGAAAAATCCCGCGGCTCCAATTATTCGGCCCGTAGCCGCGGCCCTTTACCAGGCCTAAGAGGCTCTTGGTGCACTCCCGCGCCTGCCGAGCGAGGGAGGAGGAAAGGGAATATTTTCTCGGGAATATTGATGCGTGGCAGTAACTCAGGCGAGAAACGCGGTCAGGTGCGCAACTGGATCATCGGCGGCTCCTCTGATTTTATCGCGCGACGCGCGGCGTGTACGCGCGATATGATGTACGACGCGCGGAAGACGCAGGGCTAACCTGTCGCATTCCCCCGCGCCGACGCCGAGGCGATATTAATAACCGGGGGAGTAGCGAGCGCGTGAGATTTTCGACGATTTTAATTTATGAACGGCGCGAGCGCGCGGCCGTTTATTTGTTTCGCGGACGACGACGCGCGCGAAAGTCGCAGCTGTTGGGGCCCGCTTGATTTAGGGACCAAGAGCCCGTGGGGATGCCACGCGCCAACCTCGCGCGATTTATAATTGAAGAGACGATTTTCGAGCTTCGAGCGCGAGCTGCGTTGTGCAACCGCCACGGGAACTGCGGAGAGGATGATGAATTGCGGATTGAACAATTTTTACGAAGATTCCAAGGCATTTTTATATTATTTTTATCCTCGAGCCTCAACTGCCGTTTCTGATTCTGTAGTTTCTTTAAAACCCTTTTACATCTAATTATAACATAAGATAATTAAATGCTTAATCTATTTCGCGTAAATGTACATATATTTTTAGGGATTTATTTTATTTTTATGCACGTATTGCAGATCACATGTTTTATAATTAATGATTAGTTTTATTATTTAAGAAACGTTGTATCTGAAGGAGGTCGGAAGCAAACACTGAGAAAGATGAAATTCGCTCGAAGCTCAATAGCTTGAAGATCAATATCTTCTGGAATCTTCTGCATCAGGACTATTTATTATTCTGCCAACTAAATATTTTGAGGATAAATTATCCACGCGGATGCGTGTCAAACTTGTCGTTATTTTATCGATGATCTACGGTGTTAGACATTTTTATATTAATATTGTTACAAATGTGGAGGAAAAAATTTCTAAATTATACATTTGGATTTTAAAAAATCAGATAATGTTACTAAGGAAATTAGGGTGTACGTGCGTTTGTTATCGTTGGAAGTAAAAATGAAGCCCATAAACAAATTATTGAAAAATAAGGTAAATGATCGGTTAAGAAGGTAAAAATTATTGATTTACATTCACCGGAGTGTCGAAAAATTGGCATAAGCCTAGGTATCAGTGCATTCGCTATAAGTTAAATTTCTCCTAGGTCGTATTACTGGAATCAGAAGCGATTGCCTGTATACAGGTTTTTCGAGATCATTAATCCGCCCGCAAGTACGTCGAGTGGAAAGCCCCAATCGCGCATGAAATAACTTTGCTTTCGTATTAAAGTGCGCCCCAGTGAATTTTACATGACCCAAGGAGCAAAGATGAAGAACGATATTATGCGTGGATAAACTGGGCTTCTTTTATTTTGACTTCGCGATTCAATAAGGAAATCAATTTTAATAAACTATTTGCAAAATGTTTACTAGCTCGATATTTGTTTCTTTTGTTACTAAATTTTTAGAAAACTATTAATGACTATTCTTATTTAACTCAATATTTGTAGTCATTAAAGTTTTGCTTTCTCCTAGAGGAAGCTTTGTAATAGTGATAAAAAAAAATTTTGAGATAAGTTCGTAGAAGTTTGGTTTCAATAATTTGGGATTGAAATACACTAGAAAATGCTCTTGTGTGTGTGCACGCGCGCGTATGTGTATAGTAACACAACAATTTCTCCCTTAATATTTGGTCGAATCTTACGTTATTAGGCTCAAAATTTTTATTTTTTGATGTTAATTTGTTAAGCATTATAATAAATTCTACTCTTGTAGATTTTTCAATTATCTACATTTTAAAACAGAATAATGTTATTGTCACATTTAGTTTTATTTATTTAATTTTTTTATTTTTAATAGTAAATGGGAGTTACACCTTTATAATTGAAAATAACGTAAAAAAATGTTAAAAGAAATAAAATGATCAATTTTGAGTTAATTTTACTTTTGCCCCGCAGATTTTTACTTTCACCCGGCAAATGCGTTTGCGGGTAATACATACTACTTTCGCCCTGATTTTCAGGGGCGAAAAGAGGCCATTTCGTTCGACTGCGGAATAAAAGACTAAACACGGAGAAGGAAAACTAAGTTCTCGCGCTGCACCCTCGAGGCGCATGGTGCCGGTATCTTTCACACTTGTTTCGAAATCCCGTAGCTCATATCCTCCCCCGGCGGGCTACCGCAATTTCGCGAGCGCCGCACAAATAACAGTCGTGAATTTGCATGAGCGGGAAAATGATAATTAAGCCGAGCGCGCGCGGATTTGAGAGAAAGCCGCGGCGAGCGCGCGGCTCGCTTCCTGCGTCCGCTCACCTCGGGCCAATCAGCGCCCGGCGAGCGGCACTCGTCCGATGACGAGATTTATCGGTCCGCCGGACTTTCGCCTACGCACGGATGCGATTTTATTGCCCCAAGAGGCCGCGACTATCTGTCAAAGGGAGACCCAGATGCCTGATTGCCCGGCCGCGGCCGCGCGACGTTCTTCGAACGACTGTTTCGTGTCGCGGCAATCAGAGTCGCGGATGGTACGCAAATCGATCGCTGGGATACTCGACTGATTTAAAGGATTGATTAGATATGTGTTTTTAATGAATACCGAAAGAAAATTATTTCTTTCATAAAGATTTCAAATAAAAGTCCTTTCTTATCTTAGAAAATTTTGCAACAAATAAAGAAATAGTTTGATTTATTTTATTAGTTTATTCATAAAGTAAATTAATAAGTTAATAAACACTTGACATCGAATCAATTGAATAAAAAAGGTGTTTTCACTTTAATTCTCAATTAATAATTGTGCCAGACGTAATGAAAATCGACTTCGAGCTGCGATAAACCGGCGATATTTTCGGTCTTCTGGACAGGCGCGGCGAATTTTTGCGAATTAAAATTCATTAAGATCGGCCATCGCGCTCGAGGAGGCGGCATAAATTGCGCGACGAGTTAAGCGAGGAGGTCGTTTAAGTCGTCGAATGTCATATTTTAAAGCAGGCGATTTCTCGTTATGCGCGATGCGCTCGGTTAGAGAGGGACGAGGGGTGGCTCGTAAAACGGGTATGGGCGGCCGGCACGCGCGTACGCGAGACCGTCCAACTATTCGCGCTCGGACGTCGCAACCGATTACCCGTGACGCCTAGTCTTTTCTCTTTTTGCTTTTTTCACTCTCTCTCCCACTCAATCTCCACTTGACTGCGCGATATATTTCCTACTGGGTGCAAAAATACTGTGATGTTCGTTTTTAGACCTGATTTCGTAATCTTGTGTAATAAAGGTAACAAGCTATGAGATTTTCTTTCAATTTGCACAATTTAAAAAAATTGTATTTTTTTAACTATGCCAAACATTTCTTCCTGTATTTCATAAATCAACAGATTCAATTTTTTTTTGACACGTAAAACTGCACGAGGTCGTAATTAAAAATGTTTGAATTCAATGTTGGGTGAAGTTCGTAAAACGATGCAGGCGATGCGGGCTTTGAACTATCGTGGCGCTAAAGACAGCCATGCGTGAATTCATATTTTATGTACAGCCGGGGGACGATCCTACCGCGAGCGATGACTCTATTAAAGAGTTACCTTTATACAGACTTTGTTGGCTCGATGCATAATTTAACTTGCAGTACGTGTGTAAATACAGTTATGCAATGCGGGTGCTGATTCCTCCTTATACTCTCGAAAGGCATTACTTACTCTTTTTTTAGAAAGTCAACTCGTGTCTACTGTTTTCGAAAACATACAATTTAAAATTATATTTAAAATAAAATGATGTGATAAAATGAATTTCGGACGTATTTATATTAGTGTAAATTCTGCGCCCATCAATCATACGCAAGAAAATCCAAGATGAAAAGAAAACAAGTCGCGAAATCGAAAGCTGAAAGGGAAGGCGCTTATAGAGTCCAACCTGGCGGATTCCTCCACACATGGGAAAAAGTCCCGGCTTGACTCGGCCGCAGCCGCGCGGAGGTGGCGGGGGAGCATAAATATCCGTTACGAATGGGGGGCGAGAAAAGAAAGTCGCGCCTGGGAAAATCCACGGGCAAGTAGCGCGGGGCCCGAGCGAAGCGAGTCGTGAGGGCCCATGGGTGACCATAAACCCGCGCGATGAACGATACGGGTCGATACGGCACGGCCACGGTCAAATCCACGGGGCATAAGCCGAACAAGTCGATATCCACCGGATACCCGATGCACGTGCGCACCAGAAGTGGATAGCTCATTTATTTCATCTCTAGGCGTGTCATTACTTCCTATTTCTTAATTAGGTATTACAATCATTTAAATCCTACAGGAAAATATTACGTGGAAGTGATCGATCAAACATAAAATAGCATAAAACTAAAATATTTAACGAACAGCGTGAGAATTTTTTAAACAAAATTTACCTTTTTCAACTTGTAGCCCTGATTTAAAAGCTTAATAAGCCGAGATTTACGGCGATTCACTTATGCAAATTTAATATACGCAATCAGAAAAAAAAATGTATTCCGCGTTAGCACTCAATTTACATAACAGTTATTCCCTGCATGAGCTACATCAATATTAATCAATTTGAAAGATTTTGAACGCGCGCTTAATAGGAATAAAATTATTTTTATATATCAATTAAAAGGATTTCGCGTACAATTTACGAAGCCATTAACGCCCGCGGAAAGCATAAAGTTGCGGCGACATGAATGGAAACAAGCTTAATTCACCCTCACTACCACCAGCGCCGCGTTCCATCATACATTCGTACATGCAGATTCGCTACACATGTGCTTGCTCGTGAGGTGCTTTATTTAGCAAATGAATTTATGCCTTCAATTAAAATTGTTGAAAAACAATTAAAAACGGTATTAGCACCCTCGGAGTTATGCCGGACCGTAAATAAATCGCATTCCCCGCTGTTTCGTTTAGCAGGCGCGAGCGCGTGAGCTTGTCTTTCCTTCGGTTGCGCGAGTTTTAAAATGCAATAACTTCGCAAGTCCCTTTCAGTGCCTTTAAGCGGTCTACTTGAATTATTTCTTTAATTGATAATCGCACGCTGTAATTTAAATTATTGAAGTATTTACCGCGCAAAAAGGTACGATTACTTTTCGTTAATAAAGCGTGTTTTCACTATTTATTGCTGATGCAGGGGTATGCCGATTATTTATCATTTTCCATCCTACATACACGCGTAAACGTGAGAAATGCATTGTTAAAGTCTAAGGACACTTAATTTATATCTCAATTAAATTTATTTATAAGTAATTTGTAGTGACACTGCTGTTTACATATTCGCTCCGCTTGCAACGCAAAGATATATTGTACTTTTCCTCACGCTCGTGCGATTTATACATCTGTTCGTTTACTTTTTTACAATTACTCTGACTCTCATTACAATCACACGTGTTACGAGATTAAAGAATTTAATATCATACTTGTTTATTCATAAAAAAAGCGAGAAGGAAATTTGAGAGGCTTTTATGCAGACAACGTGGTATTTATTCAACAACAATTAATCCAATGCAACTGTTTAAAAGGATTCACTGAAGAAAAAGGATAAGGCATGAGTTCTAAGAAATGCCACATACAAATAGCACACCTCAGATATTTCTAACTAAGGAACAAGCTTATGCTGCGGAGAAGCTTTTTTACACTTTCATAAAGCATCCTACGTTTTTGTCACCGTACGTACAAGTAAACAGACTTGGAAACGCGTTGAAAATACATTAGCACGTCAACGGACTGTTTACGGAAAAAGTTATTATACGGTTCTCTGCATACATTTGAATAGCAAAATTCAGTTGAAATGGTAAGTAAATTTTATTCAAAGAATACAATGAAAAACGATGCTTAGCGCAAATAGGTTTGTAAAAAATTAATTATTTGGGAATTATCCAAATTTTCTTTAAAAAAGGCTCACCTTGGTAAACGTGTGAGGTAGAGGAGGAGCGACGCCATTTCCCGAGATGAAACAACATCGCGTCGTGTCGAACAACCATCAAATTCTATAACTGGCCTTCCTGCAACGTCCGTGTGACCTGGAATAAGAAATGTAAAAACGTGAACTTTGGAGGCTTTTGTTACAAAACTTTTGAATGTAGACATTAATATTAATTTAATGTTATAAACATAACATAAGGATAACATTTATACATTGAACCTCTTTAATAAAGCTATTATTTTGTGTTTCTGTATACTTATAAGTACATCACCATATGTTATCATTATCATGGTCATTTAACGTAATTATCATTATCATCGTGCATCTTCACGTTATCACAACAGACATCGACATCATTTATTATGATTACGGGTTTTATGTAAATTTATTTATTTAGGGCGTTATTCAGCAGATTGCAGTGCATCCTATCTTTCTCTATACTTATTATTTTTACTTTCAACAGATTTGAGTTTTCTAAGAGTGTGCAATTTACTGGTATAATAAGGAGTAGAAAAGTACAGCGCACGTTTGTTTAAGTTGTATCTAAGATAAATATTTCAAAACAAACTAATACTAGTAAATTTAACAAAAGTAAGTGAAATCGTCAATGAATAATATAAATCAGCCATGCACCCCTTTAAAAAGTCGATCCAAACCCTGACAAATCAGAAGCACCGCTTTTGCGGGTGAAATTTGCGTGAATCCGACTTTGCGCCCCAGCGACGTAAAAAAAAGTAAGGTTCGACGGTCAGCTATCCATGCTTCGCGCGGATAATCGAAAACGTCGGGATTCGCAATTATCGCGCTAAGTTAGGAATGCCAGTCGCGTTATCCTCAGTAATCAATCGGATAATATACGGTGCTAGGGAATGAATTATCATTAGGCGAGGGTCACCATGTCGATCGATTCTGCGAAATTTATGCGAACTTTGGCTCTGTCACTTTGGAGAAGTGATCTCTTTTTCTTTTTATAAACACGTGCCTGTGCTGCAGCTGTGCAGCACAGATGAAAGGTGGTGCTTAAGGACCTAATCATCGACTGTCGATATAAAGCTTGAAAGGATGATTATTGTTGCTGGGATAAGCCGCTCTGATATTAAGTTATTCAAGTTTTTTTATTGATTAATCAGTTTAAGTGCATCGCCAAAGCATGAATAATTTAATGATAAAATGTTAATGCGTTTATATTCAATATTTTATTGTGATATTTTTACAAATTGTAATTAGAATGAATAATATAGCATACTTTGGATAAAATGGATATGGTTTCGCCACTACTTGTTCCTTTTATCTTGCCTATTTTTAATTTCACTGCGGTAAAAATAGAATTGCCTGCACACTACAGACGATTAAAAATGTAATTTTTATACATGCAGAAAAATATGTAAAGTTAGATTTCGCAACGGATTGCACGAAGAACACGTGTTAGAAAATGGACGCTTGACCTGTCAGCGCGTGGCCGACTCAGCGCGGAAAACCGCAGCTCGCATTCCGCAAGGCGATAACACCGAGTGACACCCCGTCGGCTGACCAGATGATAATCGTTCGGCGTATTGTCGGCGGCGTCGCTATGCGCGCGCGATTTGTCGCAACACCTTCGAACAAGCCCGCCGGTTGATCGGTAAAAACGCGCGCGTTCGATGATTTTGCGGTTGCAAAGATTAGACGGAGACGGGCGCTGTGCGATGTGCGCTCTCGCGAGATCATGAGCTACGGTTTACAGTTATGAAATTCGTGCCGAGGGCACGGAGGATTTTTCCTCGTAATTGGGTCGCTCTTGATCGGAATGAGAGATCGGTATCGTTTAATTGTTTATTTGTGTATTTGTTTATTTATTTATTTGTTTTTTTTTTAATATCGCTATAGAGGATAATAAATTCACTCTTTAGTCGAGAGTCTTTTAGTCGTATTGCAGTATTACAAACGATTTATGAGGTTGTTTATTATTTTATAACTTAACCAGTAGTGTAAAGCTAGATCTAACGGCTAGAATGCCAAATGCAGGCGGTAACTGATTTAAAAAGAATGCTACATTATTGGCGGATTAATTCGCTGTAATTGAATAAGTAATAAGTATCACGTACCCAAATTTAAAGAATTGTCGATTTCTAAAAATAACTTTAGTAAAAGGAGACCAGATTTGAGAAGCGTAAATGATTTTTATAAATGACCTTATGCCTGATATCTTAAACAGTAAATTAGTAAACGAAAAATATAGTGATGTATTGTAGAAAGTTGAAGTTTAATATTGCTTTATACACTTTTACAAAATATTAGTAATAAACGTTTTAAGGGGAAAATCAAAGACTTTAAGAATAATTTATACGGATGCGATAAAGAAATGTTAAAATTGCAGTCATTCATCATCATCAAATAAATCATTTTTAAGCGTTATCGGTATTCCGCAGGCACGAAAATAATCGTAATGACATTCCCATTACGAGCGACCTTTTTGCGATAATAATTAACGATTCAAACGTCGCGGGCGAAATAATTTATGTGAGTCACAAGGCGTAAGTAAATTAAACTCTCCGCGCGTCAAGCGAGAAATTAAAAGTGACTTGTTTCGCGTGAGACTTCGGCGGAGAAGAAAGAAGAAAAAAACGTCGCGGAGATAAGCAAACGCAAGAAAATTGCAATTAAAATAGAGGGGAAGCGGCACGAAAGTAAACGCCGCTCGGCTGATTGAAGAAAACCGCCGGCACCTCGATTAACCCCGAATCTTTCACCTTGCCGCGCTCGTTGCAGCTTGTGAGCGTTTACGCCTCGGCATCCGATGACCCATTAAACTCTCGCGTAATGCCACTTCCGATGCCGCATGTCAAATCAGTAAACTGCGACTTTCGCAATACAATTTTCTTACTTCTTTTCTTATGTAATTCTTTCAAAATAAGACTCAAAATTAATTAAGGATTGCTGCAATGACGTATCGCTTTCTTTACTTTGTTTTTTTTAAATTAAATTATTAGAAAAAGTTTATGTAAGATAAAGTGTAATTGATACTTAAGTTAACGAAAGGATCAAAGCAAACAATCATTTTTTAGCGCAAAAAAATACAAAGTAAGTTAAGTTTCTTCTAGTCATGCTGAGGCGCTGCGCCTGAACTTTCGCAAATCTGACTAATTACGGAAATTATACATAAGACCTCGACAATTTAAAGCTGGCTAAAAAAGTAACGTAACGAGCACGCAGAGTGCATTGACAATGGGATTTATCGCTGAGGCAATTTTGAAAAAGGTCTAGAAAAAGGGAGGAGGGAGGAGAAACGTCGGAGAAAAGAGCGATGAACGGACGAGCGTAAAACTCCGCGTCTGCAAACTATGACCCCGGAAGGGGACAAAATATCTCAATGTCTCTCCCTCTCCTCCCTCTAAACACGGTACTCCATGATGATTTACAGTCCATAAAAGAGTATTTTCGAGCCTCCTCCCGGAGCGGTCCTGCGCGCGGATTCCTTGTCCGCAGCGCCAGCGCCGTTACAAACGTGAGATATTAATTAGCCAAGCAGCGGTACAATGCGCGAGGAGCGGGGCCGGCGACCATAGCGACACAAAGGAATCCCCCCTTCAACGTTTTACGACGCTCCAAAGAAATGACCATTGCGCCCCGCGTGCTTGCGTCTTCTTTTTCCAACGCGCTGCAGGGATACCTACGCGAATCTATCGAGTCTTCATTATATTTTTCTTCATTTTTTCATTTTTATTACTTTCCCGTTTGTTTACATTTTTTAATTTTATTTCAATTTCAATTCACCATTATGTCGTTTTCCGCATTTACTAGCTACAAATGCTGTACATTTAGAGATAAGCATCAGTTTTATGCAATTACATTAATTTTATGAATTAATATATGATAAATGCGCGGAATCCAGGTCAATTTCATGACGTACTTTACAAACTATATTATCATTCGACATATAATTTTATTTTAATTTCTCTC